>CM045728.1:16967349-17034849 GCA_024760905.1 Plotosus lineatus
CGAAGCCTCGTATTAAGTGTACCTCAGGATAATGTTTAAATGTATTTCATACTTATATTTATGATCTATTTTTCTGTAGATTTTATTCCATTTCTATTTCTACTTGTTCTTCAATTTCATTTCACTTTCACTTTTGTCCTCGGGCTCCGGATGTTTGTAAAACGAATGTTGGTGAGTTGGATAGCGTCTGTATCTGTATCTAAAAATCGTATATTATTTTTGTTTGTGTTATCATTTTTTTGTTTATTTCATGTGTTATCATGTATTTTTGTTTATGTTTGTGTTATCATAAGCATTTATAGCATTGGATGTGTATTTATTGATATTATGTACACAAATACATGTATGTATATGTCAGTCGGGGGTGGGGTGAGTGATCCTACTTCGCGAATTTCAATGGTCGCATGGGGATCTCGGTCCCAATTGACCGCGGAAAGTGAGGGATCCCTGAACATACATACACACACACACACACACACACACACACACACACACACCTTTTGCAAAATGAACACTGCCTTTTGAAGTAAATTGATGAAGTCAGACGCTTTGCATTTTTGCGTCTGCACTGAATCATGTGTTTTCCTGCTGTTCCTCCTCGTGTTGAATGCTGTGCTAAATCATACATAGATGCCTACTATCTTTAAACATAGTGTTCTCGTTTGATCTTGGTTCGTAGTCAAGGCTTTACAAAATACTTTAATAGGTTGCATATTGTCAGACGCCTCCTGCGCTGAAGGTGGCGACGATGGGAACTTTGTGTCAGATTGTCAAGCCAAAACCACTGGCGCCAGCGTCATGTGGCGAGAAGTTGTATGGTGGAGCTGAGCGCACTGAATCGCAATCCCCCGGGTCCTCTAAACCCAGACTCAAGTAACATCTAATCGCACAAAGCTACGTACGATATTCATCAGCTAACCATGCAGAACTTGTACAAAGAGACCTATAGCTAGGTTTAAAAAAAGAAAATGCTCTCTATTCATTATAGTGAACATCTCGGTGAATGTGGAGGAAAATCTTTGGTTTGTTAGCAGTTATATGCTCCTTAAAGCTAAAATTCTTACTTCGTGACTTACTTAACCTGATTTATCCACTCAAATTGCCAGAACACACATCTGGAGTCAGACCTGAAAGGCTGCTGAGGTGTTAATAGGTTTGAAAGTCTGCTAATGGGGACAAACAGGAAAAGAGGTGGGTTAACCTGCTGCATGTTGGACATAAATAGGCGGGTGCTGTCAGGACTCATTTGTGCCTTTTTTGTCATACATTGTCCATTGGGGTTGCTTTGAGGACTGCACATCCTGTTTCTAATGCACAGCATGTTACCATTGCCTATTTCTTGTATTCAGGGTATGACGTTGTTTTCTGTTCTGAGGCCTGCTAGTGTGAGATCTGACAGATCAACCCAGATACACAGAAATGAAACATTTTTATATCTCTGTGTAAGATGCCATTTGTCTGTGTACCGATATGATCAGAAAGCATTATAAATGGTCTTGCTGTTTCATTCTTTTGTTAAAGGTGAACAATGTCACTTGATAAAGTTAAACTGTATTGGGTCTAAGAAATCTCACATTATATTTAGATAAACTCCGTGTTTTGGCCTTGGGCTACAAAATGATATGAAGAGGCACCACATGCTCTGCTCCCTGTGATATTAAGGAATAAACATAGCAATCCTTTGCCAAGAAATATAAACTGCTTTTATTATGAGTTCTATATAGATTATTAGAACTGTTTAATGATGGAAATAAGAGTTTTGGTGATGAGATTTGTAATTTTATTGAAGAAGAGTGCATTACATTTTATGACATGCAACACTGTGACTGTTTTAGACAAGTCCCATGAATAAAGTCTTTTATGTAACTGTGTGTAGAACACAGTTTTGTCCATCGTAATTATCCTTTATTTTTAAAAATAATCATTAAAATACTTCTATAATGGTTTTTATGTTAATATGGGAATCTCACCTGTGATAGGTGTAACCTTTCTGAATTTATCTAGTTTGATGCAAGTTAAACATGTTTTGTATATTTTCTAAATTGTCCCGAAAAAGGTCAACACGTGTCCTCATTTGTCAGCAAACTGTGGCTTTTTTTTTTTTTTTTTTTTTTTTGATTAATTGTTTAAAATGTCTCTGTCTGTCTGTATGTATGTCTGTTTGTCTATCTATGCCTGTAACCTCTTGAGATCCCACTGCCTTCATATAACAACCTCATATTTTCTATCAATATCAACTGGTATATTCGTAAGATACTCATGTAAAGGCAATTGGGAATTAATATTTTTAATAACTTCCTTCTGTTAAAATACTCTCATGTTCATTGTGGTTTGGGTCTTCGGAAGTTCTGTCAAAGGGTAATATTTTATTCCTCGTCTTCTCTTCCTCTAGCATTGTGGTTCTTTAAGGTGAGAGGAACAGGCAAATAGTGACTCCGCCAGTCTGCCGACTCTGTACCTGACTTTTGGAAATGCCTTCTGATCATTTTGGTTCACACAAGCAGTGCTTTTAATATTCCGAGTTTTTTTTCAAGCAGCACGTTCCTGGTGCTCCATTACAACTCTTTAAAATCACTACTTGACCTCGCAATTACTATGAAATAGTTGGGTATGAATTCACAGCTTAACCTTAAGCACCATTTCTTTCCCATGTACCTATCGACACGCTCTGTAATATGAGTCACAAGTTATATTTTTGAAGTGAAAGGCCTACTTTCCACTTCTACATTTGGTTTCTGCTTCTGCAAAAATATATTCAAGTCTTATATGTATTGGGTTGCCGAGAACAAGCTTGTAGAAGCAGCAGTATTTTGGGGCTTGGAACAAAGAACTTGGCACAAACAATACTTGGTCCAAACTGTAACTAGAATAAGAACATTTTTATTTCTTAAATCAGATGGTTAAAAAGCACAAAATATAAGCAAATTGTCTTCATTGTGCTCAGGCACACACTATTTTTATTTTCCTAGAGATGGGGAGAGAAAAAAAAACAAAACCCTTGATTGAACATATTGAACTGGGCATTAAACAAAGGACGGATGCAAAACAAGACAACCTGGCCCCGAAACCTACCCCTTACTTTAGTGTACCCCGGATGTCTCTAAAAGAACAGGGAGAGACAACTGCATGCAGACAAGGAAAGTACAGTATTTGCATTTTATGGAGTCCACTCACCCTTCTTTCTCTTCAATCCAATTCAGTTTTATTTGTGTAGTGCTTTTTACAATTGACATTGTCCCAAAACAGCTTTACACAGTAAAAGTATGAGTTTACAAAGTATAAAAGAATTGAAACATTTCCTATAACCCCTGCACGGCTCTAATGAGCATATGTAGTAAAACGTAGTCCAGTTGTTTATAAAGCAACTGTAAGTCCTAAATAATGCTGAGGAAAAGACTAAATATCACCAGCAGTGAAGAGCCATCTTCACAGACTGTTAGTGCTCACCTAGGTCCATGTAGATCTTCATCAGCAGGATGGAGGGGCTTCCATGATGAGGACTTCAGCCAGCATCAGCACACCAGGACAGACCACAGAACTCAGAAAGTAGAAAGATCAGGCTCACCGGAATCCCAGAAGAAGAATGTGTACCTCAACAAAAACGAACGCACGCACACACAGAGGTTGTTAGGTATACTCATAATAGTGTAATGTAAACAGAATAATTTATTATAACAGAATACATTTATTATTGCTGAGTGCAAGCAGGGACTCCGACATGCCTGGTTATTGCAGCATAACTGAAAGAGAGAGAACTAGAAGGAAGACAGACATGAAGGCACCCCACAGTCAAATGGATCTGGGTGAGCTTGTAGAGTGGGGGAGTGACAGCATCCCAACGTCACAGTTTACCAGAACTCTCTATACCTGAGATCCCCAGATCTGCTTCTTTATAAAAGGATATTCACAAAATGCTAGATCAAACAAGTAAGTTTTCAACTATTTCTGAAAAATAGAACCTGTCTGAGTACCGAACATTAACCAGAAGGTTGACATAACTCTGGGCTTTGTACGCGAAAACCCTGCAGTAGTCTTCATTGTTCGAAGTATCACTTAGCATCCTGTACCGTTTGATCTAAGGGAGCGTGCTGGATCATCAACGACAAGATGTTCGCTAAGATATTGTGGTGCGAGACCATTAAGTGCTTTATAGGTATATTCAATTCAAAATTTAACTGGGAGCCAGTGCAGTGTAAATAAGGTCGGGGTGATATACTCATGTCTTCTGGTTCTCATAAGGACTTTTGCTGCTGAATTCCGGATTAACTTTTTTATGCTCCTATTAGAACATCCAGACAGTAACTCATGACAATAATCTAACCTCAAAATAACAAAAGCATGAACAAGTTTTTTCTGCATCATGCAGAGACATCATCATATTTCTTATTTTAGCAATATTCTTATCTTGAAAGAAGGCTACCTGAGTAATATTATCTACACGAGCTTCAAATGATTGACCAGTGTCAATAATCACTCCAAGGGTCTTTACTGCTACATATGATGAGACTAAAACGCCATCCAAACTTACTACATGATTAGAAACCTTATTTCTAACTGCCTTGGATTTGAGTAGAAGTACTTCTGTCTGATCAGAGTTTAACAAGAGGAAGTTAGTAAGCATCCAGTGTCTAATGTCCTTTACATATTTCTCAACTTTATTAAGTTGCTGTCTCTCATCTGGCTTTGGTGAAATATATAACTTTCATCAGCATAACAATGAAAGCTAATACCAAGATCACAAATGTTATTACCCAAAGGGAGCATGTACAGAGAGAAAAGCAATTGGCCGAGGACAGAACCTTGTGGAAGACCAAAATTAACATTCGAACGTACAGAGAAATCACCATTTATATCTAATTTACATTTACATCAAACTGATAACAGTCAATTAAAAAGATTTAAACCAAGAGAGGGCCGTTCCCTTAACTCCAACAATGTTTTTTAATCTGTCAAGGAGAATCGAGTGATCAATAGTGTAAAAGGCTGCACTAAGGTCAAGTAACAAGCAAGCAATCTCTTTCTCAGTAATTACCCTATTTTCAAGTCAGGGAGAACATCTTTGAAGCACATGCAGCATGGACAGAGCTTCATATTTATTTTAAAGCTACAGAGGGTATTTATATATCTATAATGTTCCAAAGCAAATTGTGTGTGTGTGTGTGTGTGTGTGTGTGTGCATGCGTGCGCGCGCGCTCACTTTGGATGGGTTAAATGCCGAAGTCAACGTTTCCCTTGTGGAATTAATACAGTACAAAATAAATAATAATAAAATGTAATTAAAGTCCTCAGCTTTTTAACCCGAGCCATTGTGGCTTATTAGGCTGGTACTTATCCCTGGTTTCCATAGTGTGAAGCGACCAGAAGTTCAACTCCTTTTTGATGGGACACCAGTCCATTGCAGGTTATCTTCCCAGTATATTTTTACTGGTACCCATTACCATACTGCTGGGTGAACAGAGGCACACTTGTGGTTAAGACCTTGCCCGGGGGGTCTTAGCACAGTGGGGGTCTAACTGGGATTTGAACACACAACCTCCCGTTCATGAGCCCAGCACCCTAACCACTATGCCAGCGGCTCCACAAAATCTAATTAAAGAAGAATATAAATAATTTATCACATTGGTGGGCAGTGGTGGGCAGTGGTGGCCTGGTGGTAAGGTGCTGGATCACTGATCCTAAGGTTGGGGGTTCAAGCCCCACTCTCACCAGGTTGTCCTGTCCCCCCAGTGCTGCTAACTGGGTTATCAAAGGCCAGCCATGTATCTCACTGTCTATGGCGAGAGGCATGTAAAAGAACCATTGCTGACTTTCGTAAAGAGTAGGCTGCAAAGTCATCAGCGTGTTTCTGTCCCTTGCTAAAAGGGTTGTGACAGGAAGGGCATCCGACGTAAAAACCTCTGCCAAATCAAACGTGCGAATCAGATGATTCGCTGTGGCGACTCCCGAGTAAAAGGGAAAAAGCCGAAAGGAAGACAGACAGACATAAATAATTTATCACATGCAACTAGATTTTCTCTGCCAGGGTCACAGAATTTTCATATAATAAGTAATACTATAATAATTTTCGGACTATAAGCCGCTACCTTTTCCCTACACACTTTAAACCCTGTGGCTCAAACAACGATGCGGCGAATCTATAGATGATTTTTTTTTTATGGGCTTACGGCCTCCAGGGGGTGCTGTAGCAGGAAGCGCAAGAGTGAGACAGACACCTACCGCTTATAAAGAGGTGCAGCCTGTGTATGTAAAGATTTTTTTTTTCCTTTTTAAATTTAGTTGGTGCTGCTTATATTCAGGTGCGCTCAATAGTCCTGAAATTACGGGAAATAAATAGATTCGATTTTTTTGCGCATTGGTTTAATTCATGCACATATTTGACTTGCACACGAGAATATAAACAGAATTTGCACATATTTGTAAATGGGAAAATGCAGACATAACTCAGACGTCAGAAGTGTTTCATGTAGAATTTCAATCCTTCTGAAATCCTCTGATGTTTCTTTAATATGGAACTTCAATTCCATATGAAGGGGCTTCTGTGTGCGCTACTGTGCTGCGCCCTCTTATTCATGGCTTTGAGAGGCAGCCCTGCATCCACCTGCTGTTCAGCTGACATTTTGGCTGTTGGTTAAAGTAGGGCACATGGTTATGTCTGTAGAAGGGTTTGCAGCTGCTCGAGGAAGCAGTGTACATGTCTCACACTCATACTGTGGACCCTGCTGTTCCTGGCACGGGCCTCTCCACCTGCCAGTCTTCACTCTTTAAACAACTTGACTCTTCTGTATCCACTGGTTCTGGCCTTCTACGTGTGTGGTCTGTTTTTGACTATATACAAGGGTGCCCACAGTTTTTGGATGAATGTGGTAAAGCATGAAGGAATGGTCTCTTTGTGTGTTTTATTATGAGCCACGTTTGTGTGTGAATAATAGTAGACTCGGTCCATTGTGCAAAAAGAACAGCTACCCGATAATGTATTGGCTTCAGTCATATGGTGGTATTTATGGTGACAGAATATGGTCAAAATGTCTGCAGCACAATAATACATTAATTCAACATGGCATACTACATATAGTTCAAATAATTAAAGTTGTGGCAGGATTTAATTCAAGATAGCAGCTGTCAACCAGTTTATGGTGTCCGCAATGCCTCGATGTAGTATCTCATTAACGTAATTAAGAAATCATCTGCATAAAAATGGGAAGAAGGTGCTGCAGCTTTCAGAGGGTGGGAAGAATTTAACCTCGTTTCTTTTTTACTTGTACAGCAGTTTATCCTACAGCTCTGTTTACCCATGACCCCCCCCCCCCCAATTCTTCAGATTAGCACCGAAGTGTTTTTAAAGTGCTGCGTAAATGTAAATCATATAAGACCTTTAAAAACAAACAAACAAACAACAACAACAAAAAAACCATATAGTACTGTCCAGAGGTTATAGGCAACATATTTTCTTTCTTTTTTGATATCAAGTTGGCTATAGAGTTTAATTTTGTAATTTGTATATTTGCAAGTTACGAAAACACTAAATTACCAACCATTAGTTTTGCAGCACAAAATGAAATGTTAAAGTTGTCAGTACATTATATTATCTATAAGAGACACTTTTCAGACAAAAATATAATGAAGGTTTCTGCGATTTATGTAAATAAAGAATCAAGTGTGACGGTCGACATTTCCAGGTGAACTGTGGCTGGGTGCTGTAAGACGCCTGGTGGATACTATGCAAAGTAATGGTGTAGAACAAAGATGCCTATTTTTACATATAATGAATTCTATTAAATTAAAGATCTCTACATAAAAATTCTATGAAGCGCATAAACGGTAAATAAATGAAGCTAATTTGGTATAGTGTGATGCCTTTTGTTTACCAAGAGAATAGCATCTGGTTCCGTTTGTACAGTTTTACAAACTGGTTTCCGTTTGTAATATTTGTGTTCCGTTTGTTGTTCCCACGGTTGGCTAGTGATCACTGTGAGTGACAGGGAAGTGAGTGTATTCCATCCCTCCCTCCCATGGCCAATGGACTCCCATGGACTCCCAGCCACAGACGCTGTGGCATTAAACCGATTTCAAGCTTGCGAGCTCCTGGTTAATAGTCACGCACCTTGTTGATGCACCACTCGGGAGCCCACGAATCACTTCTAATCTGATTTTACATGGGCAATGAGAACAAGTTGTTCCAGAACAACTTGCATCTGAAGGACGTTTATATGGGCCTTTTGAAATCAGTAACAAACCAGAAGCTAAAGGCACAACACGTGAACAAACCACTGGAGAAACCGCTGGAGAAGAACCACCCATCTGCCATGAAAGCCGGTGAAGCCTCAGTGTATACAGCACCCCTGCTACTTGCCACCGATTGTGTTTAGATGGCCGATTGCACCGGGATCAAGATGTTATGGAACAACTTGCATGCTCTTGAAAAGTGTGCCCACTGGTGACAAGTTGTTCTGGAAATTTTGGAATTGTTTTTACACAGGTATAATCGCTGGCAAAAATGATCAGATCTAATCTGATGCAGGTGTTAGTTTTAGAAATGGAAATTTACAGGGTGATTCCATATTTTTTCCCCTCAAAATTGGGTGATTCCATAATTTATTCTCCTGCTTGGTCTCAAAAAAAAGTAACTGTTACTGACTACCACATTTTTTTCTTGATTTCTTTTAGTGTTTCTTAAAGCCAGAAAGTTGAAATAACGTTAGTTTTGTGTCATGTCTGTGATCTGCTTTTTTTTTTTTCTTCTGCAAAATTAAACAACTGATGAATGTTCTCCGAGATCGATGATTCCATAATATTTGCCATTGGTTGTAGTTTTGCCAAGGCAACATTTTCAGAGCACAAGTTGTTCCGTCACTAGTGTGCAAAACCAGCTCTAGTTTCAATGACCAGTGTGTTGATTCTTCAATTGAAACACCTGGAAAATTTGTCGTGTCCAGTTCAATAGTTTTAATGAATGTTTTTTTTTTTTTTGAGCTTTTGTGTCTCCAACCATGGAGGTGTTTAAGCATACAAAATGTTTTCCCACCAAGATGCATAAAATTATAAAGTCGGGCAGATGTTTCACACATACAGGCACACTTTTGGCATCCCTCACATGCCTTGTGTGGAAGGTAGAATGGCCTCCTGTGTGCTACTTCCCCTGAGCTTGACAGTGCCTAAGTCCAACTTCATGAGTGCCAATTAGCACTGATTAGGAGGTGTTGTGGAGACAGCCGACAGCTGCACCATGCCAACGCGCTCTCTCTCGCTCTCTCTCTCTCTCTCTCTCATCCTTCACCACAGGTCTTGTATCTTCTTTTGATTCCCTTATCAAGGTCAAACCAGAAGTATATATCCTAATGTTTACATCTATACCTTCAAGAGCATGATGTTTATTTCTGTTTATATGGCGACCCAGCCGACATATATTTTATTTGTTTAATGTTTTAGTTATGACCTTTGCCATGCTGATCTTTTATTTTCTGTGAATATGTTCACTGACTTGTTTTCATTGTTTTAGTCCATTAAATTTTCTGAGCCGTTTTATCTTTTAGTGGGGGCGACTGGAGCCCGTCCTATCTGACTGTGGGCGAAGGTAGCGTGCAACCTGAACAGCTTGCTAGACCGTCGTAGGATCACCATGCACACAACCATTTACATTCGTGTTCAAACCTAGGTACAATCAAGACTATCAAACTAGCCTTATTTGCATGTCTTTGACTGTGAGAAGAAACCGAAGCAGCTGGAGGAAACCTCCACAAGCGTGAGAACATGAGAACTCCACGTAGAAATTCCCTCACAAGGCATGAGGCTCAAGTCCCATGACCTTGCTGTGAGGTGGACATGTTCTCATAATATTAATCATTATGGTGAGTTTCTTGTATCCTTCTTGATCGTTATTATAGTCATCTATAATGTGTAGTTTTTTCTTGTTGTTTTTCCTCAGCTTGTTTTTTGATGATCTCTTCTGTTTCTCTACATGAAGACTGATCCAACTCGGTTCTTTTATCCACCTCATTCTTAATGTTCTCTGGCTTATTATTGCTTCACAGTACACTAGCTCTGACCTTTTATGAAAAAGGACAACATTACTTTTTTGCCATTTAGTATGTTAGTTAGTGAAGGGCAAGGTAATCTTTACTTGTTATTTTAACATTTAATCAGAAAGAGAAGGCCCACTAGGTGGCATGCATACAGTAAATCCGTCTGCATCTCCTTTGCCAAAATAAACATTAATAATCGAAATCCCCCTAAGACTAGTCTTATGCTTATAGCTGGCAGGACACGTTTAAGAAAAACACATAAATAAATAAATAAAAAACACAGCTTTTTGTTGTTTGACTTGGCCTAAGGCCAATGTAGGAACCTCATACTGACTTATCAAAACAGACTCCAGCCAATTCTTAAGGTCAAGTGGGATTGTGAAAGCAACATTGTGATGTAGGAAAACAGGCTGGTTTGGATCACAACCCTTGCAATCATCATATGATCGATGAAGCGGATCTCTTAATCCCAGGATCCATTACTTTCTGTTTCAGCGTCTCATCCTTCTTTTACTTTTCCTTTTCTTTTCTTTTTTTTTTTTTTTTCCTGAGCAAATGTCACTTTTACTATGGACAGGAGTGTTGGCTGTCCCCTTTTCCCTCCCACTTGAGCAGTAAGTAAGCCGATCCAGCAGTAAATCAATACAGGCCTAATTCTGAATAATTGAGGTTATTACAGTGCTGTCACACTCGCTGTGTGAATCCCCCATTGTTCCAAGTCGCCCTCCTCTCCTTTCTCCCCATGTCACATCTTCAGATAATTAAAGAATGAAAAATGCTTGTTTAGCTTTGTTTGTGCCTCTCGCCACTCTTGCATTAATCAGATGCGATGGTACATCATGCTGGTGCGACAGTGTGGTGTGGACTCTCACCCCAGCCTGCTCTTGTAGCTGCATATGATTTTCTCTTGTTTACCTGCTAGCCACCTTATCCAGTACATTATACTTGGTTCCTTTTTTTTTTTTTTTTTTTTTTTGGGGGGAACTAGACTAGTTTTGTTTCTGGGTTTCACTAGAGGGCACAAGCTGCATGTGTAAGTGCTCCCAGCAGTCGTGAATCTGACAAGCAGTCCTGTTTAAATGGGTGGACTTTACATGGCATTTTTTGTATTAAACAATTAACAAGACTTAAACCAAATGGAAATGTGACAAACCATAAGAGCAGTTTTGGTTGGTATATGGAATGAAGGCATTTTTATGGTCCAAATATTTGAAATGCACTTAAAACAGAATGACAAGAAGGAAAAAAAAAATCTTTTTAATTTTTTAATATAATGTTCTCTGACAGATGAGTTTGCGTAGAAGGCCTTGTCAGTGTCTACACGACATCCTTTCAACTTCTGTGTCTGGCCAGGATCTTTGCCGCCTTTGACTCAGGTGAAATAAATGAGATGATATCAGGTGTTGTTCGTCTCACATTGGTCGGAGCCTTCACTTGATGCAGAGTGCTGTCAGATCGGAGCGACTCATTGGGGCAGACAGACAGGACAGTGACAGCTAAACGAGCAGCTCAGACAAACAAGCAAACAAAACAAAAATCAATCAGTCAGTCAGGGAAGTCGGAAAAGGCAGCTTGTGTTCTACATTTAGAAATGTGTCACCACCTTGGAGGTGAGGATGGTGGTTATGTTGGAGCAGATGAGCAGGAATCACTCACAATGTCTTTCACCGTCACAGCCGAATGAAATGCTGCAACTCTTGAACCAGAGAAAGGCGTGTCAATTTATTAAAATCAGACTGCGGTGTCTGCTGATATGTTATAGTGATGGAGAAAATGTTTCAGTTACATGCAGAATAAGAATGGATGAAGGTTTTTCTTCTGGGGGAAAATTAGTCATGCATGCCCACTATTGTCAGACTAATAACCCTTCAAGTGTCAAGTCAGCGTCACTCAAGTTCTCGTTGACTTGTCATATCGTCTCAGCCGCGATATACAAGACAAGTCTGAAGTCTCTAAACTGCTACCTAAAAGTACAAGTCACTCAGTGGTGGGAAGAAAGTGAGTTTGTAATAATAAATGATGCCTTTTGGGCCATGCTATGTTTTGAAGAAATAGTCTTGAGCAGCGCCTTGGGGAGGCTGGTACCTATCTTGGCCTACGTTGGGTGCCAGGCCACTGCAGAGCAACATGTTCAACCATTCACACTCCCATCCACACTTGGGGACATTTTGCAAAAGCTGGTTAGCCTAATCTGCATGTCTTTGGACTGTGGAAGGAAACTGGCGTTCCCAGGAAGCTCACACAGACGTGGGGAGAACATGCAAACTGCACACTACAATGCCCGAGCCTGCGATTCGAATCCTGGACTTTCTTGCTGTGAGGTGGACATGCTAACCATGACACCACAAAGCGGAAGCCTGTCTGATGTTATCCAATAAAAACATGCTCGGAGATGAGGCCACCTGACCACCACATCTGTATGTTGGACTCTCGCCAACTTCCACGAAGTTGGAAACATACTGTACCATCTGCAGAATGATGTCTTTTGTGTGCTGTAACATTATAGTTGTCCCTCACCAGAATCAAGTGGCCCAATCATGCTCCAGGATGATGGTACTACTGTGCTCTGGGTGAAACAAGTGAGTAGATGGTTTGCCCTGGTCTCCACAGAGCCCTGACCTCAGTCCCACTGATCAGCATCTGCCTTCTGCATATATGAACAAAGAGATGCCCACGGTTGGTTCGTGACAGGGGACAGAGAATAGGATATGCAACCTACCAGGACAGCATGGCTAGTTTTCATGAACCCTCTACATTCCTGAATGGCATGCTGCACCATCAGGATTTAATCGCTCGATCTCCAGACCGGCGGGTGAATTGCTTTTCTGCTGCACCACATAGTAGACAACACACACTTCATCTTTTACTCCGTGCTGCAGAACAGCAATACGCACATGGTTATGAGTGCTATGGGATGGCTTCTCCTCAAAACCAAGACTGAAGCTGTTCACACCACATTGAAGGGCAAACATTTGAAATCATTTGTGGGTCTTGTGCAAGTCCGGTGGAGGACCAAGTGATTTCTGCCTCACCAGATTACTCACTGGTTTTAATGTATTGTTTTATGCATATATTAAGACATCTCTGTATACTGGAGGAGACATTGCTTTATTTCCACCAGGACAAGTGTGTTTCCCTGTCTGTCTATTTCCTTGCTATATAGTGGACAAACAGGCTTGGACAAAATGGTTCTGTTTCTTTTCTGAGCTCTTTATTTTTTTAATGTTCAAGGCATTTGCAGAGTGTTTACCTTGGCCTACTCGATCATGCTCTATAAAATGAAGTTGCCATCTCTCTCTCTCTCTCTCACACACACACACACACACACACACACATTCTCTCTCTCTCTCTCTCTTTCTCTCTCTCACACACACACACACTCACACATTCTCTCTCTCTCTCTCTCTCTCTCTCTCTCTCTCTCTCTCTCTCTCTCTCTCTCTCTCACACACACACACACACACACACACACACACACACTCTCTCTCTCACATACAATCTCTTTCACTCTCTCCCTCTCTCTCTCTCTCTCTCTCTCTCTCACACACACACACACACACACACACACACCGATGCATGGTTTCTTGCTATCCATTCCTATAGGCCTCACATACACAGCTTTCCTGCTTTTGCTGGGATTCTTGTCCCACACCAACCCATAAACCCAAAAAACACAGTCACAGTCTCTCCAGGGTCTACTTTGTACTGTGTCTGATTTATGTGTACACTGAGGCTGAGAGAGTGTGCTAATTGTTCTGTTACACTGTTTGGATCCTGGAAATCCCCATCAGAAGCCAGCACTGCACTTAGCCTATCAGGCCTTAGTCCGTCCCAAATACTTTTTCTTTGTGACTCTCAAACTGTCTTTATGATCTGCACGAATGCTCAATCCATTTGGACTCTTGGCCACACAACACTTAGCACAAATGGAAAGAACATCTGGAAATTACAGTATTTCGACTAATTATCCCAGCCAAAAAGAAATAAAATGAGTAGAACGCAAGCATACAATTTTTAACTCCGATGCCCTGTGGACATATCTGTTAACTCTGTTTCTGTCCCCTCCCAGTGGATGATGGCTTCTGTGGTTACAGTTGAAATATAATGACAGGGCTTTCCTTTGAGGCTCTATCAGTCAAGACAGACAGCCCTGCTGCCAGTTTTGAACATTTGTGCAAATGAACTGTTTTTTGGTCATTGACTGTGCACATTGAGGTTTGAGAGCGTGGAACAGCCAAAGCTCTTGAGCCTGTGATCTTAGGACTGTGTCACATTAAGCTGCTGTTGAAGATCTGGTGCCGACCAAAGCTGAGTGATGATCGCCTCTTGTTGACTCACATCTTCTACGAAATGTTTCGCCTGAGCACATCGCACAGGCGACGGTTGACAGCTGACATGGATTTATGTTATGAGCCATGTGACTCCACTCTATCTCTGTAAAGGCCACAGTATATTTCACGTAACGCAGACGTCCACATTGGTCTCTCTTGTATATAATCAGTTTTTACAAGCCCAGTTCTAAAAAAAAAACTAAAATAAAATAAAAAAAAGTTATGACTTTTTGTATAATTTAATAAAAGAGAATGCAAGGACTTTATAAACCCCCACCCCAACCCGCAGTGTCTTCCTCTTACATGGCGGGTGTGTTGATGGGATCGAGGAGGTCCTCGAAGTACTCCTTCCACTTTCCGATAACATCCCCAGTCGAGGTGAGCAGCCCCCCCACTTATACTGTAAATTGTGTTTTGTGGAGAACTGCCCCCCCCCCCCTCCTCCTGAGGCCCTGAATGGCGGTCGAGAACCTTTTTGAGTCCAACTGAGAGCTGGATGAAGATTTTGTAACAAATTTGGTTAATTGCAGCAGCAGACAACTAAAAGAATCGGATATACAAAAGATAAGTTCACCAATTTGCACAAAATTTGTATTTGCAATTTAAATAACAATTTCAGGATAGTTTTCTTCAACATAAAATTTCAAAGTTTTTCATCAATCAGGAGGTTGTGAGACTTTGCTGAAATCTTTTCGAGATCAATGGACAGTGTCAAAATTAATGTTAGATGCTTGGGATCTCAGGCAGCGCTGTATTTGAAGCAGGCACGATTCTGTCATGGGAATCATTGCATAAGCCCAGGACCACTTCCGGAAAGAATAGTTTGTGAATACCGTCTGTTTCCCTATCCCAACCTTTTTTTTTTTAATTTGTTGCTGTTTTCAAATTTAAAATGACCTGACATCTTTCATGAAATTGTAAAATGTCTCGCTTTCAACATTTGATTTGTTTTCCATGCGCTGCTCTTAATATAATATGGATTTATGAAATTTGGAAACCATCGCATTCTGTTTTATTTACATTTTGCATTTAAGTCGATTTCCCTGAGTGAAGCACAGGCCACTGATCACTTTTCTCCGTTCATTTGTCTTTCGAGCTTTTCTCAAAGTGTCCACGGTCCACGTCAAATTAATTCCACTGAATTAATCGTCTTGCTTTTTTCTCCACGAATTTTTAAGTCTACTCCATTTCCCTTTTTTTTTTTTTTTTTTTGTGGCATTCCACGAGCATTTGGCGGAGTTTGAAGATGGCCTTCACAGAGTTGCCTGTCCAACCCCATTTCCTTCTCCTTGTCTGCTTCTCCTCGAGTATCTATTGTGCAGTTCATTAAACCTCAGTATTTAGAATCTTTTCCGACTGTCTAATTCTCAGTCACTTCCGCAAGGACTTATTTATTTATAAATAATTGGATCTTACCGAGGGACTTTTTGGTACAATGCCATGTTCCTGAGTTGTTTAACAAAAGCAATTAAACATGGGATTTAAAAAAAGTGCAGTTTTGTTTTGGTACATAGAACGCGATTGCACCATATATTCTAAACAAACAAGACTTCCCTGGCCTTTTCTATTCTTGTAACGAAGTCGCGGTCAAAGCTGCAAGCTTGTCTACCACAGTACCAAGATATACTTCATTTACAAAGATTCGTGGTACAGCAGCTGCATTGATTGTCATGACTTTGGTCTTTAGCGTATTGATCTTTCTGCCCACTTTCACTGATGTCTTTGCTAACAGTTTGGTCATCTCCTGCATTACATTTAACGCAGCATCTTAACGTTTTTGGATCTGGAAATGTTCTAAAGTTTTATTTTTATTTTTTCCATAGAGAGTGTGATTTGACGATAATAAAATTTTCTGAAAGAGATAAAATACAAAATGAATGTGTGGCAGTTTGCAACTTGACAACCTTGAGAGAAGATGAATTTTGTTGAGTTGTAATAGAACATCAGTAAGAAATCAAGGGGAAAGTGCTTGAAAATGTTTCAAGGAACATACAAACAATTAAAAAGCCTCAATTTTTATTTGCTGTTTAACTGTCTGATAGTGTTATCTTGGGCAGTGGTGGCCTGGTTGTAAAAGGTGCTGGTCACTTATCCTAAGGTTGGAGGGTCAAGCCCCACTCTCAACAGGTTGTCGCTGTCACCCCAGTCGCTGGCCATGTCTCGCACTGTCTATGGGTTGAAGCTGTAAAAGAGCCATTGCTGACTTTCGACAACAGTAGGTTGCATAGCCATCACCGTGTTTCTGCCCTGCGATGGCCTGGAGAGCTGTCCAGGGTGTACTCAGAGGAGAGGGCTTCACTAAGTTGGATGACTTGTGCCCAATCTCTTTCTTCAATGAATAAAACATGTAATTAAGTAAGTAACTATCTAGGGGTAGTGGTGGCCTGGTGGTATAGGGCGCTGCATCGCTGATCCTAAGGTTGGGGGTTCAAGTCCCACCCTCCACATAGTTATCACTGTCCCTGCAATGCAGCTAACTGGGTTATCAAAGGACGGCCATGTGTCTCATTGTCTATGGTGTGAGGCATGTAAAAGAACCATTGCTGACTTTCGTAAAGAGTAGCTGCAAAGCCGTCAGCGTGTTTCTGTCCCTTGCTAAAGGGTCGTGTCAGGAATGGCATCCGGCGTAAAAACCTATGCCAAATCAAATGTGCGAATTATTCGCTGTGGCGACCCCTCGTAAAGGGAAAAAGCCGAAAGGAAATCATCTAAGTAAGTAACTATCTGATCACCATCTGAAGCTACTCCTATCTGTTGGCCTCGGACTTTTGCTAGATTTTGGATGAGGGCTGTAGTGACCTACCCATTCCGTCACAAGAGCATTATGTGGGTCATTTTGAATGTTGGCTGAGGAAGACGAGGTGTGTTTGCATTCCCTTTCTTCTCCGGCGCTTTCAGGTGTTGAGGCCAATGCTCTATACATTCTACTTGAACTCTTTCATCCCAAACTTGACAACTATGTCCTTTTGGACCTTTTGAAAAGGAGCATGGTGTAGCTGGAGTTGGTATGGGTCCCTCATGGGAGATCTTAATATCTTGTTCATTCTTGTAAAGAACATCTAATGGATATGATGGTCAAGGTTCAGAAACATTTGGTGTACGCCATATGCCGCATAACGCCATATTGTTCTCTCATAGTCTAATTGTATTTAAGTAGCTACTTTGTTTGTCAAGCGTATCGAATACAAGAATTCCAATTACCTTTATATATGTACATGATAGACAGTGTAAAATGTGTGGTATGACTCACTGTTTTCATGCCTTGGCTTGTTTGTTTCAGGTTTCTCTTTGAATGCACACTGATTTTTATCAGGGAATAGCTATGAGTGAATAATTTCTCCTGACAGCCTTCAGTGCAATCAAGTAATTTCTGCAATTTGAATAGCTTAATTGGTACTGACTGGTATTGACAAGTGCTCGCTTGTGCCAAAAAAAAAAAAAAGCAAAAAAACCACAGGTAACAATCTTTCACTAGCGTTC
This sequence comes from Plotosus lineatus, assembly GCA_024760905.1. Classification (NCBI taxonomy): domain Eukaryota; kingdom Metazoa; phylum Chordata; class Actinopteri; order Siluriformes; family Plotosidae; genus Plotosus; species Plotosus lineatus. The sequence goes on from CM045728.1 coordinate 16,985,180, forward strand.
ACAGAGTACAATGAATTATATTTTTGACTGTTTGTCATTACATTTAGAAGTCTTTAAGTGATGACCACTTTAATTTTCTTGTCTCGTACTCTCTTTAAGCCATGAGAGCCATTACTCTGCTTAAGAGTGTTTCTTTCATAGACTGTTAAACTACCACTCTGTTATCTCAGGTGATAAAAGTCGAATGGGGGTTCTGCCCAAAAGAACTGCTTTTGTGGTGATTGAACAAGAGACTGTCTGCTGAGTTTCATGGCAGAAGAACCCCCGACCCTTTCCTTCACCTTTGGCCTGTCACCAGAAAAGATTTCACTCATGGGTTCGTAGGACAGAGTCACTGCTTTATCACTCACTTATTTCTGATGAAGTGTTTGCTGAGTCAGTGACGGTCACACTGTGTCACAGGCACCCACAGAGATATACGTTTGATGATGAGAATCATACTTGGAATTAAGCATGAATTACATTAATGAAGATGCATTAAAATCTCTTCTTCTTTCTTCTTCTTTTCCTTTCGGCTGTTCCCTTCAGGGGTCGCCACAGCAAATGATCTGCCTCCATCTCTCCCTATCCTCTGCATCTTCTACTCTTACTCCAACGACCTTCATGTCCGCCTTCACTGCATCCATAAATCTTCTCTTTGGTCTTCCTCTGGGCCTTTTGCCTGGTAGTTCCAACCTCAGCATCCTACGACCAATATACTCACTATCCCTCCTCTATACATGTCCAAACCATCTCAATCTAGGCTCTCTGATTTTGTATCCAAAACCTTTTACATGTGCTCTCGCTCTCATATATATATATATGTATATATATATATATATATATATATATATATATATATATATATATAATATGAAGATGCATTTAAAATAAATAAATAAATAAATAAATAAAAATTTCCCCACTTATCCTCGCTGTCTCTTCATGTCTTATGAGCTGTATTGGATGAAGAAGCAGTCCTGATGGAAGCAAATTCCAGTTAGAAATCTTTAGCTTTGCTATTGGGTGTCTTAGCCAAATTTTGAAAAGAGATCCAACATAAATAAAGGCAGTTCCTTCCGCCGCTTACATTTAACCTGGTGATGTGAAAATTGTACATTCTGTACCATTATGGTTTTTCCTAGTGGCAGAAAAGTGAGGCAGCCAGCTAGAGAAGTGCTGATGCAAGCTACCGTCTCAATACTTCTCTCATTTTCTTCATCAAAGTTTAAGTCTACAATTTTGCAAATTTTTTTTTATGCTTCGCTTTTCTCCAACTTGACTGTCACCTGTTCCCTGGTGAAGTTTTAATCACTGTTTTTATGCACATGCTCCACATTCAATATTTTGTTATACTACAGTCAGCCTTAATTACAGCACTAGCGGCATTGTTTTGACAAACATGAGCAACAACAACATTTATTTCCATCCAGAGTTAGGGTTAATTTTTATTTATTTATTTATTTATTTATTTTAACTGAATGAAAACAAGGGGGGGCGGGGAGACGAATTAAGTTATTTCCAGTCATCCCAAAGATTTTCAATAGCAGGCGTGAGAATTTGCCGTGGTTGCCCCTCAACCCCAATTGGAGGCCCACATGGTCCCTAATACCACCGGCCTTGGCGGCCTTCACCTTTTTTCTTTCACCTGTTCTCATGCCTGAATAGGGTGAGATTGAGGTACCAGTTCATGTGTGAAAATGATTCATCATCTGTCTTGAACAACTCTCACAGCTTGAACCTCGATTCTATATCCGTGGCATAAAAAGTACATTTATGGGAAAACCTGATTCAAGTCATCTGCTGACTTCATTCGACTGTCATATTAATGTTGCTGAGCCTTGACCCGACCAATTCAAGCCATTGTCCATTGCACACTATACTCCAGTCCAAACATGGTCCAACAAAATATTATTTGGTACAACTTTACTTATTTATTTTATTTTATTTATTTATTTTTCTATTTGGCTGTGTGGTATATGTCAGGAATAACATTTGAAAAACCGAAGGGAGGTTTTTTTTTTATTTAAAGGAAGCATCACATGTCTCAAAATTCCATGTTAGCACTTGAATCTTTATTTCAACATTGGAAATATGTCATGATAACAGGAAAGGAAAGTTGGACAAAGGTGATTATAAGAGGTGTTTCGTTATGCAAGAGATTTATTTCATTTTGTTTTACTGGTGTAAGGTGTACAAATGTAAAGGATTCATTTCTAATAGGCCACATCACAAGAACAACACCTGCATATGTACTTTAAATAATCCTGGTTATATTTAGACAGCCTGATGAATCACCACGCTGAAAAATCAATAGGAAGCATCATAAACAATGCATTAGTTAGTCAAGGCCGAGTCCTTGTTAGCGCATTACTGCTTATGCCTTCAATACATGTAATGGAAACAAGGGAATTGTGTCCTGCCTCAATTTATACCTGTAACACTGGCTTACTTTTACATGCAGTCTGAAATATTGATAAGGAAATGTTATGCATATCAGTATTGACTCAGCTACCCCCAAAGATCGTGTGTGCATGTGTGCTCTGAGTTTATCTTTTATGGCGTTCATTTGTATCTTTTGTCACAATTTCGGGCTTGTCTTGCTAATGGGGGAAAAAGTGTAAGTCCAGATGACATAAATCATTACATTTTGAGGTTAGGTAGAGTTTAAGGTAAGAAATGCTTATGGTTAGGGTAAGTCTTCAGGAAATGAATGTAATTGAATATACAGGGATCCCTGACTACTTTGCACTTCAATTCATGCGGCTTCAGTGCGTCGCAGGTTTTTTTTGTTATTTTTATTTTTATTTTTTTTATAAATATTCATCGAATTAAAAAATAAGGAAATTAAGAAAGAATTAGGGGGGAAAGTTAAAGAAAATGCCACAAAAACAAGGCCAATTATGCAAAAAAAAAAAAAAAAATAAAAAATAAAAAAAAATAAACAAACAAACAAAAAACAACCCAAAACCTCCCATCAAAACTACTTACATTTTGTGAGGGGCACTTCTACGTGTGGCTGTATGTGTGTATTTATATTTTATTTGCATCGTATGCATTATTTTTTAATGTTTGTTATTATAAGCATTTATAGCATTTAATATGTATTTATTGATGTTATTTACACATATACATGTACGTATACGTCACTCGGGGGTGTGTGGGGGGGGTGGTTCTCCTTCATGGAATTCGGTGGTCTCGGGTGGGTGGGGGGTGGGGGGGTTCTCGGTCCCAATTAACTGCGGAAAGTGAGGGATCCCTGTATTGTCTTATAGTATAGAAACCAGTCTCTATCTTTCTCTCTCTCTCTCTCTCTCTAATCCTAAGGTATATTGGTGTTTTAATTCTGGTGTACCAAGTTTTCGCTAATTACGACGACTTTACAAGCCTCAAGATTTTAGTTCGGTTCTATGTTACTTCGGTAGAGGACTCGCTGGTACCGCTGTCACAACTCCACATGGAACACATCAAAATGATTAAGAACTTTATAAAAGACCGAACTCAAGATTAAGTGTAAATATTGCCAGGTGGACGTTCTCTCCCCACCCCGGCATTCTTCATAGTCCTTATCACATTTCACACTGTGCTGCTCCCGCACCCCAATAATTTGTCCAATCATTTCCCCTCTTGTTGTTCCTCATTGACTTTCATGCACCACCAAACTCTAAACAGGCCCAAGGCTGTGTTCTATTCTTGCTTCGAGTAGAGCTGTGGTTAAAAAGATGACCAAAGGTTTATTGCCGTGATGCAGTGAGACGAAGTGTATTTGGACTTTTCCCCCACTTCGTCAGCACTGTGTAAGTCACAGCAGCGCCTGTAAAACTGCTTTCCAGTTTTTTTTTTTTTTCACGGCTCCCTTCGGGCTCCGGGGGAAACTTCAAAGTCTTGGGTGTGTGCGGGGGGGATCTTGCCCAAGTGGATTTCAAAGGATGAGCCCCTGATCTGTTTAAACTTCGCATGCACTGTGTATTTTCACATCACATTCTCTGCTTCTCCACCTCACCCCGAATCTTTTCATGCTTTATCAAGGGAAAAAATCTGCCATGTTTATGGCTTGTGTGAGGAGAAGAGGAGAATGATGATGTAATCCTGATGGTAAATCAATTGCTATTTTTTGTTTAGGTCTGCTTTTTGTTGAAACTGAACCTTCTAGTCGCTATTCTATCACCCACTTATATGTTGACCCACTTAATCCGACTGTTAGGGTTGGAGCCTAGGGTTGGTGCCTTGGTATCTTTGGCAGAACTGGGTGAAGGCGGGGGTACAGTCAGCTTGTCAGACCATTTGCCGGGAAATACATGCACAACAATTCACACTCACATGCACACCTAGGTTAGGTCCTCTGGGCTTTTTACACTCGAGTCATAGTGGCTCACCAGGCCAGTGCTTAGCCCTGGTTTCCGTAGTGTGAAGCAACTAGGAGTACAACTCCTGGATGGGATGCTATTCCATCGCAGGTTACCTTCCCAGTATATTTTTACTGGTACCCATTTATCCTGCTGGGTGAACAGAGGCAAACTTGTGGTTGAGACCTTGCCCAGGGGTATTAGCACAGTGGCGTAGTGGTTAGCACGTCCGCTTCACAGCAAGAAGGCCTGGGTTTGAATCCAGGCCTGGTGTTTCTGTGTGGAGTTTTCATGTTCTCCCCGTGTTTGCGTAGGTTTCCTCTCACATTCCAAAAACAAATACAGTAGGTTAATTGGCTAAATAATCTGTGGACAGGGCTTCACTAAGTTGGATAACTTGTGCCCAATCCCTTTCTTCAATGAATAAAATATGTTTCAATCAATCCACAAGATCCAGAGGAAATCCATGCAAGCATGACAGAACATGACGATTTTATAGAGAAACGCCCTTGCCGAGCCTTGGGCTGGAACCCAGGCCTTACTTGCTGTGACGCGGATGGGCAAACCACTGTGTCACCGTGCCATCCGTCATTATTCAGATTATAAGTCAATATTCCACTTGCCCTGGCCTGCTCCCATTTTAGGGCAACCAGGATGTTTGAATTTGAAACATCAAAAGGTTTCGGTCGGGTATATGGCGTTTCATGGTTTGGTCTCGAGCAAAAGGGCCGAGTCTCAGAGTTCTTTAAGGTTTGAAAATGAAAAATCTTTGGAAAGAGGGGAATGTATTTGGCCAGCTGGCTGAATATTTGATAGTCTTAACAAGAACTGGAACAGCGCTAAGCACTCAGTGCTAGTGCACAATGAAGGCTGTGCTGCAGAAATAATAGATGGATAAAATGAAATATTCAAAGGCTGAAGTGTGATGAGAAGAGCACTAAAGCATGACCAAACAGGGCTTAGCTTCACATTGAAGACTTTTAACGCCAAGGCTTATGTTTGGCCTGAAAAGTTTTGTAAAGTCTTCTATCAATTTCCTTATAAGTTTAAAGTGACATTTCTGATATTAAAGCATGTCAAACTCCATACCTCAAGCACCACATACAGATAAGTATAGTTGTCTGTTTTGAAATGTTGTTTAGATTTATATCATGAACAGCACAGTATTTCTGTTATAACAGCAAACGGTGTAGGGAAAAGGGAAAAAAAAAAAAATATATATATATATATATATATATATATATATATATATATATATATATACACATACATATAATTTTTTTTTTTTTGGTCAATTTTCATTATACTTACTGAGTCCATTGACTGTAGTGAAACGAATAATTTTATTTGACAGTAAACTGGGCATAAAAAAAAACTTTTTCTTTAAAAGAGGACCTAATGTTTGTGTCAAAGCTCCTTCTCCAGCTGTACACTGACAAATATAGACCGATCTCAGGTTCTGAGTCACGCATGGAAGGGATGCAGGAAGGAGAGATGGATGTGAAAAGGAATGAAATAAAGGATGAATAGGATGGTCTTGGATGCCAAAATGAAAGAGACGGCAGTGCACTAAGCTGGTTTCACAACTTTTTAAAGCTGAGAAAGATGAAAATGTATTAATTCCTGGATGCTTTGGATGCCCTTGCAGAATAAACGATGACAAATACTTTGCAAAATAAATATATGGAGAGAGGAGGGCTATTATTTTCTTCTTCTTCTTCTTCTTCCTCTTCATTTTATTATTAGGGCAATTTTTAAATTATTTTATTTATTTATTTTTTCATTAGACTGAAATGAGTAGAATGTCCAAGGGTTTCAGAAACTATGGGTTCTTATTTAATTGTAAATTAAATTGTAATTAAAAAGCAATTGTAAATTTATGTCTGACTTCTGCGAATATCTATTTTCTCAGAGCCAGAAACCAGGCTCGTACTAAGAATCTGAGTTTTAAAACATACAATTATGATTTTCCCATTTCGTATCACCTTTCATCTTTAATAACATCAGAGAAAGTTTTTTCTTTCTTCTTTTCGAATTATTTTTTAATTTTACTATTTTACATTTTTTTAAGTTTGATGTATTTAAAAAGTTAGACTTTTTGCCAAACCCACAGTAGTGAGACTTGAGTTTGCTTCCCCCTTGGCCTGTTTTAATTTTCATCACCATATTAGACATATTTTAAAGGAAAGAATAAGTTTCTTTTAAAGCCCTGACAGCGTTTCAATATTTTCCTTCCGCAGTAAGTTCTTGGTCTTCTTTCTTCCAGCTTTATTCCAGACATTCATTCATAACGGGAAACTTTTTCCATTTGAGAAATGCTGCCTGAATTAGACGTGCCATATCTTTTTTGGGCACAGAAAAGGTCTGTCAGTGTTCCATGTTATACGCCTGGCCTGTTTTATTGCATTATTTACTTACCTCAGTGGTGTAACGGAAAAAGCATTGCCCTTTGAGAGTCCTGGGCATGCATAGCCGTGACACTGAACTCACAGTCTCCCAGGAATGAGATTGACCATGTTCTATGTTTGGGAGGGGAGGATGTTATCTTCTTGCCATGCACGGTGACCATAGACAGTTGTTTACAGCTTAGAACGCTGATGCATGCAGAGGATGCAGTTAGAACTCAAAGCCTTGTGGTGCAGCATGATTAGCAGTTTGGACACATGCAGTGCTTGTCTTGATTGGCTGAGATTGGCTGGGAAATGGCAAAAAAAAAAGGGAAAAAACCCAAAAGAGTCTGTCATGGTACATTAGTGTTTCCGTCTTCTATATTACAATGGTCTCTTTGCCCATCTGGTCTGCTTTCAAGCACATTGGGTGTGGAGACTTCAGTTGTCAAAGGGTGACCAATCAGAGCACAGTATACACAGAGCGGTGAGACCATACTTGATACCAAACAGGCCATACGGCATGCTGCCTAAATTGAGCAAAATCCAGAAGAGGCAGAAAAACAGCTTTCTGAAGAAAAACTGGAGTTTTTTAAAATTCTGAATTATATTTTGGTACTCCACTGGTGTCTGGAATTAAAATGGGTATAATATCTGACCTTTAAATCAAAACGGTGAATACTCGCATCTTGTTCAGGCAGCATCATTATCATGCTTTAAAATGGAAAAGTAAACCATGAAATAATAAAAATCTCATTTCAATTTGTTTTTCTTGTTCACCCTGTCTACTTTTAATTCATAGGCTATACAGACACCCTGAGTTTCACAGCATTTTTCAAAAGAGTACGTGTGCTCTACCCAACGTGGTGTTGGGGTGTGTTTCGATCCTATCTTGGTTTTGCTTAACTAGTTACACTGGAACGCGATGTCCAGGATCTTCAAGATTCAACAAAGCATGGAGCTCCAAGACTTATGTCCACCCTTGAGGCATGTTTGATGCACAACAAAAGAAGGCGGGGTGCATTAAAGAGAAGAGACTCGATGGAATTTGTTTCAAAGTTCATCAAGATTCCCTTCGCCGATGCATTAATGTCTGTTATGCAGTGGTGGTCTGGTGGTATAGGGCACTGGATCGCTGATCCTAAAGTTGGGGGTTCGAGTCCCACTCTCCACAAGGTTGTCACTGTCCCCCCAGTGCAGCTAACTGGGTTATCAAAGGCGGGCCATGTCTCATTGTCTACGGTGAGAGGCATGTAAAAGAACCATTGCTGACTTTCGACAAGAGTAGCTGCATAGCCGTCAGCGTGTTTCTGCCCCTTGCTAAAAGGTTGTGTCAGGAAGGGCATCCGACGTAAAAACCTCTGCCAAACCAAACGTGTTAATCATTTGCTGTGACGACCCGTGATGAAGGGAAAAAGCCGAAATTAAATCTCTCAAGCGACGTTAAAGGTGTGTTCGTAATAATCGTGGTAAAATTTTTGACTGTCACGATTCCACCAAGTTTACACAAGATCATCATGATTCAATCCCACACTCCACACAATTCTTTCAAATCCCAGAGATCGTGGATATCCTGAACTAGAGTAAACCCAGGGTTAGCAACAGTGAATTTAAGTTAGTTATTCATTCATTCATTTTCTGTAACTAATTAATCCTAATTAGGGTTGCAGGGAGGCTGGCGCCAATCCCAGCCGACTCTGGGCGAGGGCAGAGTACACCCTGGACAGCTCGCCAGGCCATCGCAGGGCAGAAACACACTGATGAAGCAATGCAGATACTCTTGTTGAAATTACAACCTGATGGGAGTGGGGCTTGAACCCTCAACCTTAGGATCAGTGATCCAGCACCTTTACCACCAGGCCACCACTACCCCAGTTAGTTATTTGGAAGAAAAAGTTTTGGCTAGTTGGTCGCCAAGCCCTCTCACACATTTGGCGCAGTGTCTAATACAGTAAAGTGCTTTAAATATATGTAGGAAATACCCCAATTTATTTTCATACTCTGTTGAAGAACCTAATTCGTTTTAGAAAAGTGCTATAAATAAACCTTGCCTACATATTTACTTTCTTGGCAGAGTTATACAGAAAAGCAACTCTGCAGATCGTGAAGTCTGCTTTTTCTCTCGCATAGATTTTCCCCAGTGCCAGTGTAAAAGTTTTCATTATAGCTTGAGTTCAGAGTCTGTCTTTTCTAGAGTTCAGCATAGTTATCCCATAGTGGCACTATAAACGACACTCCCATACCCATATGCTCATTTTAAAAACCTCCATTAAGCCTTAATTCTTTTGCGAATTCTCTGACACACTATGGAAGAGCAGGCATTTCCCTCTGTGCTTTGCACTCCACTGTTATTTTCTTAGCAGAGTGGTAGTTTTTGGAGTAGCTGCTGCGTACCTGTCTGTCTCTGATTTGTGCTGTTATTGGTAATTGCTATAATGCATGTTGAGTCAATGGAAAGTGAATGAGAGGAAAAAGGAGAGTGCATGAGTCATTTGGCAGAGTGGTTTTATTGGTGGAAGAGAGCCCTTTGGCCAATAGAATTATGACCCACTACTAAGTTGTTGCTGTGGTAGAACATCTGCAGTCACACTATTAGCTGTTGAAGGGTACGCCATATGTTCTCTGATGGCCCTCTATTACGAGTGGGCTTCAGCTCCTGTCGAGCTTAATTGATTAGGAGTCCATCAATTTGATTGCCTGTGACATCCTGGATAATCCACAGCGGCCTGCATTGTCGAGACCAGAAATTTCACCAAAGTTGAATTAGACAGGTAAAGATGTGACCTGGATAGATGTATCAATCGAATGTGGTGCGGTCTAAAACCACATGGTGAAATACTGTACTTGAAGAAGGGCGTAGAGCAAAATTTCACATTCACAGATAGTTAAAATACCTTTTATTTTAATTGTATATCTTGTTGATTTGTGATATCCGAACGGTCTGGTGACATCCATTCCGAGTTAGCATTAGTATTTCACTCATGGACTGAATATGGCTGAATATATGAATATATCTGCTGCCATTCGCACCTTCAGAGTGAGATTATATCAAAAGGTCTGTGTCTGAAGGTAAATAATCCTCTTTGTTGTCCCGCCTCGTTCTTATAATGCATCACCAATCAAAGATTTGGACACAAGAAATAATGTCCAAATTTCACCGAAAATTCCGTATCAGTTCAGTTATTTATTTATTTACGTAGATGATGGGAAAGCATCCACTTTTGGATTTGGATGTTGCTCAACTTCCTTCTTCTTTTCCTTTCGGCTGTTCCCTTCAGGGGTTGCCACAGCAAATGATCTGCCTCCATCTCTCCCTATCCTCTGCATCTTCTACTCTTACTCCAACGACCTTCATGTCCGCCTTCACCGCATCCATAAATCTTCTCTTTGGTCTTCCTCTGGGCCTTTTGCCTGGTAGTTCCAACCTCAGCATCCTACGACCAATATACTCACTATCCCTCCTCTGTACATGTCCAAACCATCTCAATCTAGCCTCTCTGACTTTGTCTCCAAAACATCTAACATGTGCTGTCCCTCTGATGTACTCATTTCTGATCCTATCCATCCTCGTTACTCCCAAAGAGAACCTCAACATTTTCATCTCTGCTACCTCCAACTCTGACTCCTGTCTTTTCCCCAGGGCCACTGTCTCTAAACCATACAACATCGCTGGCCTCATCACCGTCTTGTACACTTTTCCCTTCATTCTTGCCGATACTCTCCTATCACACATCACACCGGACACTTTTCTCCATCCATTCCAACCTGCCTGCACACGCGTCTTCACCTCTTTTCCACACTCTCCATTGCTCTGGATTGTTGAGCCTAAGTACTTAAAATCCTCCACCTTCTTTATCTCTGCCCCCTGTAACCTCAAAGTTCCTCTTGGGTCCTTGTCGTTCACACACATGTATTCTGTCTTACTAAGACTAACCTTCAATCCCCTCCTTTCCAGGGCATACCTCCACCTCTCTAGATTTTCCTCCACTTGGTCTCTGCTCTCACTACAGATCACTATGTCATCTGCAAACATCATAGTCCATGGAGATTCTTGTCTAACCTCATCTGTTAGCCTGTCCATCACCATAGCAAACAAGAAGGGGCTGAGAGCTGACCCTTGATGCAGTCCCACCTCCACCTTGAACTCTTCTGTCACACCGACAGCACACCTCACCACTGTCTTACATCTATCATACATGTCCTGCACCACTCTAACATACTTCTCTGTCACTCCAGACTTCCTGATTTCGCAAATTCCAAGTTTACACACTTTAATCACAAATGTAGACAGCAAGTTTTTTTTTTTTTTTTTCTTCTTTCTGATTTATAGATGCAGTGGATTGCAATATAAATTCAGGAGAGGTTATAACATGCACTACCAGTCAAAAGTCTGGACCTCACCTACTTTGAAGTAAACTGAATTAGGTGTCTCTAAATTTTGCCGGGTTGTGTCTGAAATAAAATCATACTCTCTAAAGAAAAGAGAGTGCACTAAAGGGAATCACACTGCTTTGAGACCGTGAGTTGAAGTTTCAGTGTTAATTCTCATCTGACCTTGTGTGGAAACTGGTGACCGTCCAAAATGTAATCGGCTTTAGTTCTGCTAAATGTTCCATTTCACTGAAGAAATAATTTTGGTAATGTTAGACACTTGAGAATGAACTAAACTTCAGTCGAAACAATTTGTAGTAGACCTGTGTGCTATAAAATGCAATGATAAAACTTATAAAAGGGTCTTATATAATTATTGTTGCTATATTATGGTACTACTGCGAGGGGTACAGTCTCATAGACCGTTTCCACTTAAACATGGCCATTTTTTTGTGCACACATGGAGTCTGTGGTTTATATAGTGTTGCCTGAGGAATACATAGCAGGTGACTCATTTTAAGAATATTTTTCTCTTGGTGTGACTCCTTGCATTGTTCAGCTGCCTCAGATGTTTGCAGAGCAGGGTTGGTGTTTGGTTGTGAGTGTTTGCTGCAGGGTTGTTTGGCTTAAGATTTGTTGATGTTTTGGCCCATTGTGTCGGAGGCTTCAAACTGTGGAAAAGGGATTCGAAAGGAGAAAAATCTCTGACCACTCTGATCACGAAACCGCTGATCAGTCAGTTTTAAGCCAACCAGCTAACCAAGGTGAGATGATAACCGAGTCGAAGCACCCTGAGCTTCGTGTGATGCTTCCATCTGAGGGTTGCATAGCAGCTTTCATGACTCAACTGTAAAACCTTGATCATGCCCAGCACTGAGATGTATTTGAAGAGGCGAGAATGTGCTGTGAAATAAAACTTTATTAATCCCCCCCCCCCCCCCCCCCTCTCTCTCTCTCTCTCTCTTTGGGTTTGGCCAGGGGGCTGTGTTTAATACTGCCTGGCAGTCAGGCGAGTGCAGTTCAGACGCTATAATCGAAGTTGTTGCGATAGAAATTTTCCACACTTTGCTTGTTTAAACTGAATGGAAAACCAAAGCGATTTGGAACATTTCTGCTTGTGCTGGGCATTACTGGATTAGACTGGCAGCCGAAGTGGATCTCCGTCTAACGGGCAGGCTTGGCGCTCGGTTTAGGTCTGAATGGAGAGCCGAGTTCGATGTGCCAGTCTTCTTGCCAGCGTGATGAGGCAGATCAGAGGCTGTCTGTGCCATGATGTCTAATAGAACAGGATTGAGCATCAGGCTTCTGTTATAATCTCTCTGCATTTCACGCCAATAGCTCGGAGATCAAACAACACTGACATGAAAGACGCTGTCAAGATTCACTTGGTGTCTTCCAATCTCCATGTTTTTATTCAGATTATTTCTGTATCTCTCTTGTAATTTTCCTGATATCGCAAGCATTCTAGTGTTACAGTGTTAAAGGGAAATTCCTATTTGTAACACAGTATGTAAGTTCATATTGAAATATTGATGTCGCAGTGGGATATTCTTGTCAATGATATTGTATGTTTTTTAATGTAAGAAACAAACACCAAACAAACAAACAAACAAAAAAAACAAGGTTAAAGGGCACGTTTGCGTCTGCAAACAATTTTCTTTTTTAAATTTCATTTATTTTTCAGCAAGCTGCAGCAGAGAAGCAGTGTTCAAGCACACGTTGTGCTGAGTTATAGCAGAGACTCGACTTGGCTAGTTTGCGGTCTATGAAACAGCGGTGTCATCAGAGATATTTGTATGAATTTGGTAACTATAAGCAGAGTAAACAGATGAGGTGGAGGCACATCTGGACAGAACAGAGCACTAAAATGCAGGTGTTTCACTATCAAAGTCAGACATCATTATGGGTAATATTAAAACCCATTACTATATTAACACGGACCACGATTATGATTTTTAATTTTTTTTTTAAACCGAAACTAAACAAGCTAGTTATTTTCCGACAATAGAAATCTCAGATGCTGTTGAAGGTCACATGTCAATTATAAACGATTAATATGTTATTCAAGGTGGATTTTTGCTTTATGGGATCACGCAAGAAGAACTAACTCTATCATCAGCTCCTTCTTCGGTTTTGGGGGGATATTTGCTTCCGAAGATGATGGGAAATGGAATTGGAAATCACAGTATGTTGAGGGTCTGTGACCAATTTGCAGATTGTGTTGTGTTTTGTGTGTCTCTGTGTGTGTGTGTGTGTGTGTGTGTGTGTGTGTGTGTGCGCGCGCGCCCGTGCGTGTGCGCATGCGCTTCAGTGATGAGACGCAGGCACTTGTTCCCAGATGCAGAAACAAATATTATTTCCCTTTGACCGTAAACAGAGAAGGGAAGCAGTGAATATGAAAGTTAGAATTTTCCGCAGTTCATTTTATTATGTAAATGTGTTTTTCACACTCTGAACAAGTCGGGTAAGTAAACAAACAGCAAGCATCTCCAGAAGCATGTGAATGGTGCTGAATGTCCTGCATTACCCCCCAAAATATTAAAAATGTGTGTGGTATGGATGAAACCCAATAGTTAGATATTTATTAATTTTTTATTTTTTATTTTTTTACATCATGGACCCATTAACAAGAGCCTGAAAGGAGGATATGCTGCCATAGCAACTGAGGTCTACCATTTGTGCTGCTTGCGGCACTTATGGATCAAGTGCCAAACGGAAGGATTTTTTTTTCCCCTTCTCAAAAATATGAAGGTTCAGTTTAAACTCAGTGTGGTTTTTGTTGTTTTTGGTTTTGTGGAGGGTTTTTTTTTTTTGAGATATTATTATTGTTAGACTGCTAAAAGTTATTTAATTTTGGATTAATTTCAGCTTCACAGATAGGATTGACTGTCAGCGTCTTGATTGAGTTTTTGTTGATTTAAAGATGGCAGTAATTTGTGAGAAAATCGTGAGCACTTGCACACAGTGCTAAAATTTAGTGCCTCATAAAGTCCTCCAGTGGTGCATGTTTTGGGTCTGGTTAGTTGAATTTCTGAATATTTGTCAGTTTTTTATTATTATTATTAAACTTTGAGTTTGGTGGTGAAAAATATTTGCATATATTATAAAAAAAAAGGGCGGAGCGAGGATTTTAGGAAATGTGGGAGAGGGACGTTACACTAGGTGATGTTGATCACTTGATTATAAAATTTGAACATATCACTTTTATCGAGAGCTATCGTATAACAATCATATAATATAATAAATGAAAACATGAATAAAAGTTAAGTCTGACATGAATAAAAGTCAAGTCTGGGTGCTTGCTGGGGACATGTCTCCCCCCCCCCCCCCCCAAAAAAAAAAAAAAAAAAAAAAAAAAAAGATAGAAATTGTGATTATTTGTTGGCATTTTTGGAACCGCTACTGAAAAGTTGTGCATATGAAATTATTCATGCTCACCAGATACATATGAGCCGTTAAATATGAATGAATCGTCCGTGAGTCAACCATTTTCAGTATCATTGCTCACAAAAATCTCTCGCCTGTTTTTTTCCCTCCACTTTAGCACTCTTATGGGGATGGTGGTGGTGGTGGTGTAAGACTTAGTAGAGAGGTTTAGTATATTCACATTTTTTTTGTAGCTTGACATGAGCTCAGAAAAAAAAAAAAATAGAGATTATGATGGGAGGAGGTGGAAGGCTGTATCTGTGCTGTGCCCTGCGTATGACCGCCCACCATCTGAGAGTCATAAATGCTGCATGATGGCTCTACCGCGGCCCATTTAATGACGAGCAGGACTTTATGCAAGAGGCTGAAAAGTGTTTAAGGGTGGGTGGACTGTGCAAGTGAGTTGATAAGGTGTGTGTGTGTGTGTGTAATATCATGTTAAAGCCTGACACTGATGCCATAGAGCAGAATTTGACGAGAATAAAACTTATCCTCAGGAAAGTGGCTTTTACTTTTCAGACAGCTTGTCTTTATAAAGTTCAGGCCTTTTTATTTGTGCTCTTAAACATGATTTTAAGCTTGTGTCCAAGCAAGAGTGGAAAAAATCCGAGAGCAGATGAAGCTATTTAACGTTCTGTTATAGCCTTGCCGGATTTGCCTCAAGTGCGACCATAACACTAGTCCGGCTGTTCACTTGGTTTAGCCTTACATCCTTTCCTTGCATTTCTAGACTTCCAAAAGGCTGCATTCAAATATATAATACAGCAGAGCCACGACTCTTTAATCAAACAAATCCGAGTTTGATCAAAAAAAAAAAAAAAAAATTGAGGAAAATCTGCCTTGGTGTTCGAACAAATGATCAGAGTTGGAACGGAGCAGAGCCGAGCGTGTTGCACGCATGCGTGGTGTACAGTACGTTGAACAGCCAATGAGAGAGTCTCGTCCTACGTATTGTGTTTATTCATTACATTACGGCTACATTCACCTTTAATCCCGGCTCCTAAGGACAACAGCAGTAATTCTACTGGAAAGGAAAAGAGAAAAGTTGTGAGAACGTGAAAGAATCAACTGCAATCAAGAGACAGAGAAGAGAAAAACCGCCACGCCCCCTTAAAGCAGTAACCCCTCCCCATCCTTCCACATACATTGACACATCGCAACCAGAAAGGTTTGTAGTATAAACATATACAGTACATAATTAGGTTAATCATTACATACACAGGATGGGCAGGGGTGGCCTAGTGGTCGAGTCACTGGATCACTGATCCTAAGGTTGGGGTTTCAAGCCCCACTCACCACAGGTTGTCACTGTTCCCACCAGTGCAGCTAAATGGGTTATCAAGGGCCAACCATTTCTCTAACTGTCTATGGTGTGAGGTTCATGTAAAAGAACCATCGCTGACTTTCGGCAAGAGTAGCTGCAAAGCCTGGCGAGCCATCCAGGGTGTACTCTGCCCTCGCTCTGAGTCGGCTGGGATGGGTACCGGCCTCCCCGCGACCCTAATGAGGATTAATCGGTTACAGAGAATGAACTGAAATGAAATGATGATGATGAATTAAGTTAGTCATTCCATACTATTATGTTTTACTCTTTTGTAAAGTGATGTATGTGCATTCAGATGAACGTCTACTTCCATCAATACAGTTGTATATACTTTGAAAACAAGTGTATTTATGAAACATATATATATGTGTGTATATATATGTATATGTATATCGATATATGTGTGTATATATATATATATATGTATATGTATATGTATATATATATATATATATATATATATATATATATATATATATATATATATATATATATATATATATATGTGTGTGTGTGTGTATATATATATATATATATATATATATATATATATTTCATAAATACACTTGTTTTCAAAGTATATACAACTGTATTGATGGAAGTAGACATTCATCTGAATGCATCAATTGACTTTCAACCATTTCTCATTGCAAATATTTGTTTCACTCTTCGAACAAAACGGCAATCGACCATGTCTTTGGAATGAATTGTGTTCGACCATCGAGCTTCCACTGTACTTGAATTATAGTGAAAAAAGTCACATTCTTTATTATGTATTAGAAGAGTTAGTAACGGGACTCCTGAGTATTTAGTTTTACGCACGTGTATACAGTATGAAGCTGCATATGTAGATATGAAGTATGCATACACTTCTGAGAGTGTTGAGCATTTCTTCAAAAAAGATCAAAAATCTTAATTATACATGATGTGTCTCAGAGATTATTTAACAAGCTCAGAAGGTGTATTATTAAAATCTAGAGGTTTCCAACAACGTTAGTTTAATTACTTTTACAAGAATATAGAGAGGATTTCATCGTCCAGTTAGGTACTCCTACTGGTATGTATTTATTATTATTATTATTATGAATTTTTTTTTTTTTAATCATTGCAGCTTCCCAAGCAGTGGAATCTATATCAGTGTTAATATGTTCATCAATGATGTATATTTGGTGTAGAATGAGTTGTAATGCTCTGTGAAACATCATTCGCTGGGATTTGTTTTCTGTAAAATCAGACAGAATATTTCATTTGTGGGTTTTTTTTTTTTTTTTTGTGTTGCCGGAAGGCTAATTGACTTGGTACATATCTCGCCAGATTTTATAATCCATTCTGAAATAACCTGCAAATCACACGTTTTCCAGGTTTTCATTGGAAAAGAATTTATCGTCCGTTTCTGGTGATTTCTGCTATTGGAATATAAGCACGGGTGCATTTTGATGTAGCGCCATCTTGAGGAGTTTTTTTGAATTGAAATTTGAGATGGGTAAACTGTTTTTTGTTCCCCATTTAATCAGGAAGTAGAGCCTGATGACATGTTCTTTTGGCTTCACGTGTGCAAATGTACAGGTTTTTTTTTTTTTTTTTTTTTTTTAAAGAAAACATTTTAAAATAAAGTGATCACATGGTTTGAGGGAGCTTAACACTCCGCTGTGGGCAGCAGTGGTGGCCTGGTGGTAAAGGTGCTGGATCACTGATTTCAAGGTTGAGGGTTCAAGCCCCACTCTCAACAGGTTGTCGCTGTCCCCACACTACACCTAAATGGGTTATCAAAGGCCGGCCATGTCTCTCACTGTCTATGGTGAGAGGTTCATGTAAAAAAAAAAAACATTGCTGTTCCTGCCCTGCGATTGCCTGGCGAGCCATCTAGGGTGTACCCTGCTCTCACTCGCAGTTGGCTCAGATGGGTGCCAGCCTCTCCGCTACCCTAATTAGGATTAAGTGGTTTGGAAAATTAACGAATGAATAATACTAAGCTAATTTATACTGACGTGTCATACTAATGCAAATGACGTAAAGCCATGAGCTTGAAGTTCATGCACAAGTGTCGACACAGACAACCCAATGTGTGAGTGCATTGTCACCATGAACCGCATTTGAGTCTTGTTTCGTCAGTGATTTTTTTTTTTTTTCTGCTTCAGGGGAAATAAGTTTTCAAATACTATTAAAAAGACTGTAAGTTTTATTATGGATGTTTCTTGCTAAAACTAAATTCAAACATTTTCAGAGCTACACTTTTAAGCAGCGCCTCAATATTGATATTTTATAAACAATGGTGATCCTGAGAAGCAATATGGTGACTGTTTGGGGAACGCGCTAGCGATAGTGGAAATTGTAGAGAGAGTCCTGAACACCATTGCCCTGGAGAAAAGCCGGATCAGCTCCAGTATGTCACCCGAATGCAAACAAATAAAAATACAAAATATAATAGTGTTGGTGTAGACATGCGCAGAAACGGGAGAAAAGGAGCGTTTGGAGTCAATGATAATCAATAAAGATGTAATTAATAAGTAAGGGAATATACTGTGCTCATCTCCTGGAGAGAGGAACACACCATGATGCTTTCAAGGTTTGTTTAATTTAGGACCATTTCAAAAGGTTGGAAAAAAGTTACTGCAGAATTCTAAACATAAAGCAGTGTCCAGAGCGCAAGATAACAACTCACTGCAATCATCTTCAGTGTATTTACTTAATACTCCTCAATTAGGCTTTTGGAAACAAATGACTTGTCACTTGGAATTAGAGCCATCATATAGTATGAGAGCGAGAGAGAGAGAGGGATGGGGAGAGATAGAGAGAGAGAGAAAGAGGGATGGAGAGAGAGAGAGAAAGAGGGATGGAGAGAGAGAGAGAAGGATAGAGAAAATGGACAAGAGAAGTAGAAAAAAAAATTGAGTGAACTGCAGTCAGTGTTATTGTGGCTTAGGCTGTTTAAGTAGGTGTTCAAAAAACACAGGCCTTTCAGTGTCCGCCATGTAAACACCTAAGCCGTGGCTGTCAGTGCGGCTTTCTGCTCTCTTGCTGCTCCTGTCTGAATACAGATGAATAGGGGAATGCAGATGGAGACAGATGCTCGCCTGCTAACTCCTCATTGCAATTTTCCACTTTTGTTTGGAGCATGGCAGAATTATAGAGTACACCGTTTATGTGCGCAGCCAGAACCGCCTGAAAATCACCCGGCGTGTGCATCTGTATGCGGAGCAGAGGTACGAGTGCGTCACCTCCCTACCCTGCCCCTCACATTACTCTTTTTTTTTTTCTTTTTTTTTTTTTTTTTAATCCTTGTTCTCTATGAATTTCAGCCCACTGTGCATGTGTCTGTGTGTGCATGCATAGTAAGCTATTGTTTGTATGTGGGCAACATGCGCCTACACTGGTATCAGAATTTGGCTCAGGTAGAGACAGCAGCAGCAGCAGGTGGAACAGTGGAATAAATTGCTGGCTCGGGTGCTATATGTGTGATCTTGGCAAGACCTGTGTGTTGGCATGAACTATACAACATAAGAATGGTGTGTTCTGTTCCGAAGGAGGAAGAGATTACTGCTTTGGAGAAGGGGAAGAAGGACGGGATTCCTATAGGACAAGTTTTTGAGACACCTGAAACCAATAAAACACATTTTCATCTTATTTATGTTTTAGTCCTCAAGATGTGTTAAAGATTCAAAGCCAGCAGTTTTGCACAGAGTTAGCTGTTTTGTGAACTGAATGTGTTTTTGGAATGTTGCATATTATTATTATTATTATTATTATTATTATTATTATTACTACTCCTTAGTGTGTTTTCTTCTTCTTTTTAATACTCATGTGCATGGGATAGCCAGGTTCGGAAACATTATGTTTTCAGGTTCTCCATACATCTGTGTACCCATCTGACCCAATTATTATGGTCATTAGGGTGATATCTCAAGAATATTTTGGAATCTTCTTCTTTTACTTTCGGCTGCTCCCTTCAGGGGTCGCCACAGCAAATCATCCGCCTCCACCTCACCCTGTCCTCCGCATCTTCTTTTCGGCCTCCAACGACCTTCATGTCTTCTTTCACCACATCCATAAATCTCTTCTTTGGTCTTCCTTGAGGCCTTCTGCCTGGTAGTTCCAACCTCAGCATCCTACTGCCAATATACTCACTATCCCTCCTCTGTACATATCCAAACCATCTCAATCTAGCCTCTCTGACTTTGTCTCCAAAACATCTTACGTGGGCTGTCCCTCTGATATACTCATTTCTGATCCTATCCATCTTCGTTACTCCCAGAGAGAACCTCAACATTTTCATTTTGGAATATTTTAGAATATTTGGAATGTTTCAGAGATGAAAATGTTGAGGTTCTCTTTGGGAGCGACGAGGATGTATAGGAGGGCACGAAGGTAGTTGGTGTAAGAGAAGAAGATGCAGAGGATAGGGTGAGATGGAGGCAGATGATTCGCTGTGGGGAGCAGCCGAAAGAAGATGATGATCATCTCAAGAATATTTTGGGGGAGTTTCTTCATACCTTTTATAAAAATCCACTTTGATTCATGAATTTAAATTTTAGAGGTCAAAGGCCTAATGTTGGCTTTACTTGTGAATGTGAACTTTGGTTTCAATCACCTCTACCTGTCTTCCAGTCATGCTGTCACAGACGCAGCACAGCTTTCTGACCCAAATCTGTACTTTCACTGTCCGCTTTGTAAACCATGCAGACACTTAAAACCGACGGAGGATAGTTCTAACTTCTTTCACTGCCATCATTCGGGAAAAACATCCACTTGTCATGCATGAAGTGTATTAAAGACTCTGCTGATGTCTTTGAAGACTTCCAGTGATCGTTTATAGGTTAGAGTTTGACATAAGACACATACATGCAGTGATACTTGTCCAACATTATGTGGATATTTTGGTTGTATGTCGCGCCTCGAGCAGGATGTTCCACTGGAACACTCCGGTTAATACCGTTGTCAGTTTTAAACAAACAGTACCGACTTGAATTTTATGGAAAGCCAGTGATTTATTGTTTTTGTTTTAAGATGATCTAAAATGTCAGTGGTATAAATGTCAGTTGGAAGCTGCTGTTGTACTGGTGACTGGAGACCTGCTGGAGATGTTAGTGCAGAGTTGATTTTTGAGACGGTGTGTGATAAAAGTGAGTGCTTTGAGTGACAGGGCAAAATAGCCCTTTCAATATTGTGAGCTGGATTTATGTTTTGATGGCAACAGATTCAGATTAAATATTTTTTTGATTATAAATAGGTGTATGAAAATCAAGTCACTCACCATAAAATCAAACTCTGTGTTTATAGCTGGTGGCAGTGTACGATGAGCAGGACCCTCATCACGGAGGAGACGGCACGAGCGCGAGCTCCACAGGAAGCCAGAGTCCGGACGTGTTCAGCAGGGGAGAGATCAGTTCCGGCACACCATCTGCCTTCCAGCCATACCAGAACAGCAGCGAGATCGAGGTCACGCCATTGGCCCTGCGCACCAGTGAGTCTCACACATGCACACACAGAGACGTAGGAATGTGTAGACGTTATATAGGCTGCTGGATGGGTGAATGACAGACATGTCTAGTCGCAGAAGTCCTGCACAGAAAAAACATTACTGTGTATTCACAGACATTTCACTTTTCTCCCTTGTGCTTTATGGGAATATAATTTGGTGCACTCTGCCTGACTTTTACATTAATTTTTTTTTTTTTTTTTGGGGGGGGGGTTTGATCCTCTCTGAGCCTTGATGAAGATCTGAGCATGAGTCTCACGTTCAGACATACGCACACACATTCTCCCACCATCAAGAAAATAAGACCTTCTTCCCTCTTTTTCTCAGACAAACATGCACCAAGTAATGAATGCTGATGATTGGTTATGTTACTGAGCTATGGGACCATTGATTTGACTTATTATTTCTCTCTCAAAGCGAGCACAGAGGGAGGCCTGGATTAGAGCACAGCACACCAAGTCTGTATTGAATCTGTGATGTGAGGGAAAAATCAGTAGGACACTCATTCGCGCGCGCGCGCGTGTGTGTGTGTGTGTGTGTGTGTGTGTGTGTGTGTGTGTGTGTGTGTGTGTGTGTGTGTGTGTGTGTGTGTGTGTGTGTGTGTGTGTGTGTGTGTGTGTGTGTGTGTGTGTGTGTGTGTGTGTGCGTGCGTGCGTGTGTGTGTGCGCGCTCCTATTCTTACGATCAAGCGAATAAATGGCTACAACATTCTGTAGGACTTTTTGTGCGAGTCATGAATAGGCTCAAATACAGAATATGGGTTGTGGAGAGTTGTGATGAACCTGCTGAGCAATTTTGCGGTAACTGATGTAACATTCAGAGAGAAATTAACAAACTCAATCAGTGTTTTTAGGAGTCACACTTGTCTGACCCAAGGACTGAAATACAGTAAAACCTCCGCTGACGAACGCTTAAGCTCACGAACTTTTCGCCTCAAGAACATTAAATTTGCGAGCAAATAGTCTCTGCTGACGAACTAGTTTTAGGCGGACGAATCAAACCACGCGGTCGAACAGCGCCACGGTGGCGGCCACGAGAAGCTGACGCACGTCATGGCGTCATAGTTCGTCACCCCCTTTCTTTGAATGCGGAAGTGGTTTGTGTTTGATAGACATTTTGGACCATATTGAGTGTACTTTTGCTATTATGGGACTGAAAAAGACCCCACCACAGGCGGAGATCATTGAAAAACACGAACGAGGTGTGCGTTTGTGTGACTCAGCGTCCCAGTACCAGTACGCTAAGTCTACCATTGCTACCATCCTGAAGAACAAGGAAGCTATTAAGGGTGCGTGTGTGGCTAAGGGTGTTTCCAAACAGTAGGCGTTTCCAAACTCTCCTTCCAAACAGTAAGTCCCTCCCTCCCTCCTCCTCCCACTCCATTCCATCAAGCCATCAACTACCATCACAAAGGTAAATAAAACCACTTTATTATACAGTACAGTTTATTTCTTTAATTACAATACAATAGCACATTTATTATACATAAAATAAGGTATATTTTTGTGTAGTTTTAAGGCTTATTTAGTAGAAAATTATGTTTTATGGGGACCTGGGAACGGATTATTCTCATTTTAATGGTTTCTTATGGGAAATAAATGTTCGGAAGACGAACTTTTCGCCTCACACACACTTTCTGGGAACCAATTATGTTCGTGAGCTGAGGTATCACTGTATTTTGACCATGCTTAAGTGACACCATTAAAAACTTGCTTTTTGTTCAAAGTCTACAAGTACCAGTTCCTAAAAATAGATATTGTAACGATGTAATTATAAAAATCCATTTGTACAGATCACGTCATATCTCTCTGAATGTTTGAGTCGAATATTATACTCGTAATGGTATTTTTTTTGTGTCCTAGATTACCTTTTTAATGTAAAGTATAACATCTTTATTCCTTTAATTCAATGTTTAATCATTTGGGACATAATCTGTAAATGACGCAACATAATTTGTAACTGAGGTGACATAAATTTTCGTTAACATTTTTTAGAACTATATCATTTTTTGAACAACAAAAAGGCAACAAAGATTTTATGTCCAGTTGGGAAAATATTCAGAGAATCAGCAATAAAAGTCACTTTGAGTATCATCAAAGATGACAGTATGTCAGCCACAACTGCTGGAACAAGCCATGTGCAGATACATTTTTTTTTTTGTTTCCTAAAATGCATTGTATTTGGTTTTATTATCTCCGATATCAAGTCAACACACCTGTGCACAGGTACTGATGCCACTTTCTATGGCAGGAATGGCTTTTTCTTAAAAAAAGCACATGGTCTGACATTCAAAATGGCTGCCAGTCACATGACATAAGATCTGCACTCAATAATTTATTTGAACTTAACAGGTTAATTATCAGTAATTCATAATAATCATAAAAAAATTAATGAGTGAGCCCCTTTGGTGACATTTTCATGGAATGGCCTACTTTACTTATAAACTAAAATATATACTAATGTAATACTTTACTAATAAAACTTGGCTCAACCTGAATTAATAGTTAAATGACTGTCTCTGTTTGTCTCACGTTCTGTAACCAGAACATGATCGGGGCTTTCACTGAGGTAAAGAAATGATCATCTGGGAGCTGGGGCTGTTTAATGGTTGAGATGTGTGTTGTAAACTTGCTCATGTTTTTTCTTGTCCATTGGTGATGTCATCGTCTCACTCATGCTGTGTTTTAAATTGCGCTCTCACGATCTTCTTTACCATTTTTACTGGTTAGACTGTTTTATATAGAGCAGTATATAAAGATAGAACGAAAGGTGATATCAGACAACACATTCTTTAGACACAGACTGAACAAAGTTGTGAATTAAAAGCATTAAGGTTCAAAATATTTTCTCATTTATGAATGGTGAGAAGCCAACAACAAATTCTTGATATTTTTCTGTGAGCTGACTTAATGACAATTATCATTATCCAGCAGAATTATTATTACATGATTGGCACACACCAATGCCCCTTGTCATAGATATCATATATGATTGACCTACTATCGCCCCCGTGACAGAAAGCTGTGCACCATCTTGCTTTGTTAGTTAATACAGTTTGCGGCGAATCATTGAAGCACTTAGCTGTCAAAACTTCATGTTATTCTCTTAGTTTTTATGCTGTTGTACGCCATATCTGGGAATGAGTGGTTACCTTTACATGTGGCAGATGCCCCTGTCCAGTGTGACTTGCAAAGCAGCGACCAAGACAGCCCAACCTCAAATACCTTAATTTCATGTATTATACCAGATCATCATGGAATCTGTGCAGAAACAGGGTTGATGTGGAATAGCAATCCACTTCCGGCTGACTCATACTGGTTACGGCGCGGTTTCTTTTTTCGACAATTACAGAATTGCGCTTTTGTATGAGGAGAATCGCACAGACTAAGGTGTCGTTATCTGCTGAGACCAAAAGCGGACATCTTCAATGACTTTATATTATTGTATATCATTTGTACTTGCATTTAATTTGGGGTTTTTAGTATATATATATATATATATATATATATATATATATAATATATATACTGATGTCGGTCTAAATGTGATTGCGAGTAGTCTGAATCAGTTTTATACTGGACTTTTACTGCGCTGTTGGTTATTATATTGCTCTGTTCAGTGTATCCTCGATGGTGCTATAAATGATGCACTGAAAAACAGCTTCAGACACATCAGAGTGAGATTTCACAACTGGAATAGTGAGAAGCTTCTCAATGAAAACACAACGCTGTTTTTGGGGGTGATATCTGATAGCATGAATCACAGATGCGTTTATTTCATATAGGGCGTACAGATGTAAATAATGATGCCCTTACACCTAAATCTATTTTGAAATCTTTAGTTGTCACTCAATGTATCGTAGTATGTTGTTTGGTAACTGTGAGTAAACGAGACAGGTCGATTGTTTTACAGTTTATAAATTCAGAATCCTTTTTCTGTTCTTCCTGTATATGTAATATAATTTTAGCATTTGTGATTTTCCTCAAGGGAAAGGTGCAATCCCGTAATGCATCGTGGCATGTCCGGTTCCCGAGTTCTTGATGTAAATGGCTAACAGAACTGGCTGATTCTCGGAGGGATGTTTCGCGGTTGTATAGCACAACCTTTGCACAAGAGTTCATACAGTTTATATTGTGTGCAACAGGTTTGTGCTCATATATTTCTCTGTGTATTGTTAAAATAGTGAATGGCGTAAGTCATGGATTATGTTCCTGGTTTTAACTGAAATCGGAGACCCCTGACTTGCCTTTTAGCCATCATTGGTTATTGCTCACTGTTCTTACCCAATTCTACAGTAATCTAAATTGACAGCATGGATCTCAGTCTCACACACACACACAGACACACACACACACACACACACACACACTTACATTTACACTCGCACTCTCCTTCCAGAACCCCAGGTGCTAGAGCTATGGCTCCAAATTCTTTGTGTGCCACTAATTTATAGAGCTTTGCTGCAATTGCCAATTTAATTACGGCCGCTCGGCTCAGTCTTTCTCTCTCCCTTTCCTCTGTTTTTCATCTGGCGCACGTGTGTGTGTGTCTGTGTGTGTATGATTAAAATGTCTGGGTTGTTTGTGATGGGTTTATGAAGCCGACCCCAGGAGGAGAGATGAGCACATTAACAGCAGCAATATCTGGAATCAGCGCTGCGACTGCACCGGCGACACCCCACAAACTCGCTCGCCTCACTGCACAATCACAGCTATTCAAACTCATCAGAGCCCAGATATCCCGTGGTTGTTCTTCCTCTCCTCTCAGTGCACACAGCTGATTATTAAAAAACATGCAGATGAGGTCAAGCAACTAATAATCGAATTGGAGATGAGATGTAAATTGCAGTAATGAATGTAATTTGTCTGTAATTATGTGGAATCGAGGCACGCTTTGACTTGCCTCACATACAAGTCTTTTCTTGGGAAGAGGAGAAAGAGAAAACTTTTAATATGTTGCAGTATTTTTTGCCTGGTATTGAATCATAATGAGAGCAAACCCAATCACGATTGCAAATCTAGAGGAAAATCCCAAACAACTTTCGTTCCTCTTGGGTAATGATGCACAGATGCATGTTTGGCAATGAATCATAAAGACTTACTTTACTTTGGGATATTTTTTGACAGTTAGTGCTCGAGATTAGTCATATCACAGTCTGCCAGTCTGACATTTGTACATCATTGTAGCAACCACAGCAATTATTGAAACATACACGTGTAACAGAATCAGGACTAGAACTGTTGCTTTCTTCTTACTTATTTTCCAAAAAAAAAAAAAAATCTTTGAGTGTCATTTATCTTTGTCACAACTGGCCTGCTGACTCCTGTGAGTAAAGCTTGGGTCTCACATAGCCAGAATGATCTCCCGGGAGACTACAGTAGATGGTTTTTAGCTTTCTGTGGATCAACCGGCATGACACTAAGTGTTTCAGACACTTGCACTGGTATATAGCCACCGTATATTTATAGGTATAGAGCCTGTGAGTCACCTTGAGAACTGTATAGGTGTGGCCTCTATTTCTGACAAGTATGGCCATGTTGAATTAAATCATGTGTCAAGCACTCATGAAGGAATCCAAGAGGGGTGTGTGTCTTAGCGGATTCATTCATTAATTTTATGAATCGCTTAATCATAATTCGTGTCACGGGGAGGCTGATGCCCATCTCAGGCATCTCTGGGCAATTTGCCTGTCGGCAAAAATGCACATGAAACACAGACTGCCACGTAATGCCAGTAGGCATGACTGCTGAAATGTATGCATTGCAGATGCTCCCGCCTATAGTTTTCCAAAATTTGTTAGAATGGCCACAATAATCCCAGTCACAATGCCTATGTATCCGCAGGCTATGTGGATCTATGTTTAAGAATTTTCAGCTGATTCTACTGTAGACACATGTAATCGTTGCCAAGTAGCTGGGAATTATGAGAGAGCAATTGTAAAAAAAAAATAATGCGGCATGTGGATTCAGTGACCCGCAAGTGACTTTCTGTTATGGAATTTTCAGTCGTTATTTGTTAAAGTAACATACATTTTTAAAGTCAACTAGTGATCTGAAAGAAATTATGTTGCATATCCGTTAGACTTCCATTCGAACATTGGGGACGAACTGGATGAGGCTGAATGGTGTTCATCAAGTTTTGTGTATGTGCAGTAGGGGGGTGTTTGAGTCCAACAGGTTTCAAGTGGCCTTTGGGGAGTTCGAGGTGCTCATTATGAGAGGAGAGTGTAACTCTGAGGCACCTTTCCCTCAGGCACTCTGGCTTCTGTGCTCCCACACTAATGCTTCCCCTGGCTCGCTTTAGTTTGCCACCAACACTCATCTTTCTCTAAGTGGCAAACATGCATTCATGCATGGTTTCCCTTAATTCCCTGATGCTGCTTGTTCACTCTTTCCAGTTCTTAGCTACCACACTGAAAGAACTGACCCCCAAAATGACTTGCCGTTAAAATAGTATGCTGGACAATTGATGGTGCCTTGATGGCAGTTTGGCAATAAAATGATTGCACGTCACACCAGTTGCGTAAAATCTTAACCACTGATCTATCACTGTCAATTGTGACCAGTTAGATATGACAAGCAACCAATCTTTGACCCCATCACAAATGGATAACAGGTTGAAAGTATTCTATTGCTGGCGTTTGGATCCCTGCTGGTATAGATTTGATCTCTCTGTGGTTTTGTAGTTAGCCCAGCATTTGGCTATCATAGTACCTTCAGGGGACCACTTCCCTATGGGAAGTATGTGGAAGGGGGGGAGCCTGGGGGCATCATGCTGGTCGCACACAGGCTACTGGACCATTATGAGGTTTCCTGCGGAGAAAATTGTGGGCACCTATGGATCAACTGCAATTCAGCCAATCAATTTGCTTTGTGGTTCGCTGGTAGATTGTCTCTGAATCTCTGTTTCTCTCACTCTCCTTGTGTCCATCCCTTCTGGATTGAGACCTTGTAGAAGTCATTGAAATGACATAGAGGGACATGTGCTCATGATTTTTTTTTTTTTTTGGCAAGGATTGACCTATCTGGGGGAAAAAATAAGTACATGTAGTCAAGATTATTTGAGCTACCCAAACCTTTATTTTTTCCTCCTGCAAGGACACAATGTTTTACCTGTGGTTTGTTTGTGTATTTCTTAGCAGGATTATTCAAAAAGTTAGTTTTTCCCTTCCCTAATTTAGTCATATCCAATTTCTACTTGTCAACCAGGCTGAGGTGTAAGCATGCACATGCCGCCTCTGTGACATGTGATGCTGCCACCTGCCTATTTATTAACCGCTCCACATTTGCATATGGAGGTACCCTAACGTACTCTGAGAGAAAGCGATATTCGTTCCATTTGTACGAATGAGTTCACAGACATCCATGGATTGGCTGGGAATCACTGTGAAGGAGAGGAAAGCGTATACCTTCCCTCTCTCCTATGAAAGCTTGGCCAGTTGACTCCCATGGACTTCCGGTTGCTGATGGCTATGGCATTAAACCGTCTTCGAACTTGTCGTGCCCCAGGTTGGTAGTCACACCCCTTGTCGATGGGCCACCCAATAACCACGAGATGTTGCAGAGACGTGTCAACCAAGACAGTCCTACTACATCCAGAGTCTTGAGATATTCAGGACGACTCTCATCCACCCCTAGAGACTGACCGCCGAGGAGCTTTTTGATTACCTCAGCCCGAGTAACAGGTGGACCCCACCCAACCCCCAGGATCTTCCTTCTCCACGAAGGGCTTGTTGGTAGGCTTGAGGAGGTCCTCAAAGTATTCTTTCCACCTCCTGACAACATGCCTTATCGAGATTTGCAGCTCTCCACTTCTATTGTAATTTGGTCCAGTATTTATAGACATCTGCTTCTGACTCCTAAGGTCCAGAACATTTTTGAAGGCAACCAATAGCTGCTTTACAGGCTCTCGCCGAGCTCCTCTCACACCCGTGATTTTTGCATTGTCGACAGCTTGGGCTGCAGCACATTTGGCCTGCTGGTACCTGTCTCTGCTGCCCTGGGAGGTTTCACAGACCAATAATACCCGATAGGTCTCTTTCTTCACCTGGGCACCCCCCAACTGCCGGTGTCCATCACGGGGTTCACTGGTTACTGCCATGAGAGCAACCAATGACCTTGCGGCCACAGCTCTGGGCTGTGGGCTCAATAATGGAGACACGAAACATGGCCTATTTCATATTCACTGGGATTTGGTTGTGCCTCTGCTGGAGGTGGATGCGGCTTACTATAGACGCATATTTATATGAAATTTTTACGGTGGGTCTTTGAATAAGGAAGACTCCACTAGAATCTGGAGGTGATCCAGGTTGAATTCAGGATCGAGAGGTTTTGTAAAAGGATATTTTAATTCTGGTAATTTGTTTGGGAAGTGTGGTATTACAGCATGCCAGTAGGGGATAATGTGTACTTTGTTATATGCAAAATTGTTATATGTAGTTTTATTAGACTTTAAAGATGAAAAATTCTCTATTTTTGAATTATTCTTTCAAATTTGTGAGACAAGATGATGTTTGACATTTTGACTTATATGATGGATTGCTGGGCTTTGTGTAGGTTTAGCTATCTAGTGCTCCGGTTAAAACTTGAACTAAGCAGTTGTGCAGTTCTGGTGTGCAGTTTTCCTCACTGTCATGCCTTTCTCATTGCCCTTCGACCCGCATTTGAGGGCTTACCTAAGCAGTACCTTCAGCAAATATAATGTCAATAATCATATCTCTGGGTAAACATAGCTCAGACTGGATTGTTTTAATTTGGATTGCTATTATTGATGGCTCTTTCCCCAACTTAACTGAAAATGTGCTCTTAAGTGCAGGCTCAAACATTTGCACTCTGACTTTTGCTCTCTGCCTCACTTTATCTGACAGTAAGGGGCCTTTGTCGGAGTGAGTTAGAACCAGAGATTATTAGTTATGGCATCTCTTCATCATTCAGAGGTCTTCCATTATAAGCTCAGCATGTATGAGCACACATGAAGACAGATAAAGATGGAGAGGGACACAGTAAGAGACTGGGGTTGGGCTTCATGGTTCTACGAGTTGCGAGCTCATCTAATTCAAACGATCAGTCATAAAACTATAAATGTGCCACAGTTTAATCTAAATCTTATTACCGCTAATTGTTGTAGCCACTGACACTGTTAAATAGATAAAGAACGGATCCAGTAATGCAGTGCAAAGTGGACTGAAGGATAAAACTTCCCTTAGCACTGAAGGGGGTACAGTTAATGGTAGAAATGACTGTCTACGCCTGTGCAAAGCCTTCCAGATCAGGTGACGCACAGGCCTACAGTATGGCCAGGGCGGACCAGAAGAGGGCATCAAAAAGACCAAGCATGACCACAAGCTGAGGGTGGACGAAGACTTCATCAATTCTGACCCCTTCATGTGGGAGGGCATTCAGACCATCACCAACCACAAGCACAGCAAGTCCATACCAACAGCAATGGACGTGTCCTTCCTCAATGAGCTGATTGACTTTTATGCTCATTTCGAGGAGGACAACAAGGCCGTAAGGACCAAGCCGTTGAATAACCACCAGATTCTTACACTCTCCCCGTAGAGGTCCATAATGCAGTGAGTTGAATCAACATGCGTAAGGCTGCTGGCCCTGACAGAATTCCTGGCCATGTGCTCAGAGTCTGTGCTAAGCAGCTCACAAGGGTCTTCAGACATATTCAACCTGTCTCTTACCCAATCAATAGTACCAGTATGCTTCTCTAGTGCCAGTGCCAAAACACTGCTCTCCAACGTGCTTGAATGACTACCGCCCTATTGCACGAACACCCATTGTGATGAAGTGCTTTGAGCGACTGGTCCTGGTACATTTCAAGCAAAGTCTCCCTCCCACACTAGACCCACACCAATTTACATACCAACGCAACAGGAATACAGAAGATGCTGTATCCACAGCACTGCACTATGTTTACTCACACCTGGACAAAAAGAACACGTATGCAAGAATGCTGTTTGTTGACGTCAGCTCAGCATTCAAAACAGTCAGTCTCTCCAAGTTAATCACAAAACTTGAGGATCTTGGATTTCAACATCGCCCTCTGGAACTGGAATATGGACTTTCTAACAGACCTCAGTATGTCAAGTCAGGCTTCAACTGCTCCTCCACCAATATACTCAACACTGGTGCACCTCAGGGTTGTGTGCTGAGCCCATTTATTTGCTGTCTCTTCACCCATGACTGTAGGCCTACTCCATTATGAAGTTTGCAGACGACACTACGGTGATCGAACTCATCAGTTACAATGATGACTCTAATTACAGGGCAGAGGTAAAGCAACTCGCTGCAAGGTGTGCTGACAACAACCTACTACTGAACACCAACAAAAAACAAAGAGCTCGTTGTGGACTTCAGGAAGGAAAAGGGAGACACTCATGACCCTATCTACACCAATGGCATTGCTGTTCAATGTGTCTCCAGCTTCAAATTCCGGGCTTACACATCTCGGAGAGCCTGTCCTGGTCAATACATCTAGCCTGATCAAGAAGGCCCATCAGCAACTTTTTTTTTTTTTGAGGACACTGAAAAAGAACCACCTTTCTGCTGACATCCTGCTTAACTTCAACCGCTACATTATAGAAAGCATCCTGACCAACTCCGCTACAGTCTGGTATGGGGATTGCTCTGTCGCGGATCGCAAGGCATTGCAGCGGGTGGTAAAAACCGACCAAAGCATCACAGGGACTCCACTTCCTGCTAATGAGGTTGTCCATCAGAAGACATGTCTTTGCTGGGCGCGCAGCATTCTTAGGATCTTCTCTCATCCTGCCAACAGACTCTTTCAGCTCCTCCCCTCCAGAAGGTGCTTCAGGAGCCTTCGGACAAAAACCAACATGTTTAGGAACAGCTTCTTCCCCACCTCTGTCAGCCTACTGAACTCGGTCCCCTGCTGAACCTCCTCTTCCAATCCACACTACATCATATTAGTACCATTCTTATTATTCATGTACATGCACCCACTATTATAATTTATTCACAGTGCTCTTCTTCCACTACTGTGTTTACATCCATCGCACACATGTATGTGTGTGTGTATGTATATATATATATACATTATATATATATATATATATATATATTGCTGTTCTCTATACTTCTGATTGGATGCGAAACCGAATTTTGTTGCCCTGTATTTATTATATATTGCATGTGTAATGAAAAAAGTTTAATCTAATCTAAGAAGTAAAAACTTTTTGCCCAGAGACGATTTAATGCAGTGCCAGAACAGCTGCCCTGTTTCTACAGTTTTTAAATATCTCTGTCCTGTAAGTTGATACAGTGTGATCGCAGTTCATGTATAATCCTCTTGATCACCTGGAGGTTTTTCTTACCCTTCATCTTCCTCACCCAGAAAACACTGAAATGAATCCACTCAAACGACACTTGCAAACATTAAGGGTATGAGCTGGAACAGAACTCCAGGCTTGTCATGCCCTCTCGGGCTCCTCTTCTCTGCATGCATATGCATGTTTGGATCATTAACAGTGTCACCCAGTCATTGCCATTCGACTGACGCAGTGCCTTTTAGGCTCCCCAATTCAAAGCTCTGACTACAAAGCGCTTCCATCTTCTAAGGCTGCCACTTCATAAATGCTAGCGAAGGCAACATCTCATCCGCATCCTCGTCCTGTCAGTCCCTGTGGCCCTGTCACAAATACGCCCACTTGATACTTGTGTAAAGCATTCAGATAGGTAGGCAAAACTTCTAAGTTTGTTAGAGTTCTTGCTGACACTGCTACCCTTTTTTCTTTATGGTGCTATTGGTTGTGAAGTTACAGTAGGTCTAATTGGGGTTCGATCTGTTCAGACCTCTCATTACACTCAGGAAAGACTTGTGATTCACTTGTCTTTTTATTTCCCACCAGACTTTCACTGTAAAAACTTTGTCAACACAGGAAATCAGGAAGTCTCCCTGACGACTGGGAAGTCTATAAAATTGAAAAAAGTACAGACAGTCGTCGACTTACGACCACTTTTGGTTCCGGCAGACCGGTCGTAAATCGATCTGGTCGTATGTCGACTTTCCATCCAAATACACTCATGCCACACAAAAACAGATCAATAAATCTTGCGTATTTAAATCTATACATCTATTTTCAATTCCATGTCACTGTGACGAGCAACGGAGAGCCAATCCTTTCTGCATTCCACTGTGTGCGTGGGTCCGATAGCGTCAAACTCTAATTTTATTGGATTATAACAACAGCCACAGACTGCGCGTGTTGTTTTTGAGTGAAGAGATAAATTTCCCTCGTTTTGATCAGCTCATTCCCACGAAGCCAAGCACAGCTGGCAAGCAAACACAAATGGACAGACATGGAAAAACTTCAACCCGCAGACCAGCTGATTGCCAAAACTTGGGACGTGCTTCCTGTCACATAAACACTGCAGTGTGCAATGACGTTTTCTTCCACATCATTGGCAGCGTGTGAGTCCAATAAAATTAGAGTTTCAAGGTATCGGACACGCCCACACACAGAAAGGATTGGCTCTCCGCTTCGCGCCACAGTGACGTGGCGTTGAAGGTAGATGAATAGATTTGCTCTGAGCTCTGAGCAGTTAGAAAGTGAAGCTGCATCATCTCCTGCTAGGCCTTTTAAGATGCTGACGCTGCCGGCAGCGCAAACAACTGTCGTACACAACACTCGCACTGCACTCCCATGAATCATGCTTCATGACTTTTGCAGTCGTAAAGTTGATCAGATGTAACTCGCATAGGTCGTAAGTCGACGACTCACTGTACCCACTCACGCAGTGATGGCTGCAGTGGCGTCATACCACTAGATAGTTTTTCACATTTACTTGCTTTCCATAGGTTCAATAGTGATTAGAAAACTTCCACGATTGTTTATTAATATTGCATAAGGATTACTCTTTTGTCTCAGTCTCCCCTTGCTTGCGTTGGTTTCGTCCAGGTACTCTGGTTTCCTCCCACAGTCCAAAAACAAACACAGTCGGCTGATTGTTTCAAATTTGGCCCAAGGTGTAGCAGTGAGTATGAATAGCTGTGTCTATATTTGCCCTGCAATAGTCTGGCGAGGTGTTCAGAGTGTACCCTGCCTTCGCCCAGAGTTTACCGAGACTGCCGCCAGCCTACCTGCATCCCACTCTTGGATGAAGTAGCTTAACAAAAGAATAAGTGAATTAATGAATGAAATAATTATTTTTAATACTTGGACACTGATCCTTTTCAGGCAATTACCGCTTTAAGTCTGGAACTCGGGGACAAAATCAAATGCTGGGTTTTCTCCATGGGGATGCTTTGCCAGGTCTTTACTGCAGTTGCTATAGTTTTGTCTTTTGGAAATGAAAATCATTAGTCTTTAATTTTACACCAACCTCCACAACAGGGTTCTTGACATGGCGGGATGTTGTGAAGTGTGTGGTTTTTTTTTTTTGTTTTTTTTGAGGAATCTCCCAAATTGTTATTTTGACTACTTTTGCGATTTTTTTGCTTACCCCCCTGATTAGTATTTTATTTAATTACGGGTAAGGATGGTCTTTTTCACTTGCATAAACCTTTTTGTACCTGTGTACTCAGAGTTCCTGTGATCTACTCCAGCTTTTTTATCTCCTTGATGTGTCAAGAAATAATGCTGCATCAGTCCACACTTGTCGATGTAACTGCTGTTCAATTAATTTCCTTATTACTGTGAAGCCTGCTTCTTTTGAACACTTTTAATAAGTAAATACGACAAATGTCAAGAAAGGTTGAACTTTCCCTTTGTGTTACTCTTAATCACTTGTGCAGATTTGTTGTTGTGAGATCATGTCGGTGTCTTAGCCAGTGTCTGGTGTCCAACAGAACCAAGTGTATGGCGTTGGCTTCGGCAGGTGTTCGGATTGATTGTCTTGTTTATTTCCCTGCTATCCAACTCTGCTTTTGTTCATGGTGTGTTTGATGTATGTGCAGGCAGAGACCCTGTTAATGCTGAGATTTTCAAAGCTGTGTGTGCACCGTGGCACTAAGCAGGCGAGGTGATAGCTACAGTTTAGTTCAGATGAAAGAAGGCTATTTTTTAATCCTGTTGGGTAACAGTTTATGGTATAAAGGGCACAGCAGGATGAGACATGGGAAAATCTGCTGGAATTTGCTGATAGTGGAGTTGAACTGGCCTCTCGAGTGCTATTTTTCCTGCCTTTACTATTCCACCCATTTTCTTACATTACACAGACTGGATTTGTCTGGACACTGGGCCTCGGTCATTATAAATAGAACAAATCTTGAGTGTAAAAACACAGTGCAAGTAATTAAGTCGAGTGCTGTTTTGGCCCCAAGATCATGTCTTTGATCTTGAGAAAACATTTTCCCTGTCATTTTTTTATGTTGCCATTTAAGTACTTTAGCTTCATCAGCCTGATTCCCAGAACATGTCCATGTCTCAGTCAGGACCCGAAGACTAACAGTTCTGACAGTCATGGGCTTCGTGAAGTGATGAAACGTCTTTCTTTATTACCGCAATAACGCACAAGAATTATGGCTTGTTTTAGTTGTTGTAGCTTGAATCCTATATAGATTATATGCATTGTATTGGTTTATGTTGGTTAGGTTCTTGTCTGATTGTCTCTTACATTTGCCTTCCTTACATCCCGAAATCCGTTGTAAGTACCGAGCGTTCTACAGAGAAATGGTCGAGTATGATGGTCCACCTTGAGCTCGCATTATTCCTCAAATCTCTTCTTAAATTGTTAGCGCCCTGTTGCTCTGTGTTGATCTCGGCAAGCTGAATCACAACAGAACCAGTAGGGGTTTAATTGTGTCGTGACAACAGTCATCACTTTTGATGAGCCCAAATTAGAGCGGCAGAAAATGGTTCCTGATGACATCACAGCTTGGTTTCCCGAGCCTGATGACATCACAGCAGGGGGTTCTCTATCCCAATGGCATCACCGCAGGGCTTCAGCATCCTCATGACATCGCAGAGGGGTTTGAACATACGGAGGATGGCACTGCACCCACCTAACCTGGCTGGGTCTCTTTGGCAGAGTGCCTACATTCAACATGGGGCTCCAACTGGTTCTGAATTGTTCCGCCCTCAATCTCTGAGCAATAAGAAATTTTTCCTGAAAATATGACCCACTTTTGTAGTTGAGCAGCAGTGGATAAATATGTATCGGTAAGGGGGGCAGACAAACCGATTTGGAGTTGTCGGCGTCTCTGAAGATCAGTAGGACCTTCAGTTTCAAACAGCTTTGGATTCATGTTTATGGCATTTGGCAGCTTTTCTTTTCCAGAATGACTTCTCTTTTATCCCATTTTTATAGCTAAGCAGTTCAAGGTTGAGGGCACAGCAGTGGCAGTTTGACAGAGCTGAAATCTGAACTAATAACCTTATCCATCTTCAACACTAAGCTATCACCTATATGTTCATGTTCCACACCTTCAGAAATGTAGGCACCAAATGGTGCTTTTCCTATTTACAGCAAGGGCACAATCAAAGGTACGTCACAGTGTTAGTTTACATACCTTTGTTCACTACATACTTCGAGGACAAGTTACTTTTTTCTCCTCATTGTTTAAACATTATAGAAGAAGAAAGTATCTTCAATGTAATTTGACAAAATTTGCTGTGCATCTATATTTCTTTGATAATCTGCTTTAATAGGTCGGAGTAGATTGCATTTTTAGTAGATATTCCAGGACTGTATACACACACACACACACACACACACACACACATACGGTACTGGATGTTATCTTGGCATGGTGTAGTTTTTGTCCTGCCAAAGTCTTCCTCCTGATATAGCCCCCTCTTTGTGTGCTTCATCGTTACCTTTGAAGTCGAATCATTCTTTCTGGTTTGATCGGAGATGAAAGCTCACTATAGAACAGATCGGAGAGTTCAACCACCATGCAAGACGGTGTCTTATCAAGGCAATGACAGGCAGTCTGAAATAAATAAACATGTGTCACCTCATGTCACAGGACATCTTTTTTTTTTTTTTTTTTTAAACGTTTTCTCCATAATTTATTTGTGTCCCATTCCAACCCGTCAAGGTACTGCCTTCCCTATCACACGACCACCAAAATCCAGGGAGGGGTGAAAGCATGCACACGCCCCCTCGGTGACATTCAGTGCTAACCACCTGCCCCTTTTTGAACTGTAGCTCCATATATATTTGGGGATGGTACAACACACTCGGAGGGAAAGCGCTATCCGCTTCCATGCATGAATGAGCTCACAGACACTCATGATTACCTGCCGATTTCTGTGAGTGACAGGGTCATGAGCATATGCCGTCCCTCCCTCCCGTGAGAGCTCGGCCTATTCGCTCCCATGGACACCTGGCCATGGATGGCTGTGGCATTAAACCAGATTCGAGCTTGTGGTGTCACTGCACAAAGTGAACAAACCAACTGAACATCATTTTGAATTAGTCTTTCCTCTTTTTAAAATCTTTATATTTGGTTCAAAAGCTATTTTGTGGTATTTAATAGTCCTTCCCAGCAAATATTGTTGGGGAAGCCCCACCACTCCCAAAATTGAATGTTACATAACAACCACAGTGTCTGTTTACAGATGCTGAGTAAATGTTGTGTGAATTTAATAAAATTGGCATTTCAGGAAAGTGATGCTGCAAGTTAGCAGTTTAATTGATGTTATAACTCACTTAAATAATCAGCAGTACCATAGAGATTTAATAGGAAGCCATGCAGGGGTGAAAAAAAAATAGTTTTTTTTGTTTGACTATCAGGGGTTTGCATGGTGGGTGGCACTGTCTGCCTCAGAGCAAGAAGGTTTTTAGAGTCTTGGCCTCATTGAGGGCAGTACAGCAACTTCCTCCAGGTACTCCGGTTTTCTCCCTCGGTCCAAAGATATGCACAACAAGGTGCATTGGCTTTTCCAAATTCTCCCTGGGAGTGAGTGTGTCCTGAAATGCATTGCAGAGCTGTTTAGAGTCGACCTCATCTTTTCATAGAGTCTACTCCAGCCTCCCAAGGACCCTAAAGCAGACTGTACAATGCAAGGTT
Organism: Plotosus lineatus; assembly: GCA_024760905.1. Classification (NCBI taxonomy): domain Eukaryota; kingdom Metazoa; phylum Chordata; class Actinopteri; order Siluriformes; family Plotosidae; genus Plotosus; species Plotosus lineatus. Next base: position 17,023,475 of record CM045728.1, read on the forward strand.
ATATGGAATATATGTGAAATAGATACTCCTGGACTTCTTCGAATTGACTTTTATTTTAGTGTATTATAAAAAAAGAAAAAAAAATAAGCTTAAATATAAACAAAGCCTGTCCTAATTTGCTGCACAATAAAGTGGCAGATTTTTTTGTTAGAACATCAAGATAATATACATTCCAGTCGAATAAAAGTTTTCACTTTAATGCCATTTCTCGCATTGCCTTGCATGTCATTTGTTTTTGTTTTTTTTCTGTTCACATCACTCTACCCTTTACTGACAAGATTCGTGACTCGTGGCCATGATCCAGACAGCCAACTTTGAATTGTGTTGACACTGCTGATTATGACTGACAGCGAGGATTAGATATACAACTTTTATCTTTCTTTTGCTTATCCAGAGAGTTTCTTGTCTGGGGCATGAATAGTTGCAGTGGAGCTATGCAGGGATGTTTGGTTAGCTGATTAGAACTCATTTAGGGAGTATTTTCAGCTCAGATGGTCTGCTCTGCATGTTGGGCTGGCATTCCTGAGTGTCGTGCTAATTATCCTCCCCTGTGTAGCAGAACTCTTTGTCCCCACCGGGTGGGAAATGCTGGCCCAGATGTGGCCGCTTTTGTTTTGGAGAATGCTAAAGTTTTACCCTTTACTCGCATCACTAGAGACTAAGCGAGGGAGTCTCTAGGCACTTTACACTTCAGTTCACTTTCTGTTCATTGTGCATTGATGCAGTTATTTATGCATCTGTTTTCTTTGACTCTGTATTTCTGGTTTGTGCTTGGAATTTGCCACAATTTTTATGGGAACAGATAAATGACAGCTGTCAAGTGATTACACATGCTATTATTTAGTGCTCTGACTCAGTAAAAAAAAAAAAAGAGTAGGTTTTCAGTAGATTATATGTTTGTAAGCTGTATTTCTATTAGTTTATTAAGAGCACTTGCAAACCTCTGCAAAATTCTTCCTATCTCACAATGTTAAACAATCCATTAAACAATTCCTGGATCCTGAAATGTCTAAAATCAACTGCAGTTTTTCTGGTCCAATACTGCCCATCTGGTCAATATTTCATGGAAATCCACACAACTGTTTAGGTGCAATCCTGGTAACAAATATCCAAACTGCGGGTAAGATGTAACCACCTTGGTGGAGGTAATTATTATTTATTATAAGGCAAGTAAGTGTTGTGTCCAAAAAGTTTTTTTTTTCTTTTTTTTTTTTAAATAAAAGGTAATGTGTATAAAACCATATACAGTAGTTTTTAATCTGAAAATCATTTGCAATATGTTAATTTTAACCTTTTGAACCTGATATTTTTAGGCACCACAGTAAATAATATCTTTTATGATATCAGAATAAGATATTCTTTGTTTGTGCGAGCACCCCACCCTACCCCACCCCCCATTTCATTTTAATTTTCACCAGATATAACATATTAAGAACTTTTTTCATTTGAAAACTAGTAATACGTTTAATATTAAATCTGGTGTCTTGTGTCTGAATATTCCTTGATCATTCTGAATGATGAAATTTAAGAAATTTTAACTTGCTGAGATGTCACAGCTTTCGATGTGTATTTCTTTGCATGTTATCCAGATACAGTTCTCAAGCAAAGTTTATCATCATCATCATCATTTTCTGTACCCGCTTAATCCTAATTTGGGTCGCAGGGAGGCTGGTGCCCATCCCAGCCAACTTCGGGCGAGGGCAGAGTACACCCTGGACAGCTCGCCAGGCCATCGCAGGGCGGAAACACGCCGACGGCTTTGCAGCCTACTCTTGTCGAAAGTCAGCAATGGTTCTTTTACATGCCTCACACCATCGACAGTGAGAGACATGGCCGGCCTTTGATATCCCAGTTAGCTCCACTTGGGGGGGGGGGCAGTGACAACCTTGTGGAGAGTGGGACTCGAACCCCCCAACCTTTGGATCAGCGATCCAGCGCCCTATACCACTAGACCACCACTGCCCCTCGCAAAGTTTATATGAATACATTTTATCAATAAATATTTGTAATTCACCAGTATTATGCGCACAGAGTTCAGATGGACTGACGATAGTAGAATTAATTAGGTCGTTTTAAGACTTGTAGCACTTCCATAGCACTGATGTACTGTGTAGAAGTTATATTGTACCCAGTATGGTACATTGTCTTTATTTTGAAACCTTCTTTGCATTAGTGATCTTTTTCTGCCAAATAAGCATATCGAAATGGCTATCCTGATGCTTTCTAATTTATAATACATGAACATAAAGTCTACTCAGTCGAGCATCCTACTCAGTTAATCTTCTTGGTATACTATATTATATGTCGATCATTCACTCCTTCCATTAAGGTCTGTGGTTTTGTTAAGACAAGCTCAGTTCTTGTAGTCCCATCAGACACATATGATAGATTCTCTCAGTTCCTCAGCTAATCTCAGGCTTTTTGCTGTCTAAATACTGCGTTTGTTTAGTAAAACAAGCTGCTTTTCTCTCCTCTTATCTCTAAAAGGTCTTGGCTCCATTATATTGTACTTGTTCATAAAATTGTATTTTGAAATATGAGGATTGAAGTGGTTTGTTTTCTCTGTGATTAGACAGCGAGGGGAACTTGATGCTTCTGTTTGTAAATGGTATCCGCTCTCTCTGAGACAGGAAGCTTCACTTGACATAGTAAGGCTCTTTTGGAGGAGTCCTGACATGGTTCAATGTATTCAGTCTTCTTTTCCTGTATTTTCTTTCCCCACTGCCACTCTCATGCCCTTACCCCCAAAAAAAAAAAAAAAAAAAAAAAAAATTCTACATGCTGGCTCACTGTCTCCATCCGTCTGTCCCATATCTATTTTTATTCTGCTCCTCCCTGTTCCAGATCTGCACTCCCCATGCTCGCCTGTCCTCCCTGCTCTGTGCTGTGTTCTCAACGTCACTGGGAGTTTCTCATGCAGATCCTCATCCGTGCTTTAAGTGCCTCCCAGAGCTGCTCAGCTTTGACACTCCTTTCTGCAGGTCACAGGTCTCAGTTTACACACGGAGAAAAATTCCCCCACTAGTGCTATATTTAGAAAGCTGTTCTCTCCCATGTCCAATTCATGCCAAATCCTTAATGTTTTTGGACATTTCAGTCCTGTCCTGTAAGAACGGCATAAAATCTGAGTACTGGAAAGATTGTGGGGTTTTTTTTGTTGTTGTTGGTTTTTTTTTTTTTTTTTTTTTTTTTTTTTTTTTTTGGGACAACTTTTTGTCCTCTGGATTCAAATGCAAATGCCGGTTGGACTTTGCTTTTAAAGTGGTCCCATGACTTAATCTCCAAGGACTTGAATGTAAACACAGAATTGACACTTTGCTCTTGAAAAACATCCCATCAAAGACGTTATTTCATATTTTATTCATTCCAACAGACCTATACAATTCTCTGTATTTCCCTGTCGTGTGTGTGTGTGTGTATATATATATATATATATATATATATATATATATATATATATATATATATAATAAAATATTTTCTTTTTCCATTAGAATACCAAGGTCATTTTCTTGATATCCCACTGAATCCATAAAACTCTGCCCAATTTATCCAGTCACCATATTTGCATAAAGAAAGGAGAGATAGTGAAAGAAACGAGTGATGGAGTGAAATGGAATTAGTGCAGCGGCCTCTGTGCTGCGCATCACTTTTTTTTTTTTTTTTTTTTTTTTTTTTTTTTTTGCTGCTCCCCACCCCACCCCCCTGTGTCCTCTGGCCGAACCTGATCTGTATTCTGCTGTGTGATGAGCCACTGCTGGCAACCAGTCAGGGACGCTTTCCTCTGGCAACTAACTGGTCACAAGGACAAAATGGACACTTGGCCAATTTAAATGACTGGAAGCATGCAGTAATGTATTAGATCAACCTGTGTTTGAAAAAGCAGACTCATGCAGTGCGGCATTAGTTTTGCCCAGCGATGTGAAAAGTTTTATCCCAATGACATTCGGAGTTCATTTACGGCTCTGAGATTATGAGCGAATGTGGGTAAAACGGATTTCAAACCCAGCACCACGTGCAAAGGCTTACCACAGCAAGCGTCACTCAGACATATCAGAACGTAACACGTTTCGTTAAGCTTCATTTGCTAATACTGAATTCATGGGGAAAGTATTTGACTTCAAAGTACTTTTCATATGATATGAGTTTGTGAAATCCGCGTGGGAAGTCACATGGATGTAATGTGATGAAAACAGACACACTGGGGTCGTGAGAGTGTGTTTCTGTTAGGCTTCACTATGTATGAATAACCGTTAAGAAGATATAAATAGCGTGGTGTGTGATGGAGAGGCCCGAAGCTGTAAATCTTGTTAGGGCTGTGGTATTTAGAGTGCATTCACATTTTCATAATCATGAAGTTGGGATCGTTTGCATAACGCAAAGTAATGAAATCAGGTAGATTGAAGTGTTTTTTTTTTTCTGATGTATAAATCCATTTTTACACATTTGCACTCTGTTAATTCCTGTTGGGCCGAACTGTGTATATATAAAACGCACACATGCTCCAGCCTCAGGCAGTAGATTAGTGATGTAAATATGAGCTTTGTGAGCGGTGCTCCCATGAGTTGAACATAATCTCTGGTGTATGGGGGTGGCAGTCTTCTACAGCACTCGCGCCGGGGTTGAAATTGCCCTTCAATCTCGTTAGGGGCCCTCTAAGTCCCCCAACACACCTGAGATTGATGGCTGAGGAGCTTTAAGTGGTCGTACGGGTTATTAAAGGCAGGGGAAGCTGATTTCTGTGCTGCGAAGAGTTATTCCAATCACACATTAGGAGTCTATATTGGCGAAAGATGGAGAATGGGAGAGAGCGAGATCAGGGTTTGTATGTGGGTCAGTCTGTACTCACAGCCAGGCGAATGAGTAGCATGATGGCGTCTCCGGCTCAGACCTTCGTGTCTGCACAAAAATCTTTGTGTCCACGCCTGACAGATGTAACAAGGCAGCAGCGGCTGTTTTTTGGATGATGTAGCCATCATGTAAATAACCATCTGCGAGTAAACACAGCAACTTTTTTTTGGAAAACCCCACTTTTATCCTTTATTCCATAACAAACGGGTCGACAAACCTGCATGCTTACTCATAAGAGAGCACATGAAGAGCAGCATTAGTTTCAACAGCACATACCGCAGGCGATCATATACGGCTTGACAAACTTGGAGACTTTGATCCTGTTTAAAAATTGAAATTCTCAACAGAAGAATCAACGCACTTTGTTTCTGAATGTACTGTTCACCTCTTTCAGAGAAACATTCAAGGGCGGATGATTTGTACACTAAATGTATTCAGGGTCACTCAAGGCCTGCTGAGATGAAAAGAAAAAGATAAAACGAAGGATGAGGACCAGGGAATGTCTTCTTTTGCATTTCTTTTAGTCTTCATCTGTAGCTGGCTCCGGCACATCTGCTGAAGGTTTGACTGTTTCCTGTGTCTCTGCTGGACTTCCTAGCCAGATTTGCTTCATTACAGAGACAGCTTTCGACCGTCTTTTATTTTTTTTAAAGAGGGGGAAAAACTACAGGGATTGGAGGCATTTTGCTGATGCGACTTTGTCCAAACCAGCAGTCTCCTCTTGTTATTGTTGAATGGAATATTTTTCTCCATTTTCATCACCACCCCAGAACTGTTATCTACAGTTTCACGAACAGTTCACTCCTGATCTTGTTATTCCGTGTCTGGTATTAGGGTTTTGTCATGGCAAAAACATGACCAAGGCCAGTATGAGTAATGGTAATTTGATCTTTTTTTCTGCCTTTCTTCTAACTCCTGTTGGTTTTAGCCGTTTTACTTTGACCTCTCAGCTTAATTTCTTACTTTAATGTAACATATGGGAGGCAGTTAAGCAGGTTTAAAAGCCTCGGAGGCCTATCATCTAAATGTGAACTGGACATGAGCTGACCGCAGACAGTGAAGAGCATATTTAAAATCATTACTGTGTTCTGGAAGTAATTTCAGGCTAATTTCAGACTCGCACTGCCGTGAACCCCCTGGGTGTCATGGTTTGCAGGCATCTCCCATGGCCATACGTTCTGCTGCTTCCTTGAGTGTTTATAAGAATCTATGACTCAGTATGGTAGCATATGGGTGCCTTCTTGAGGTGGACGGAGATCATCAACCATATGTAAAGTATTGCTAGACGGCAGGTGGTTGCGGCAGCATTTTGTATCCTGAGTGGTTGTACAAGAAGTAGTTGTAAGCAGCCGTAAACAGGATCTGAATCCCCAAAGGCCTGCAGACACCCCCCCCCCCCCCCCCCAAAGACTTGTCATCAAACCCTAATTATGGCTGCTGATGCTCAAAGGCTACCACATGTTATGCAATTCTAACCATAGCACACGTTATTGGTCCAGCAGTGCTCATGGTCTATAGATTATCTCTGCTTTAAGCTGATGTACAAAAAATAATAGCCTCTTTTCCACTGTCCACAAACGGTCTGATGCAAGTAGATAAACTGTTTAGATGGAAATTTCACATGCAGACAGTCGAGCCTTTATTTCTTTTTGAATGAAACTGTTGAACTGTATTGACACGACAAAACTGGTTGGGAAGCCTTGCATAGGTATAAATGGAGGTGCTTGTACTGGCAGCAAAATCAAGAAGTTTGACTAACAAGTAAATCTAGAAATGCACTCAGTGCGTGCAGACCTCTACCAAGTTAGTGCAATCGCTAAACCTTTCAATCCAGGCTTTATTTTCAGACACACATTCATTTCACTTTTTATTTTTAATTTCTGGGCAGCGGTGGTCAGTTGGTAAGGTGCTGGATTGCTGATCCCAAGGTCACGGGATCAAGCCTCACTATCAACTGGTTGTTATTGTTGCCCCCCCCCCAGTGCAGCTAACTGGATAATCACAGGCCCACCATGCCTCTCACTGTCTGTGAACCATTCCTGACTTTTGTTAATAGTAGACTGCATAACCGTCAGCATGTTTCTGCCCTGCGATGATTTGGCGAGCTATCCAGGGTGTACTCTGCCCTCACCTTGAGATGGGCGCCGGCCTCCCCGCGACCCTAATTAGGATTAAGCTGTTCAGAAAATGACTTTTCAAACAGTTTTGCATTTGTGAAGTTATAGTCTTCGAATAAAAATATGTTTTAATTTTGCCTGTGCGGTGTCAAAAAACCATTCAAAACCTTCTTTGATCTGGATCCGAAATGTAATTAGTTCTTTTATTGGCTCAACACCCAAATTTGGATGCAATTTCATGGAAATCCATCTATGAGTTTTAAAATAAGTGTGCTCAGGGACAGACATAAATTACCAAGCTCATAGTCTCTCCCTTTGGTGGAAGTACAGATGCATATTCAATAATATTAGCAAATCAATTCAATAATATTAGCTCAACAATATTAGCTCGGACAGATTAAGTGTTTTTATGGAAATGATGTGATATTTTGTCATCGTTGACCATTAGACTAAAGTTCAGCCATTTAGACACACATTTTCTTCAAAGCACCCTCAACAACTGCTATCTAAGTTAGTTGATGCGTAAAATGACCTGGAATTGGAATGTTGAGAATTTTAAGATACACAGCTCTTCAGACTCATGAGCCTTTTCCACACTCGTACCCTAAAGTTGGGACCACAGAATTGTCTCATTACGGACTTCCTTTATCTGACGCAAAGGCCAAAACCTGTATTAGCATGACGACAATCCTGCACGCAACGCAAGGTCTCCAAATATATAGGTTGCCTAGGTTGGTGCCGAAAAACTTAAGTGTGCTACAGAGAGCACCAACTTCAGCCCTGCTGAACTCCTGTGGTGTGATTTGGTGTTCCGACTGTGTCCTGGATGTTATTACCCAGCATCGGTACCTGACTTCATTTATGCTGTAGTGTCTGTGTGCATCCCCACAGTTCTACTCCAAAGTCCAGTTCTGAGAAGAGTGGGAGGTTATTATAACTTAACTGAATAACTTAACTGGTGTGGCAGGCTCAGCAAGCACGTATGACTCCGGTGTCCACATAAATGAACATTTACATGCAGCCTGGTAATTAGGTGCAGAAAGATGTTGCTGTCCATCAGTATAGAATAAAGGAAAGAATGTGTAGTATATGTTTTAAATAGTCAACTGTTTTTGCATCATGTAAACTATTAGTACATTCACAAGCATAATATGGCCATTCATTCATTAAGTTGCTGATTCCTACAAGTATAATGGAAAGGCAGGTCCACTCTGAACAGCTTGCCAATCACATTGTGTTCACACACACACACACACACACACACACACACACACACACACACACACACGCACACACACCTGAAATTTAAAACAGCCACATGTTCATGTTTTTGGGCTGCAGGAGGATACCGGAGTACCAAGAAGAAACCATGAAAAATCCACATAAAAACGTCCTCCTGAGGACCGTGAGGCTGATGCACAAGAACACCAAAAAGAATTGCATGCCAGTGTATAACAAGCCCACCTCTTCTATGACATCTAATCATATATATGAGTGATGATTCAGAGGAAACAACCTATCTCCGGCAACTCCGGGCGAAGACAGGGAAGAGCTCACCAGTCCATCGGAGGGCCGAAACACAGCCATTCAAGCTTAAATTCACAACTTTGGATAATTTAAAAATCCCAGTTCGTCTAATGTGCATGCCTTTGAGTTTTGTGCGTGCGTGTGCGTGCGTGTGTGGGGGGGGGGGGGGGGGTTTACAAACGTCACATAGAAATGCCCTAACCTGGGAGTAAAACTGAGGACCTTCTTGCTGTGAGGTGGACGTGCTAACCAATACCCGTGATGTCTTTCTTTTGTGTGTGCTCTCGTACACTATTGTAAATGTTGACTTAGGTTCTCTGATTTTTTTTTTTTTTCCCCCCCCCAGATACTTAATGTCAACATTATACTCAACTTTGGTATTAAACTGAAGTAATGAAAATAGCAGAAAATGGCTTTTGCTAATGTCTTCTTCTTTCTTCTTCTTTTCCTTTCGGCTGTTCCCTTCAGGGGTCGCCGCAGCGAATCGTCTGCCTCCATCTCACCCTATCCTTTGCATCTTTTTCTCATACACCAACTACCTTCCTGTCCTTCTTCACCACATCCATAAATCTGCTCTTTAGGAGATTAGGCTTTTGAGATTTTGAGATTTTTTGGAGATTTGGCTATTTGCTAATGTGCACTCTATATTTATACTCGGTGTTTAAGAATTTTTATCGTTTGAGTGTCGTGTGTTTAAACAGCTTTTTCTTGTTGTCCTGGCAGTCACAGGAGGTACAGGAAGCAGTACGTTTCCTCAGTGTACAAGAAGGCTATATGTGGAAAAAGAGCATGTCAATCCTAATTCTTGGCTGGATCTCTTTTAGCTGACCTCTAGTTCAAGTCTATTACACCTTACCAATTCAGAGATGTGCGTCTCTGCCTTTATTCCTATCCACTCTCTGCATCCTAGGCCGGGAGTCTCTGTATGTGGTAAGAGGCTAAAGCATGGCTCAAGGATCATCATTGTCAAGGTTTTTTCTTTAAGCTGTTCGAGCCCAGGCTTTGTGTCCGACGTGAGTCTACTGCGGCTTTGCCGTCTTCTGTGAATGTGGAACTGAAATGGGATATCTGCAGGAAACAAAACGGCCGAGCTGAAGAGCTGTGGGTGGAATCAGCACGGCCATGTCGGACATGTGCTCCTCTTCTCGCCTGAATGGGGTTCCTATTGTGCATCGAGACAGCTACATATTAGGAGGAAGAATGTGATTTTAATCCTCTCTGTGTCTTTTTCTTTCTGTGTCTCAGACATGCATCTGCAAGTGAGGCGCAGCAGTGATCCAGCTCTTGTGGTCCTGCCAGAGACTCCACTTCAGCCGGAGGAGCCATCCAGGAAAAACCCGACACGCTGGTCCACCACGGCTGGTTTCCTCAAACCCAACGTCATCAGTGAAACCAACAGCTTGGAGCGCAAGGTAAGACCCCACAAAAAACACGTCTGAAATCGCCTTCTGGATTGAACGATGCATGGCGGATGGTTGTTTCACAGAAAAAAAAAAAGATGGCACATATATTGGGTTTCATTTATTAATCTCTGAATAAAGTTATAAGTAGTTTTGAGGGATGACCCAATTGTACATTCATGCCCAGTTCACAGAAGGTTGGGTAACACTTACGCCCCCTGTTTCTCTTGATAATGAAGTTGAGCACATCCCAGAACCTAGAGTCTTTGATCTCCCAACCCCCAGCTATTGGACAAATTATTGTATGGTATGAAAAAACACATATATACAGTAACGATAGTTAATAAAAACGATGCATCCATATGGGATTTAATAAATGAAATCATTGAGTTTGAGTACCCTGACATTTGTAATGAGCCACAAAAATAGCAGACGTGGGGCAGCCATGGCCTAATGGTGAGAGAAGCGGGTTTGGGACCTAAAGGGTGCTGGTTTAATTCCTAACCCAGTAGGGGGGAAAAACAAATGTTTGGTGGGGTGTGGGGGGAGCAACACCTTCCCTTACACCTCCTTCATGGCTGAAGTGCCCTTGAGCAAGGCACCTAACCCCCAACTGCTTTTCGGGTGCAATGTGTATGTGTGCTCACTGTTTACATGTAAATGTGCTCATTTTGGATGGGTTACATGCAGTAGAAATAATCACCCTTGCAGGATTAATACAGTACAGGGATCCCTCACTTTCCACGGTTAATTGGGATCGAGATCCCCTGCGACCGCCGAATTCCGCAAAGTAGGATCAACCCCCCACTGACTGACATATACGTATATGTATATAAAATATCAATAAATACATATACAATGCTATACATGCTGATAATAACAATTAAACATTCAAAAATAATGCATAAGATGTAAATAAAATATAAACACACACACACAGACGCGAGCCAAAGATGCGCTCCTCACATAAAAATGTAAGTAGTTTTGTGTGTGTATGGGGGGGAGGGGTGTTTTTAGTTTTTATTTATTATTATTATTATTATTTTTGCTTAATTGGCCTTGTTTTGCTGCATTTTCCTTTCACCTTTTCCCCTATTATTCCTTAATTTCCTTTTTTTTTATTTTTTATTCAATGAATATTTAAAAAAATGCGATGCACTGAAGCAGCATGAATTGAAGCGTGAAGTAGCGAGGGATCTCTGTATATCAAAATATAAAAGGAAACGAGAAGTTCTATAGTCTGAGTCAGTTTTAGCATTCTTTTCTCTCATCCATGCTAGAACAACAATGAATAAGTAACCTCAACCACCAGAAAATGCTTTGTATCAAGACCTCTTATTAGTTTTGGCTTCACAACTTAAAAATATGCTTTAATGGATCCAAATGTGCACCGGCCTACCCTTGGAAGGCTTCCACTTGATCACCGGTTTGCAACCAGTAAGCTTGGGAAAGGAACAATTAGACGAGGAACGAGGTGTTT
>CM045728.1:17037349-17107349 GCA_024760905.1 Plotosus lineatus
TATGGGGTCTTGGGAGCCTTGGAACGAATCAGGCGTTTTACATTTAAAATGCGCCCCTACTTACGAAACCTCCGCGTTACGAAAAAAGGTTCTGGAACGGATTAATTTCGTAAGTAGGGGGCTGACTGTGTGTGTGTGTGTGTGTGTGTGTCTGTCTATACATATACATATATACATATATATATATATATATATATATATATATATATATATAGAGAGAGAGAGAGAGAGAGAGAGAGAGAGAGAGCGAGAGAGAGCATGCTGCATCCGTATAGTACAGAAAAACATAGCAGCGTAACAGTTTAGTTTTATATTTAAAAAAAAAAAAATCACTTTTATACTTAGATTGCAGCTGTTCATGTTTGGATGCACTGCCCTTATTTTAACTCTTTGAACAGCAGTGGCCGGTTTATCAGCCGCTAGGTTAGCATGGCATCCAGCGGCCGGCCAGTAAATCAGTCATTCAAACACCTGTCAGCTCTGATCATGCCTCTGCACTCTACAGCCAATCACTGACTATCTTATCATCCAGCAGCCGTTCAAACACCGGCCAGCTCTTATCACATCTCAGCACCCCACTGTCAATCGCTAACCATCTTATCATCCAGTGGTTGGTAAAAGGGCCGTTCAAACACCTGTCAGCTCTTATTATGCCTCAGCACCCTACAGCCAATCGCTGACCATCTTACATCGTGTGCTTGACTTTCGCTGTTGTTGTAACAGGATTTCACTAGATTGACTGTAATCAGCTATTTTTTATTTTTAGTGAAAATAAAACAAACTATGTCTCGCAAATCAATATCAGCAGCCGGGGTACTGGTGCAAATGTTAAAGTCGGGGCTGCCGTTCAAAGTGTTAAAGCAAGAACTCATGAATTTGTCTTGCACTTCCTGTTACAAAGAAAAACGCCATGTCCGATGGTACATGCCATGCTTGGTTAATGGCTTTTGGTTGCAAAATACTTTTCATGGTGCATTATGGTGTACTGTGTACGCTAATTTATGGTACACATTCATTCACCACTGCAAAATAATGCACTGAGTGTGTAGTGAGTGATTCTGGACACAGCGATGGTCACTTGAGATTCTGAAAGAATGCTTGTTCACTCATCACTGTTTTATAGATTTGGAGAAAAAGTCAAGATTAGGGTTATTCATTCATTTATTTTATGAACCGATTAATCATAATTATGGTAGCGGGGAGGCTGGCGCCCAGCTCAGCTGACTCTGAGTGAAGGTAGAGTACATCCTGTATAACTCGGCTTTCCACCGTAGGGAAGAAACACGGTGACGGCTATGCAGCTACTCTTGAGGAAAATCAGAAATGGTTCTCTTACATGAACCTCTCACCATAGACAGTGAGAAACATGACCGGTCTTTGATTACCAAGTTCGCTGCACTGGGGGGACAGCAGTGACAACCCGTTGATAGTGGGGCTTGACACACACACACACACACACACACACACACACCCCCCCCCCCCCGACCATGGGATCAGCAATCCAGAACCCTAACCACCACCCCAAAGTAGAGATATGCAAGCTTGTAAAATTTAACAGGACTTTAAGAAACAGAAAATAAGACAAGATTCTTTGCACAGGGAAGATTTTTATCCCTTTGCTTCAAGATTTCATGTTTGTACAGTGTACTGCATTCTGCTTTTCACTTTATTGTGAACATCTCCAGTCTTATTCAACCAGGCCTCACAATAACTCTTTGGATTGAAGTTGTGCAAGTTATCTTGGAGCAAATTCCTTTGTCGAAATCATTGTTCTGGGTTGTGCAGAACGCACAGCGCTCCTTTGTAGTGCTAACGTTTGCTTTGTTGTGTGGCTCACTTTGGAGGTCAGTGCCTTTGGCTCCTAATGAATCATAAAGATGCTGCTTCACTCTCTCTCCTCCCCCGTGAAACCCCCATCTCACAGCAAGAAGTGAAGAAGAGGCCAATTATTCTTTCAAAAATGGCCCTCTTTTTTCAGGGATGACAACTCTACAGTGCCTTAGAAATGGTAATACAGTGAATGAAAGGGTGGACGAAAAAAGGCAAAGGGGTGGATGCTGTATTCTGAATGTGACACAGCAGCTTGCGATGAGATTAGCATGTCGCGCTGTTTTTTTTGTTTTTGCTTATAATCCTATTTAAAAGCACTCCGATTGTCAAGGTCTCCATAATCCAGCACTGCACTCTCATCTGAATAAGACTGAGGAAATAAAATATTTTGCCCCCCCCCCTTTTTCCCCCCTCCCCATGCGTTTATTTATTTTTTTTTATTTATTTTTTTAGCCTGCATCATAGGGTTGCTTATGGTGTCCAAAACTGGAGATAGTTGGAAGCTCCGTCTGTGGCAGATAATGCCTGGCGGTTTGTTTACATTACCCTTTAGTACTTTGATGAAAAATCACGTGAACCTGGATTTACTTTGTATGGAGACCACTGGTTAATGTACTTCTAATGTCTTTCATTGAGCCAGTATAGTTCAGTACGTCTTTAAGGCTTGGGGATTTCCTGAAACTAAACTTCAGCCACATAATTTACACAAAAATCCAGATGTGCTCTATTTAAAGAGGTATCTTTGTGCATTCATGGCTCTGTTCTTGGCCAGATGACTGGCGTTCCCTACTTAATAACATCACTATGAGCCATGTTCTATTGATCAGCAGATGTTTTTCAGTATGAGGAACAGCACACGATTTTCTAAACCTGGAGTGTGGATGTCTCTTCCATTTAGATCTGTCTTCATCTTCGGTTACAGTGCATCTGTCTGGAAGGTGTTTATTAGTAACATTAGACCTATAAACATATTTTTTCTTTCCTTTCAAAGCATGTCTGTGTTTGATAGCTCGTAGCTGACTAGTAGCCGGACACACACTTGTTGTCCCCATAGTTTTATTCTCCACACTGTGCATTTACGTCACTTATTATTTCATGACAATTAATAAAGAGACGTCTTTTATTATCCCAAATGCTTAAAAGCACTGGGCTGATGATCAGTCTCTATGGTGACCCATTCCTTTACATCCCCTCTGCTTTTCATCACCGTGCCCCAGTTACACATATGGATCATTTTCCCCCCTCTTTGTGCAAACTTCCTCATGTGGATCATTTGATTCCACACACGGAGTTTTTGCTTTTAGTGCTGAGACGTCTGTAGCCACGAGCCGCTTTGCTCGGCGGGCTTTCTAGGCCGAGGCCTCTGACATGTGAAACTGACCTGCTTCGTGTCTGTTCTCTCTGTTCAGCCGGGAAGTAGCGATTCGGTTCATGTGCCTGTGCTCCAGGGCATTTGATTTCACCTCCAGATGAAATAGCACTATAGCCACGGTGTGAATTAGCAGCGTGTAATGAAGTTAATTAGCACGGGAAGGAATGAGTGCATGTTGGAGACCTGGCTGGAACAAATGTGTCTTTGTAGGGCTCTGGTCCAAAACAACCTTCCATTGCCTGCCAATCATAATATTGCAAATGACAGCTCAGCATGGTGACTGTCTATCATGTCTGAGGGTGGCATTACTGTATTCCAAATTTATTTTCTGTCAAGCATAGATAATTTCATCCGTAGTTCAACAGAACCAGTAAATTTCAGATGCCATCGGCCAGTTATTTAGCAGAACTCTCATTGCACAGTGGCTGGGAAGAGTCTCATTTGGAATTTTACAATTTAGTGCATTTTATATCGTGTGTGTTCTCCTCCAGGTTAAGGGACCGGCTGGGTACCGCAGTCTACCCCGTGACACAACAACATGGGCCAACCAGTTCCACAGAGAAGGCGCACGTTCATCTCTCAGTGCCAACCATCCCATGGTAGACCGCTGGCTTGAGCGCCAAGAGCAGGTATCGACGTCTTAACCAATCAGAACTCCTTACACCTTACGCCCATAGTACAACTGTTCTGTCTCCTTTTCTCTCTACTGATGACTATTTGTAACTAGTTACCTTTCAATAACACAGAACACAAACCCTCCATACTTTGGTATAAGTGAGTGAGCGAGAGAATTGAGATTAGATACCTGGAACAAAATAACATAGAATGCCGAAGAGTACAAGACAAAAGATTTCTGAAGTATAAGGGACAATTTCTCTGACCTTGTACAAGAGCACCACACTCCGCCGGTTTTGACTGGTTCAACACATCTAATAACGGTCTCACCGGCTCTCAACATACACTTGCTCTCGGCCCCGTCAGTCCTTCAGCGGAGCCGTCTCGAGGCGTGTGGGCGGCGTTTAAAACCCATAAAGGAGCGGAATGAAAAAGGAGAGGTGCAAAAAAGGAGATTGAGTCGTTGGAAGCGCAGAGTGTGCTGGAGGGAATTCACTTATTAATTTTCACAATCGATTTTCTCGAACTGCCAGGATCCATTTCACCCTCTCGTTCCCGCACACACCCACACGCTTACCTGTATGCATTGGCTGCATGCATCTGTGTGTGTGTGTGTGTGTGTGTGTGTGTGTGTGTGTGTGCTTTGCGGTAAAAGAAGCTCTCCTTGGATCGTGTATCATCATTACGGCAGTGGCATGGTGTGGAGAGGCTGGATGCGAAACCGCTGCTGCTGGCTGGTAGCTCGATTTGGAGAAGCAGTCAGTCAAGGCCTTGGCTCGAGCTGACAGTGTAATTTATTTCAGCTATGCTCCGTTACAGAGCAGTCTGACCCCGAACACACACCTCTCCTTTTTTTCCACCTTTTCGAGTTTGGATCTGTGTCTCAATCTCGCAGACTCCTCCATCTCTCTCTCGGCATTTCTCTTTACTACTTAAGCAAATAGGCTTTTCAAAATTCAAGCGAGGGCTGGCTTATGCACTGTCTTCGTCCCTCTCGGCTTTCCCGCATTTATGAGCGATTGCGTTTTTAATGCCATCTACAGTTTAATGTGCCATTACCATTTCACAGTTGGCTCATGAAGAGTGCGACCCAACCTATCCTCTTCACTGAAACGCTACGGTTCGATGTTTCTCTACTGATTTCTCACAGACCTTTAATTGCCACTTAATTCTATTGACATAATGTTGTGGCCTGTTTTATAGGTTTTGAATAAGCCGCCTCATTAAGTCAATGGCCCTATCGTCTCGCTGCTTGTAGTACATGTTTCATATACAGCAGAAGGGCCATTTTAAATGGAAGGGAGAAGAATGATGCTGATGAGATCAAACTTGATTCTAATGATCTACTTGTCTAATTGAAGCCTGCTGTAAAGTAAAAGTGGGTTCAGTAGCACGTGTTGGCCTTGATATTCCCTCCTTTTTTTTCTCTGTCTGAAGAATCTGTTGACAGTAGAAATCGACATGAGAGCAACGAACCTTGAATGAAATATCTTCATATTGATTGACTGATTAAAACATTAGACTGACACACACACACACACAGACACACACACACACACACACACACACACACACACACACGAACTGCCTTTACAGATAGCTCATAATGACTCTTTATCCACTCATTTCTGGGTTTTGTTCTCCAAGTTGTTGTTATTCTATCTGAAAGAGATCGAATCATCTCGTCTCAGGAACTTTCCACAGTTTAGTATCCATCGCTTATCCATGGTAGAAAGAAACACATGCATATAATGCCACATGACTCCATTCGAGAGCAGCTTAAACACGGAGCCATCTCAACTTTATCATGTAACTTTTATTTTTGGATTAATAAAAACACTATATACGGGTCACTCACTTTCCACGGTTAATTGGGACCAAGATCCCCACTCGACCATTGAAATCCACCAGGTAGGATCACCCACTCAACCCCAACTGACTGACGTATACGTACATGTACAGTCTGCCCTCGACTTACGAAATTAATCCATTCCAGAGCCTTTTTCGTAACCTGGAGTTTTTGTAAGTAGAGGTGCATTTAACATGTAAAACGCGTGATTCGTTCCAAGGCTCCCAAGACTACCCCATAAACCCTTTAAAAATTATAAAAGTACGCCAATTTTGTATGAAATGTGTGTTAAAAGTAAAAGAAAATTATTTATTAAACCATTTAAACATTTTATTAACATATTAAACCATTTTATTAACATATTTATTAATTAAACCATTTTTTATTAATGTACATACATACACACACACACACACACACACACACACACAACACTGTCTCTCTCTCTGTCTCTCTGGTGTGTTTTGCCGAATGCGGGCTCCGCCCACACGCAGCGCGCAGCCGATGGAGCTTTTGAGACGGGATGTTGTATTTAAAGCGGAATTACAGTACCTGTTTGAAAGATCAGAGGTCCTGATTCAATATTAACTTGCTTCCTTGCGAGATCCGAGGTCTTGTCCCACATAGCACTCTGCTATTCATGCCTCCTTCTGCTTCAATATCGTTCCGATTGTAGAGGGGTTTTGGTAGAGGGGCTGCTTATTGGAGCAGGGCACTTATTATGTTAAATACGGTATATGTGTATGTAATATCAATCAATACATATTCAATGCTATAAATGCTTATAATAACAATTAAACATTAAAAAAATAATGCATAAGATGTAAATAAAATATAAATACAGACACGCGTGCACCTGCAGATGAACGTGCACACACTCAGGCACACCTCACAACAATGTATCTAGTTTTGATGGGAGATTTTGGGTTGTTTTTTGTTGGTTTAGGTTTTTTTTTTTTTTTTTTTTTTTTTTGCATAATTGGCCTTATTTTTGTGGGCTTTTCCTTAACTTTTCCCCCATTCTTCCTTAATTTCCTTCATTTTTAATTCGATGAATATTTAAAAAAAAAAGAACGCGATGCATTGAAGCCGCATGAATTGAAGTGCGAAGTAGTGAGGGATCCCTGTAATCATTTGTGTTCTCAGCTCAGCGGCCAGATGTTACTTTGCTGTGCTTTGTATGAGGTGCAAATTATCACTGTGAGATGGATAAAATGGTGAATTACGGAACTGTCAAAAGGTTTAGGACTGAAGAAGACGGTGTACTAATAAATAAAGGCCTTGTTACATTATATACACTCGTGTCAGATTATTTAAACAGTGTTCAGAGCATTCTAAGTGTGCAATTTAACTGACTTACGTTTTCCTTCAGCATAATTCCCTCCATCTGTAATATTTCGAAAATTGGTAGTGTTTCTTTAGTGTGTTGAATGTCTCTGTTGAATGTTCAGAATTGATGTACTATGTGTTCTCTGATGCTTGTGTTATTATGGGAACTCTCAGCATCGTTAGAAAAGACATAACTAATAACAAAAATGTGTCAGCAAAAGTAGAAAAAAAAACAAAACAATAACCATGATGCTAGTCTACACCTCTATATGGGGTGGGGGGGAAAAGATGAGAATGCTTACTGACTGCATTATCAGTCGCACGTCTCGATTCTTCACCTAGTGCAGGGGTGCTCACACTTTTCCAGCATGCGAGCTACTTAAAGAATGACCAAGTCACAAAGATCTACCCACTACAAAAATGCAAAACATATATTTATTTTAAAATATATTGAGGATTCTTTGTGTAAATGTATGTTTATGTGCCTTGCGTAACCGCATGTATTGCACAACACAGCATAATTAACTATGAACATTTTTGTAACTACCCGAGTTCAATTTGATGACTTTCACTGAATTGAATCAGCCAGGGATGCATAGTCCGGACAGCAGCTGCTGACAGCCAGCCTCAAGCACACTTCCAAACGCACTTCGAAAATGATATCGTGAAAAAAAAGTCCGCCTCCCATTCCGTTTGAAAGAGATACTTTGTCTTCTTCTTTGCTCCAGCATCCATACTCATGTTCGATAAGCTTTCTTTACTTTAAGAAAAAAGCGAGGGCTTAAAATAGGAGGGAACTCGCTGACTAGCTTGTTTTGCTATACTTAGTGCCGTTGTTTGCACATGCGCGGTGAGCTAAAGGTCAGAAAAATACGGCTATTTTTTTAAACGTTATGTTATTTACCAATACTACCTTCGCGATCGACCAATATTACCTTCAAGATCGACTGGTAGCTCGCGATCGACGTATTTAGCACCCCGGACCTAGTGTTTATGCAAACCTTTAACTGAAACATGTGCCTACTGTATACTTTGTGCCCAACGACATGATCATTTGTAGTCTCATGTATATGCCATGCATAATATATTAGATACCAAAGTTTTTAATGTGGACGCAGATATAGCGAGAGAGAGTTCAGTGCAATGAGTAGAGAAAATTTTACCCAGATACTTGCTGGTAAAGTATTTTATCCAGACTGCGAACGAGTAGAAAAGCAGGTGTTCAGGGTTGGAGTAACACTTTGAAGAATGATGTCTATACTCCACACCAGGTTATTGCATTAAATTTTAATGACGAGAAAAAAAAAAATAGTGTTAAGTAGAGCCATAGTGAGGAATGTGGCCATGTTGGAATAACATCTATAAGAGTAAGTGTGTGTGTGTGTGTGTATGTGTGTGTGTGTGTGTGTGTGTGTGTGTGTGTGTGCGCGCATGCATTAGGACGCTGTATAATAAGCGTATCATGGACATGGGTTGACTGTGAAGCAATGGTGGGCCCTTGGGGCCGGCAAAGCCTTCTCTGCCATGAACACTATCAGAAGCACTGATTTACATTTGCAACTTGAATTCTAGTATATGTTTCATTAAATTGTATTAATTTATTCCCAACAGTCCATTCTCTTCATTTTATGGCGCGTCTCTTGGCTGCACTGCTTCCAGTGTGTATGTGGATGTTAGATTTTTTTTTTTTTCTCAATCAGAATTCAGCTTTTATGTGCTGGTATGTCAATCTAATCTTCTCAGGGTCTTCAGAATCAGCAGTGCAGGCCGATGTCACTTAAACTAGATAAGCAATGAGGCTGTTTCTTTAACCAATCAGATTTCAGGTTTGCCTCACAGGGCTGGCTAGTGGCCTTAAAATATCGTCAAAATTTTTCTGTCCTCTGATTGGTTGGTCAGAGCAAAACAAGCTGAATGGTCTGTCGTGATCTGCACAGGATGCATTTAAGTTTTTTAAGCAAACAATGGCTGATGGAGGGGGGTGGGGAGAAACGGACTTGGTATTGGACAATCTTAGACATCAAGTTTCAAGTTGGGCTTTTCCAGAAAAGCTAGGTATTGTAAAGAGAGGTTGAGGTAAGATTTTACCCTATTTTACTTTTGGCTCAGTGCCAATTTTCCTGGGAGCTTACACCGGTGAATACTGGTGAAAGTTATGTGATGCTCAGAGTTTCTCACAGAAATGTGCGAGATGTCTCTCACTCTGTCTGCAATGCCACGTGTTGTGTTTTTGTGTATTATTGATGGTTTGTATAGTACCTGCGATGTGATGGACGTGGATCAAGTCTGTTCAGTCTTGAAGGTCTGCTCAGTCAGAAGGCCCCAAATTCAGGTATCAAATTCACGGCCTGTGAAGAGAACAGGCAATTGAACGTTTGGGTCATTTGCAAGTGCAGACTCTAAATTCTGTGTGTGGAGTTTGTCCAGGCAAGAAATAGAATGAAGAGTCAAATGAAGAACTTCAATTTGAACGAAGGCTGTTTTCATGCCTGCACGTTTTATCTGGACGAGATGGCGTGCATTTGGTTAATTGTTGCCAACTTTTGGCAACAGTATGGCTAAGTGCTTAAGATGTTTTCGGACACTGGTGCACTGACCTAAGGTGTTCATTTCTGGTCCACCTGGAAACAGTTAAACTAGGTGATAGGCAGCCGCATGTGTAAAAGTAATTCAGTCCTGGGGAGCAGGCATCAAATAAGGTGATTATTCCATCTTAAAGTTGTTACGATATTTCCTATATCGGGTTTCACAATTTCAGTGAAAGGCATGCCATGTGCATTGGGGATAGAAATTCTTCGACATAACTTTTTTATATATGAGTCTGAGCTGGATGTCCGGGGTATAGAGGATGTCCGAGAGCAAACTGCACACTTTTTGTCCATGCTCTGTCAATAAAACTTCGACTTCTATGGAAAATTAATCAATAGCAAAGCAGAACATGGTTTAGATACGTGCAGGAAATCAGTAGTGGATATAATATTAATAATGCAAAAAAAAACAAGTCCAATTTTATAAAAAGATTTCACACGTACAACAAAGGGTACCATATATATATATATATATATATATATATATATATATATATATATATATATATATTCTCTCACAGTAAAAAATATCTCAAATAGATGTAAAACACCTGGAGGCACATCAGTTTTGTTATGATGTCCCTGTATTTACTTCTAGATAAAATCCTAGAGGTAATACACAATTGTGCTTTTTTTAAGGATCCTGCCACCTTTCCACCCCAACACGTACATCTATTGATGTAATAGATGTGGGAGCATTCTGGTGCATGTGGAAAAAGATTAAAAGAGAGAGAGAGAGAGAGGGGGGAAGAGAATGAGATGGGTTTTAGTTCCCGCTTTGAAGGCAGCTTTTCCCGGTCAGAACACAAATTTTTCCAGAGATCATGATTAAGATGCATAATTTTGTTGCTTGTTGCAGTTTATTTTGAGTGCACCATGTCACTTCAGCCCTTTTTTGTAGTCGTAGTAGTTATTGTTTCCTCTTCAGCATTGAGTCATAGTTGGAGCATTTAACCTGACCATTTTTCTTGAAATCAAAACAATGGAACTGTTTTTTTTTTTTTTTTTTATGGTCATGGGATGAACACTAGGCAGCACAGGGGTGCGGAGGTATGCACGTGCACCTCACAGTAAAAAGGTTTGAGTCCTGGGCTTGTGATTTTCTGGGTGGAGTTTGCATGTTCTTCCTGTGTTTGCTCGTTTTTTTTTTGTTTTTTTTTTGCTTTGTTTTGTTTGTTTGTTTGTATGTTTTTCCCCTGAGTGGTCCAGTTTCCGAAAAAACGTCCAAACACATGCAAATTAGGCTAATTTGCTGGTCCAGATTGCCTATAAGTGTGACTGAGTATGAATGGTTATTACAGTGTTGGCCCTGCGATGGTCTGGTCAACTGTTCAGGCTGTACCCTGTCTTCGCCCAGTGTTGGCTGAAATGGGCTCAGCCTGCCTGCTAAGTAGGGTTAAGTTCTTCGGCAAATGAGTGACTGAGAATCAAGAGATTTTTTTTTTTTTTTTTTTTGGTAGAATTGTGCATGGTTCTTAGTTCTATGTGTAGAAGCACTGAACTTTGAGATTAGTACCACTTCATCTACTACTAATACTAATCTTTTCCAATATTAAAAAAATAATAATAATAAATCACTTTCCTCTTCCCAGTTAAGATCCGTCCGGGATTAGATTGTGGTAATGTCCGTCCAGTAATCAGTGATAAACCCCTACAGCTTTCTCAGAATTTCTTTGAACCCAGTGGACATGCCGTACACATGTTAAGGTTACACATTATCATATAATGTTTGTTGGGTGATTTTCTTTTATCAGAATTATAGCTGTTAGTAGTATAGTCCAATTTTCCCAGGAAAAGCTTATTTGGTGAGGGGGTTTGTGCTCACTTCAGGACATGCTGTGGTTCTGATTACTTCTAACTAAATTCTGTTTTAGACATGACCCCAGGGTAGGCCAAAATTAGCCTCCTTTACTCGACTTATCAAGGGGTGCACAAATAAACACTCTCAGCCTTTCAATCACACCATGTTCTTTTTTTTTTTTTTTTTTTTTGGCTGTTCCTAAAGCAACAGGCTTGGAACTGGCATTAAGAGGCCTTGTGTGACCTTAATAGCGTGGTTCCTGAATGCTGACAGCAATAATCTAATTTCCGAATGCATTAAAGACATTCAACTATTTACTTAAAAAGGTTGAGCTCTGGTTTTTCGTGATCCAACATACTGTAATAGATTTTGAGGATGAATGTTAACATTCCGTCCAAGTTTTCTAGGTGTTTTTGTATTGGTGAAAGTGTTGAATGGCAGCTGTATGTTGTACTGCGAGTGTGGTGAATGTGTATTGACGTTCATGTGTGGGCTCGTAGTCAATACTAAACGCTGTATTCTGGCCTTGACTAAAATGCGCCAAATGTCTGTTCACCTTGAGTTATAACAGCACAGTTAAAAAGCCTTATTCAATGAAACCCGAGTGCCAGAAGAGTCATTACTTAAACACATAGCCTTGGTAGACGTTGACCTGGTTGCTAGGTGCTGCCCAAGCAATCCATTATATAAAAATAACTTCAGTTGACAGGAATGCAGGGATTGTGTCAGTCAAAAGCACTAAAGTGGCAGAGCTGTCAATCATTCTGATTGCCGAATGAGACCCATTTTCCCCTTGTTTTTTGGTGTTCTGATTGGCCGTAGTTTCTGGCCGGAGCAAAATGTTTTATTTTTTTCAGCTGGGCCTTTTATTGTTTCGTGAACAGTTGAGAGCTGAGCCTTAACTGCAGAGTGGGAGTGAGGTATGCAAGGCAGGAGAAATAATAAGAAAATAGATGTGGATCAGTCCTGGGTTTTGTCCATGAATTGAGCACCTTGTCTGAACCCTAATTATCTTGATGAAAACAGAACACCAGGCTATAAGGAGTCCGGTGCTGTTTTGCTTTCCAGCATGAAAGACGAGCTAAAATGGATTTATTCATTTATTTTAATCCTCGAAATGGAAAGAGATGTCAGGGGTAATTTTTCTGGATGATTTCGCGGTGTCACTTAAAGCATTGGGTTATTCTTCTCCTTTATGAAAATGCATGTGTGCGTGCAAGCGAGTGTGTGTTTAAAAGCAGGGTGATGGAGGGCACTTGATGACCAGCAGGTGGGCTGGCTGTCTGGGCCGCACAAGCAGAGGGCGATTGGCCGGCTGCAGGCTATAACTGCCCAGTCAAGTGTAATGAGCTCCAGCATACAAACACAACTCGATAACTACACATCTCTAAGCTGCAGATCAGTGAAAATTTTACTTCGAAAAATGTGTCCATTATAATATAGACTTTTGACAGCAGTTCAAAAACAGAGCGACAGCTGAATGTTCTCTTGTTGTTTTTCCCCCCTGGCTTTTGATGTGCCATCTTTTTTCTTCTGTGATAACACAAACTTGTTTAGAATTGTCACTTGTTGAATAGATCATCACCAAGCAATACCATCACCAGCTACTGAGCGTATTTAATAATTAATGTGCATGTCTTTGGACTGTGGAAGGAAATTGGGCCACTCCAAGGAAATCCATGCAAACTTGCAGAGAACATGTTACGTCACACAAAAACACCTTCGCTGGGCACACTCAGGACCACCTTGGTTTGAGGCAAATGTGATCACTATGGTGCCACAGTGACAACCGCGTATCTCAACTGAGGTAGTTAAATGTATTTGATGACACAAGTTGTCCTCATTTGTCTTGTAACTTACAGAAGGAGGGGTTTTGTTATTGTTGCATAATTTTTTCCTGCAGTAGCCGACAATGTGGTTCATGTTGTTGGTATCACCGTGGCAACATTGACATGGTTGAATGGTGTCCATAATGTCACCATTGCAAAGCTTTACAGAGCATTTCTGTATTGTTTTTAGTGTGCAAATGTTTTTATGATTATAGTTTTCCTAAATGTTCGGTTCAGTTCATTTTCTGTAACTGCTTCATCCTAATTATGGTCGCGGGGAGGCTGGTGCCCATCCCAGCCGACTCCAGGCGAGGGCAGAGTACACCCTGGACAGCTCACCAGGCCATCTCAGGGCGGAATCACGCTGACGGCTTTGTGGCTACTCTTGTTGAAAGTCAGCAATCTTTTACATGCCTCACACCATCGACAGTGAGAGACATGGCCGGGGTTGGGCTTAAACCTCCAACCTTAGGATCAGTGATCCAGCACCTTACCACTAGGCTACCACTGCCCTTTTCCTAAATGTTTAAAACACAACACGATAAGGATATTAATTTGGTTCCATGACAACATGATCATCTTATTTATTACTGACTTTCTGATAACCAGACGTCCGCAAACAGAACCTGTCCACTGTGATATGAAGAAAAGGCTTGCAAAGTAAATGTACATAATGATGAATTTGACCTCACTTAAAGCCACACAACAATTTAATTTCTCATGACTGTCTCAAATTCAACCATTCTTTCAGTGTGACTGTAGTTTATCACCACTGTCCGGTCTTTCCATGTACCTGTGCATCTGAACACACACACACACACACACACACACACACACACACACACACACACAAAATGACCAAAATCTTTTTTTGTTTCATATTCTATTGAAAAACTTTCTCTACTCATATGCTTGTATACACACACACACACACACACACACACACACACACACACACACACACACACACACACACACACACACACAGTCATTATTCACAGTGCAAATGGCAGCCCACTAGAGAGATGCTCCCTCTGAGCAGTCCACTCTGAAGCCAGCTTTGCCTGCCTTAATTAACTAGCTGCTTTGTTTTTTCGCTACACACACACACACACACACACACACACACACACACACACACACACACACACACACACACACACACACTCCAATTCCCCCCATTTATCCTTGTAAATGACTGAACCCAATTACGTTGGCAGTTTGTTTTTTGTGGAAGTACACTGGCGAGTGTTTAAAAGATGTCGGCCAGCTTCCCCACAAACACTTCACTAAATCTTTCTTCCTCGCTCTTGCTTCTCTTTTCTCCCTCATTCTCCCTATTTATCTCATTATTTTCCCATTTTTTTCACATCAGTTGTAGCAGAGCTTCAGTACCAGGAATTAGCATCCAACAAAGAACATAATCCACTGCAAAATACTGACATCACTTCGAACCCAGCAGTAAAGACCGGTAAACTGATCTTTTTCCTCCTTGCAGTTCTGCCCCATTACATTGTTCAGGGGAGTATCTCAAAAGTGAATACATGCATGCACACACACACACACACACACACACACACACACACACACACACACGGATATCTTCACTTCACTTATCCCTTAACATCCGAGGATGTCGTTGGTGCGCCTTCATGGCGAGACTTGGGCTGATTTGGCCTGGCGGAGCCCATCCCTCTCCAGGTCGTAGAAACACGCTGATGGCTTTGCAGCCTACTCTTTACGAAAGTAGATATATATAGAGTAGATATATATCGTTATATATACACACACACACACACACACACACACATTTATTTATTTTTATATATATATATATATATATTATGAGATCTCCTTTCGGCTTTTTCCCCTTTATTACAGGTCGCCACAGCAAATGATGCGCATGTTTGATTTTGCATGGGTTTTTACGTCAGAGGACCTTTTAGCAAGGGACAGAAACACACTGACGGCTATGCAGCTAGTCTTTAACGAAAGTCAGCAGTGGCTCTTTTACATGCCTCTCACCATAGACAGCTGCACTGGGGGGGACAGTGACAACCTTGTGGAGAATGTGACTCAAACCCCCATCCTTAGGATCAGCGATCCAGCGCCCTATACCACTAGACCACCACTGCCCACAAGTATTCTGCCCACAGACTCAAGTATTTAGTCTAAAATTAATGCTATTTAAAAAATAAAATGTTAAAAATAAAAATTAAAAATAAGATATAATACATATTAACCCGGTATGAAATTGGTACAAAGAAATTTCAGACCAATACATCAATGTATTATCTAATGCATATCAAGGCTGAAATCTGGAGTTTCCTTATACTGACCGAACTGATGAAGTTATTTATTGTGTGGTGTTTTTCTAACACCGCCCCAAAACAGGAAGAGTACAAAATAGTTAACCATATGTTGATGTGCGGAAGTTAATCCTGCAGACGAAGGTTCCGTTGGGGGAGATGCAGCTCTTCAGACCAACCCAGTTCATGCTCGCTGTAAACTGTAGGTAATGAAGAAGCACTTGTAAATAGCTTGCAAAACCGTATCTGCAACAAACAAGGAAAGATGTCCGTGTTCTTGAGTTGGTAAATCCACAATGTTCACATTCTCTTTGTTAATTGTGCCTGGATATCAGCAATATATTCTCTGTGCTGTTGCTCTTTTTTGTTGCTGTTGCAAAACCAAGAGAATCACTTACATCCTCTTCAGTCTCTTCAGAATATTAAATTCCATACTCTGAATGCTTTGAGTTACTTATGTTTCAAAGCTACCAGCAATGAATTAATATGTTTTTATATATATATATATATATATATATATATATATATATATATATATATATATATATATATATAAATAAAGTCTGGCCCGAGGGGAAATACATTGAAAAACAAATTTACTTCATTTAAATTTGGTGAGAAAGTTATTGAGTGATCTGGACAGTACACACCGCTCATCAGATAGAGTATTGCTGTGTAAAAAATACAATGATGATGATGATAAGAATATGATCTCTATTATGTAGTTAAGCTCCCATTTGTTTCCAGAATTTTTGGACACCCTTCCACTAAATCCACGTTGATTCCGTGCTAGTTAGACAACTTTGCTCTATAATGTCTTTCTGCACTCTGTGGAGAAGTCTCCTACTGCTCCATCATGTGTGTTCCTGGTCACTGTATGTAGTGCACACATGACCCCCATCCCTCTGTGCATCTGTATGATGAAGACAGTATGACAGGAGGTGGTGAACAAGAGCTGTTCTGCTCCACTGAGCTGCCAGAGCCTTTAAACACAGTCTAGTCCTGCTCAATGACCTCCACACTCTTAAGCACACATGCATGAAAGTGTACCTGCTTCATACATTGAATATGAAGACTGGGGTGAGCTGAAGTGTTATCTTTCCATATGACTTCATGTTCTATCCATGTGACCTTTGACCCTCTGTCTTTTGTGTTGGTAACTGTCCGTATGGCTACGCTCACTCCAGATGTCAAGATGAGAAAACAGGCCCGTTTTTGTCATGTGACCCTCTTGGTTTTCAGAGAAGAATGGAGCTTAAAGTGAAGTGTATAATTTTCTTTGTGTAACTTTCCAGCAATAAAGCATCAAAACTTTTTTAAAGTCTTCAAAAGGAATGATTTATCAAATCATTCATCTGTCCGACCAACCATTCATCCCATCACCTGTCTGTTTATCCATCTATCGAGTAGTCTGTACAATCCATTCCATCATATGGCGGTCCAATGGTCTATCCATCCATCCATCCATCCATCCATCCCGTCATGTGGCTGTCCAATGGTCCATCCATCCATCCATTCCATCACGTGGTTGTCTAATGGTCCATCCATCCATCCATCCAACCAACCACCCATTTCATCATGTGGCTGTCCAACAAATGTTTTAATCTATTTAGTTTTAGCACTGAAATTAAAATTACAGTAGCTATTAACCTTTCAGACTTTAGAAATTAGCTGTTCAGTTTTTCTTCCTTTCTCCAAATCCAACACTGAATGCACAATTATGCTAAGTTGGGATTTGTTTTTTCCTTTTTCAGTGTTCTGTTTCTGGTTCTTGAAGTGGACTGAGCTCAGTGGTTATCTCATTAGCACAGCAGGAGGACTGGCTGGGTTCTCTCAAGACTTAATTTTCCTGTGAGGCCTGGCTTCATTTATTCTTCTTTGAGAGATAGAGGGAGCAAGATCCAAGGAGAAAGCTCAAGAGACATGCACAAGTACAGCGAGAGATGAGGGGAAGAGAAAGTTGAGAGTATAGAGATGGGTCGAGCTCAGGGAAGAGTCGATAAAAGGTATGATTAACAGAAGTATAGCTAGATGGCTATAATTAAGCTTCACATGTGAAAGGAAAATTATTAACTTGTATATTATTACCTTTTCTGGATAACTCGTGGAAAACAAAAAAAGAATCAACATCAGAATAAAAGTTAACTTTAACATACATCTTTTACATGAGCCTATCAGCTCATCGAATTAGCTTCACCTTTTTTGATTAGATTTATGTGATTGTTAGCAGGATTGTTCTACCACACCTGGGATTTGGATTACACAAGACGCCATAGATTTTTTTTTTTTTGCAATTGATCAGGTTCTGGACACAGAATTTTTTTAAAGGATTTCTTTATATTATTCGTGAAGGTGAGCAATTGGAAGTGGCTCAGCAAGGGATGCTGTTTACTTTCACCTGGTGAAGCCTTGGCATTTGGGAGTGTTTGTTTATTTTGATTGGTATTATGAGATGCTATTAAGTGAGCTGTGATGTTTGTAATCCAAGTTGTACTTTTCTCACTGTCTTATGGTGTGAAGCATGTAAAAGAACCATTGCTGACTTTCGACAAGAGTAGCTGCATAGCTGGCAGTGTGTTTCTGCCCCTTGTGTCAGGAAGGGCATCCGACATAAAAACCTATGCCAAATCAAATATGCGATTCATTAATATGACTTCCATGAAGATGGAGGCAGATGATTCGATGTGGCGACCCCTGAAAGGGAACAGCTGAAAGAAAAAGAAGAACTATATATCAACTAGGCGTGGGGAAGAAAGCACTTTAACATAGAGAACTTGTAAGTGATGCTAAATGAGTCATTTTATATATACAGTAGGCCCTTGACTATTCGTGGTTTTGCACTCACGGTTTGTGTATTCGCGGACTGCCGAGCAACTTGCACGTGACTCAAACTCAGCCAATGGCTGTCCTCCTTCCTGCTGATTGGTTGAGATGGTGTAACGCCCCTTTTTCCTCATTCGCGCACAAGTTGGCAATGAGCCTTTTTTTTAGTGTGTTTTTATTCCCAGTTAAGTTCTATGATGTCACTCAAACGTCTGCTAAGCACCAGAAAAAGGTAATGACTTTGGGTGTCTCTTCTGAAGAAATAAGACTTTCTCCGGAAGAAACGACAGTTTACTCTGAAGTCATGTCATTGCTGAAGAGGAATAATCATCTGAACTGTTGTAAAACACTCCACTATTAAAGTCTTTTTCGATTATTATTCCAGTACACCTAAGACCTAACATGACCTAAGGTAATGTTTCAAATGTTTGTGTGTTACATTTTATTTACTGTGGTGTAGCATGTTTCTCATTTTGTTTTGTTTTATTTATTATATTTCTTGTTCTTTTATGTCCTTTTTGTTATGGTCTGTGTTTTGAGGGACTTTAATATTGGCGCTGTGCCTCTAACTGTTTACTTTCCTTTGGCTGAGGGGCGTGGCTGAGCTGCTCGGAATTCACACCTGAATTCACTATTCTCATTTACTCCCAATAAACAAAAGCATGCTCACCTCTGCGTCAGAGGATTAATTCACATCATCACCACCGCTTTTTTGGTTTGTAATGCTCTCTAACTCTAAAATTCTGTTTTGTACTCGCTTTGGCTGGGGGGGCGTGGCTGAGCTGTTTGGACTTGATGCAGTTAATTACCTGAATTCAGTCATCTCATGCCTAATGCAATATGTTCCTCTAGTGGGCATTTTTGAAAACTACAGTGCTGCATGTTTTCATAGAATGCTTTTAGAGGTGTTTTTATATGTATGCTGTATAATGTTTATATTTTATCATCAATAAATATAACAGTAAAAATTGAAAAGTTTTTCTTAATCACGACAACATTTTACCACATTAATACTGAACTAATGAGTAAGGCTGTCTATAGAATGTGTTTAAGAAGCATATTTTACTGCATGTAATAGATACAGTTGGCCCCCAACTTACGAAGACCACTGTGTACGAAATCCCCGGGTTGCGAAAAACATTTTCTTGAGTTTCCATCCCCGAGATATGAAACAACCCCCTCTTACAAAAAGAAATTCAAACGCGCCAATCAAATTTAACGCGACGCGCGAGTTGCTTTCTCATTGGCTGTCTCTCAACATCTTGCCCTGCTGGCCTCCCAGATAGAGACAGAAGGAAGCTTAACTGTTTAGTTTTTAGTTTAGTTTTTTAAGTTGTTTTAATTCAGTAAATGTTTAATAAATGTGGGTGCATTTGAGCTCATCTGGAATTCCGATCCCTCAAGGAATCAAATTAAAGTTGAGTTTGTCAAGCAGGGAATGTGCTTTGAATTCACGTCTTGTTGGCATGGCCCGCAGCGCGCGCGAGACAGAGAGACACACACAGAGAGAGAGAGAGAGAGAGAGAGAGAGAGAGAGAGAGAGCATTTGAGCTTTTCTGGAATTCCGATCCCTCAAGGAATCAAATTAATGTTGAGTTTGTCAAGCAGGGAATGCGCTTTGAATTCCATGTCTTGTGGGCGTGGCCCGCAGCGCGCGAGAGAGAAAGAGAGAGAGAGGTGTGTGTGTGTGTGTGTTAATAAAAAATGTTTAATAATGGTTTAATTAATACATATGTTCATAAAATGGTTCAATATGTTAATAAAATGTTTTAATAAATAATTTTCTTTTACTTTTAACACATATTTCATACAAAATTGGTGTACTTTTATGATTTTTAAAGGGTTTATGGGGTTTATCCAGTCCAAAGACTGGAGCCTTGGAACGAATTAGGCGTTTAACATGTAAGATGCGACCTCAACGTACGAAATCCCAACTATACGAAAAGGGCTCTGGAACGGATTAATTTCGTAAGTTGGGGGCCGACTGTGTATAGTATTTTACTTTCGGCTGCTCATTTGCACATGTGACGTTATACATGGGGTTTTACTTCTGGGTACAAAACTCGCAGATTATCTCGATTCGCGGGAGGGCCCGGAACCGAAACCCCGTGAATGTCAAGGGCCGACTGTGTATGTATATATATATATATATATATATATATACATACATTAAAACATTCAAATTTCATGGCAATGGTGGCCCGGTGGTAAGGCACTGGATTACCGATCCTCAGTTTTGGGGGTCAACGGGTTGTCACTGTCCCTCCAGTGCAGCTAATTCTGCTATCAAAAGATGGCCATGTCTCTCACTGTCTATGGTCTGAGGCTGTAAAAGAACCATTTCGTCGTCAGCATACTTCTGCCCTGTGATGGCCTGGCGAGCTGTCCAGGGTGTACTTTGCCCTCGCCCAGAGTCTGCTGGGATGGGCACCAGCCTCCGCATTACCCAAATGAGGATTAAGCGGTTCAGAAAATGAATGAATGAAATTAATAAATCATTCAAATCCTTCTAACACTAACTGCTCATCGCTTTAGCTCAGTTTAGCACCATTCTTTCTTGCCTGTGCCACGTTTGATGGATTGCTGATGTTTTGGCCCACACTTGAGCTTCAGTCCTACGCTCTTATCCCCCTCTGTCCGACCTGCAGGGATGAAAACACAGCACGACCTCAATCAAACGGAAGCTTTACGAAAAGCATCATGGTACTTAAATATTTGATTTCTTAATCTGCACTATTCTTAATCTGCTTACATGTTCCATGGAGATCTTTTTATTTATTTTTTTTATCCCTCTCCTTCCATCCTGAGTTCTGTCCATCATTTCTCTATGTGAGGTTAGCGCTCTTCAACTCCCTCATTTTCTTTCAGAGTGATTGTTGAACGAGGGCTTTAGCACTGACAGTGAATAATAACAGGCTAATTTTCTTCATTTCCCCCGATCATCATCTTATCTATTCTCACCATCCTGCATAGTTTTTCTTGCTTTTACGTTCCTCCTGTTTCCATCAAATCCCCCTTTCTGTTTTTTTTTTTTTTTTTTTTTTTTTTTTTTTTTTTTTTAATTTAATTTAAATTAGTTTAGTTTATGTCGAACATATTAAAAAAGGAACATCGACAAGATGCGCAACTATTAACAGAGAGCTTGCAGGTTCGAATGCAGGTCGGTGCGGGCATAGGAGTCCATAGGAGATGATTCTTTGAGCTCTATTGGGAAGGATGGGGGATGCTCACCTTTCTGTCATCACTCGGAGCAGTCACCAGACAATCGTGGGTATCTTTAAGCACATGCATACAAAGGAGCAGATAGTAGTTTTCTTCCGTGTGTCCTGAGCTGTCGCTGAATGTGCATGTTCGACCCATAATGAACAAAACATATAAAATTCCGCAGAGTAAATATCTCATGTCTGAATAGAAGTGTGGGAGGGAAAAAAATAGCCAAACTTCCTCTTCATATTCTTCTTTCCCTCATCACCTTCCCTTCTTCCTATTTCCTGTCGGTTTTCCTGTTCCGCTGCATTTGGACAGTGAGCCTCATGCACGTGGAAAAGTACCTTCTTTTTAATATTTCACTGCATATTTACTCTTTCTCTTTTTTTCCTCCGCTCTCATCTGTTTCTATCTTTTGCTCTTTGTTTTTCCAGACAGGTGATTATGAGCGTGTTAAGTTCTGATTGGAATTAGCGAGTGTGCTCCGTGCCCGGCTCCTTCGAGTGAGAAATCACTCCGTCAGTGAGAATAATTGAACCTGGGCTCGGGTGCCAGCTCATTACCCACAGATCATAGCAAGCCAGGGCACCTTAACAGGAGACAATAATGACTTTGGGGAATTTGGACTCCCACTGTGATGAAAACCCTCAACATGGTGGAGTCAAAACAGAGACGTGTGTCGTGCAACAAGACTTGACAGTACTGCATAAGGAAGTCATGATCACACAAGATCAGGCCGTGAAAGGTTGCTCTGTGTGTGTGTGTGTGTGTGTGTGTGTGCTTTTTGCAAGTGAATGAGAGAATATTAACCTTGATAAACTTTTTGAATTGCTTTGGCAGCTAAGTTTAGGCTCATCTGTTGAACAAATGCTGACGCAAACCTGCCCAAAAAGTGTCAGCATCCATGAGACCATGAAACTTCTGTTTGAGTTTTTCCCCCGAACACGACAATTTTTGTGTTGTGTTGTATTCCTGCTCAAAATTACATGCTCAGAAATTGTCATCAGGAAATTGCAGGTGTACTGCTGCACAACCGGACACGATCACTCCGGGATCGATAAAGTATTCTGATTGTGATTCTTATTGACATCCGTAGAAAATCCAACAGAGAGCCAGCATGACACTCAACAAATCAGTACTTTTCTCCACCTTTTAGACTAAACGCTTAAACATCATTTATATTCGCCTGACAGAGTTGCACTGAGCTGGAAAACAGCTCTGACTTGTCGAATGATTCATCTCTACCAATTCAACTTTCTTCTTTTTGCATTTTGTGGGCGGGCGTTTCTGTTCTCCCTCTGACATCCTCCTCGGTGAGCGGCCCTGATCTGATACGTTTCTGTCTGCGTTTTTACTGGGTCCATTACAATGCAACGCTTTTCATTCACTTTAGCAATGTGATATTCAAAACACCAGGAGGGGATCAGCATCACATCTAAAACTGAAAGAGGTCCATTTAAACCTCAGACAGGCTCTTTCCATTTGCATGAGTGGTAAAGAAAAGCGAAAGCAGTCACTCGCAAAGGGGTTTATTGTGACATGCAGGGACGGAGTAGATGAAGAAGAATGGAATGATAGCCGTGGGCTGCATAGTGAGCAGGTGTGCCTCCTGGAGGTTGGAGGTTTATGGGCATCTCAGAGCCCATTAACCAGTGAATAAATAGAAAGTGTGTATTATTGGGCATACAAACACTTGTCTTGTCTTTTTGCTTGTTATAGGAAAAGGAGCCTGTTGTAGGGAAATAATCAACAATGATGTAAAGTGATGTGGCTGTTTGGATGCATGACACTCCATTAGTGCTGTGTAGATTATCCAGATAAAACTCTTAGTCCAGGGATGGGACATTAATTACAATTTTTAGATAGATTGGATTATTATTATTATTATGTTGTCTGTGTGTGTGTGTGTGTGTGTGAGAGAGAGAGAGAGAGAGAGAGTGAGAGAGAGTGTTATATTACAGCATGTTCACCAGGGGTCCAGTGTATTTCCGGTTATTTGTTTATTTATTTATTTATTTTTAGAAGTTTGACATAACAGCAGAACCAGAAAATGATGTGTACAGACGCTCCCCGACTTTTCCAAAAAAAAAAAAAAGTAAAATTTTGAGTTTCTTGAGAAAGATCACATCATAGAGAATGTTAAAGGTTATATTTGATACTGTATTTGATGAGTGAATTTGATTAAAATTTATCTATTTGAAATTATTTTGCTGGGATTTAATTCATTTGAAATTAATGTTGAAATTATTTGATTTATTTGATATTACTTTACAATGTTATGTTTATAATAATTGATTTCGGGGGGTTTTATGAGATACGGTAATGGTATTTATGGATGTCTCGTACAGTATGAAAGTCATACGTCACTGGAACATACAGTAACAACTTGCGTTCATTTTCAACTTACGTTCGGCCGTTCGGAACCAAACAAAAACATAAGTCGGGGAGCGTCTGTACTCTATTTCCCAGATGTGATGTGCAGGTTTTCAGGAAATTTCTTCCAGAGGGGATTTGGATAAGGAAGACTCCATTAAGTTTCTGAAGTGAGAGTATATGCACTGTCCATTCTTCCTGTTAGAACTCGTCCAATTAGCTCCGATAGACTCTCGTTCATGAATGGCTGGGGCATTAATCTGGATTCAAACTTGTGATCTCTGGGTCCATAGTCATGCAGCTTGTCAATGCGCCACCCGAAAGTGATTGTGTCAGTTTTATATAAACTTGTAACTGCAGTGTCTGAGTCTATAAATGTTCTGTTGCTTCAGTAATGTTTCACCGCGTATCTATGATCTCATGCTTCATCAATGTCAATATGAAAATGTTGTCATTTAATACCTCAACACTTTTCTAGCATTAGTGCCTTGTACAACAGTAAATTTGCAAGGGAACAATATTGTATTACAAATATTTGCCTCATGTGTTCCTTGGAATGAAACAATAAATCAGTGAGTGCCGAGTATCAGTATAGCCAAGGTCTGCATCAGACAAGAATGGGAATTATTTCACAATATTTTTTCCTGGTGGTTAAAAAATACATCACGTGGTGTGAGTACAGTGTTCTGCTTTCCTGCTTTTGTTTTCATTCACATTTGTTTCTGTTCGGTGTTATAAATCTTGTCGGTGTGAAACACACTTCCCTGGTGTGAACAGATTTTATTTTGTATTGTGCTTTGGAATAAAAGGCGGCCTATTCCTGGTTCCTCCTCTGTCACAAAAAAAAAAAAAAAAAAAAAATCCCCTGAATGGTGTGTTTATAAGGCTGATCTCTCAGCGTTGATACATAGACCTGTTTTCCTGTGAGTGATGAGCATTATGGGAAGTCTAACATCCTGTGCAAGACCATACCGGCTGGGTACAGAGGCTGGTCACATCAGGTGAGATCAGTTTCAGGAAGTTCGCAAAAAGGACAACATCTGTGCAGTTTCCTAATGCAATAGGCTGATAATGGTTTAATATCTTGTACTAAACATAATAAACATGTGCTTGTGTTTATCCGCATGGTATGTCGTGTCAGGTTCAAGCTCGGGCATGTCGGCTCCGATGTCGATGTTGGATTTTAAAATGATTTAGTGTAATTATTCCCGCTACAGTTTAGAAATAAACTATGCTCGGGTAAGGTTTTTGTTGGAAATGTTCCATGCCCTTCTCTTAACCCTACTGCATACAGAAACACAAACAAACTACATGATTTTTTTTTTAATTCTTTTTTCTTTTCCCATACTCAGAACTCAGCTGTACGTCCAGAGTCTTGCCATCAAACACTTCAATTTGGGAAAGTAAAGAGAATGAAGTCATGAGACAAGAGAGCCAAGAGCCAGTCTCTTACACAAGTCACTCAGTCAGTAATCATCCACCACGATTGCTGTACCCCAGCTTTATACCCTCCTAAATTATTCATAGTGTGATATGAAGTGTCGTCAGTCAGAAACACCTCATTTATTGCCGAGAAGAGATATAGATAGCTCTTCAGCAAACTCATTATCACTGATGACCCTAATATTGGTATCTAACCTGCGAACGCTGCTCTTGTTAGCATTGAAAAAAAAAGGCTTGAATTTGCGCAGACCATTTCCTTTTATTCCGGTAGCAGAAAAGACTCTTTAAAATCGGGTATGGTAGTACAGCTTTTATTTCATATTTAATGCCACAGTAAAAAAAAAAAATGGAGAAAGAGGACCTGCAAAACAAACAAACAAAACACAGGCTATATAGTTCGCAGATATTTCAGGTATTGATTTGATCTCTCTCTCTCTCTCTCTCTCTCTCTCTCTCTCTCTCTCTCTCTCTCTCTCTCTCTCCCCCCCCCTTGCATTTTCAGGCCTTCAGCTTCTGTTCTTTCCATACAGAGTTGCATCAGAGTTCGGTGACCTTCATAGTATAAATCTGGATTAATCACTTCAATTGTGTTGAGAAATTGTCCTCCCTCTTAATTACTTTCAAATGGTGATTAATTAAGAAATGGCAGCCATAAGCTCGCTTCACGCTCAAGTGAGGACATATTTCAATGTACATTGCCATTTTTTTGTGGCGAGTCATCCTGTCATTCCAGTGTAACAACAAATGAATATCTCTATCCCTTCATATTCAGGGGAGAAAGACTAATAAAGTACAATTTCCATGGGAGAAGTTTTCTCTCATTTTGTGTGCCCTTCTTAGACATTATCTCGAATTTTGTCACCATGACTGTCACTAATATCCTTTTGTTGTAGGAGCACGTGTTTTATAAATGATTAAAGAAACCAAACCAAACCCTTGTGATTTCCCAGCATATAACCCCACCGGTCCTTATCTGCTGCCTGGCTATCAGGGATCATGTCAGAGTGGCCTTGGACAAAAGCAAATTGTCGTAACTTGATTTTCAATAATTCATACCCTCTCAAAGCTCTGTGTGGTATGAGAGCGCATTCCTGTCTGTGGTTATTGATGAGCGACTGTGAGTTTTAGGCACGGCAGGCTTTAGGTTTTCGTTATTGACTAAGTGATTGATTTAAACCCTCATAATTACGCGGCCTAATTTAATTAAAGTGCAATTTAACGATACAGCCGCCCCACCAAAGCATGCCCTGGCATTGATAGATACGCCTGCTCGCGTATGAAATCGCAGTTGAAGATGATGTATTTGGCGCAGATGCGTTGCATTGACCGAGGTGGGGCGGAGGAGAGAGAGGTACGTAGTCCTGCTTAGCAATGCTGCTTGGCGTCCCTCACTTCCCCTCTCAAGACTCTTGATCTGGACAAATGCGACCAGCTCACGTTTCTGATTTAATTTAACTAATAGCATTAAAAAAACCTGTTCAGCTTTAATTTTCTCAAAGTAATTCACGTCAGAGCCCAACTTTTATATGCCATTAGCAGTGTCTAAGGAAACGAAATGCAGACAGATTTAAGCGGTGCCATGTCTCTCCTGATTAAAGTAGAAGAAATTAAGAGTGGCATAGAAATGAAATTAGAGGAATTTCTGTAAAGGTGAATAAAAGTGGAGCAGGCACTTACAGGAAACTCCAGCCACAGCCTTGTAACAAGATGATTATTTTATGAGCACTTGATATTATTTTGATATTTGTCTTGTTGTATGTTGAGAATGGAATTGGATACCTTTCCAAACTTAAGTTAAGATTCAAACGCTTGAGAAACCAATATACAGTAATCCCCCTTATTTCATGATTAATGGGGACCACCCCCACCCCCCGTGAAATGAGAAAAACTGCGAAATGACTTCTGCCACTTCTTAAGCATACCCACCCACCTATATATTTATAATTATATAGAATATTATATATATATATATATAAAAAAATAATTCATATATATAATAATTCATATATACATATTATAATTATATAGAAGTTCATTTTAAAGCGTTCTATGCATGTTAATGTCATACAGGCAACATATATTAATATATAAATAAATGATACACCTTATAATGACAAATATATATAAATACTGTATAACAAACTTTATAAATAACAAATCCATGGCCACGACGAGAAGGAGAATCACTGGTAGCACTGGTGTTTGGTCTGGGGCTCGTGAGCACCTCCAGAGCCTTTGCTTTAGTATGTATCATGTAAGTGTCCAAACTCACAGGCGTTGAACTCTCTTTCTCTCTCTCCTCATACACTGCATGCACTAGTGAGGGGCGTGGCTGTTATCCGCAGGCGAAATCTAGAGAGCACACCTGAATTCACTGAGCGCGCTATAAATAGCTTTGTGCTCTACCAGTTTCTGTGTTGATACTCTCCCAGTGATTTTGTTTTTTGTTTTTCCCTGACCACTACGGTGAACACAATTTTTTTTTCCGCACCCCAGTGCTTCCCCTGAGCTCAATAAAAGTCATTGTTTCATGAGAGAGGAAAGGTATGTTGGATGCTGGGAAATATAATCTCAACCAATCAGCTCGCTGGATTCACAGCCAATCAGAGAACACTCAGGTCAAGCAGGAGAACAGAGCATGTTGGGTAGCGTAGTTGAATGTACATGTAATACTGTAGTGTGCTTGAATTTTGAATAATCTTTAATTTTTTAATTTCCTGATGGGAAATCCCCCGATATTGCAGGGATGCGAAGTAGGAAAGGCGAAGTGGCAGGGGATTACTGTAAAGCATTTATGCTAGCCTAAATTTTGCCGGTTAAGTTCCCCAATATACAATATATAATACATCATAATCAAACTGTATAAGAAACAATTTGGTTTGAATTATAATGCAATGGCATTCATTCATATTATAATCATTGCTTATTAATTATTTATTGTTGCTTTTTAAGCCTAAAAACATACCACCTACCCCAGCGCAGTTTGCACATGTAGGTTCCCTTTATCTTTATTTGGGAGCCCGATTTAGTAGCTTTGCTCAGTGTGACTGTGTAATTGCAACACATGCAGCTGCTGGAAGATTTCATTGATTGAAGTACTATATTGACGTGGCATATACCTTGCTCTTTTTGTCATCAAGCCTTTCTCGTAATGCTAGACAGGCTTCAGAATGATAACAGGGTAAGTTGACAGGAGATGTGATCGATACAGAAAGCGACAGACCTATGATTGAACATGGTTTGAAGCATTAATGATGATGATTGCTCAGATTGCCTGTTAAAATTGCGTAACAGTCTAAAATGCTATATTCTATCGGTACATAAAGGACCAAGCAAATGGCACTGAGATAGTATTTATGCCCCGTGGTTGGATTACTAAGGTGCTCTTAGTGTCCACTAATGACTTTTTAGTTTGAGTTCACACACACACACACACTTGCGTTTGTTGGGTCAGCATCAATGTGCCTGATTTCTTAAGAACTGCTGATCAGTGTAATAAATTGGCTGGTGTTATAGGGGTCATGAAATGAGGATGAAGATGGAGCTCTGAGGGTTGA
Organism: Plotosus lineatus; assembly: GCA_024760905.1. Lineage (NCBI taxonomy): Eukaryota > Metazoa > Chordata > Actinopteri > Siluriformes > Plotosidae > Plotosus > Plotosus lineatus. The sequence goes on from CM045728.1 coordinate 17,066,275, forward strand.
AAGGGTTAATGTGTGGCTACCAGTCAAGTCCAATTGGATCAGGTTCCCCCATGAAGCTTTAATTAGGATAATGGAAGTCGGCTCTGAGGGACAGTTATATTATAATGGGTCTTTGTCAGGAATGGACTTGCCCAATTCCATTTGGGTTTGACACGGCCTTCGATGTGCCGCCTTGGCATCGACATGACATTGTGACCCTTCCATTTGAAACGCCTTTCCAGTTGGCCGCTAAACTCATATGATCAAGCCAAAGGTCTGCTGCATTCATGCTGAAATATGACCCAGTAGAGTAGAATAAAAAATTCCTGAGAAAATTTAAGTGAAGCCAAGGGGGCAGTTAGTCTCATTCAGACTATTTTGAACCATTTGCCCTTTTGATGACGAACACGAAGAAGAGTATTACAGGCAGTGGCAGCACAAGGTTTGTATGGAATCATTCTTAACTTTTATTAAATGTGAACTTGAATGTGCTAATAGTTACAAGGCTCTGGTTTCTTCCCTGCTGTCTGTCTGTCTGTCTGTCTGTCTGTCTGTCTGTCCGTCCTGAAGGTTTTATTTATGGTGAACCCATCTGGACAGGGCTGTGTCCCAATCACTAATTCAATTAAACCGCACAGAGTGCACCAGACTACATGTCTGAGTGTGACCTTAGGCAGTCATGAACCATAAATCAGGGTAATGAACTGAATAGAAATGTATTATGATGTTTCCCAAATACCTTTTGTTGGTAATTTTAATAGTGTATGTAAATGGAAAATGTGTTATTTAAATAAAACAAATTAAAATGTTCTGTCACCCTTTTACCTTTACTTTGCTTGAATGGTTTCATACACAGAAGTGAGCCATTTTGCCAGGCGCTCTTTCTCTCTGCTTCTTTTCAGTGAGTGCATCACGTGTACTAATTACCAATTTATATTTTTAGGCCGAAGCATGACTGGGCCCTTTGTAAATATTTCAACAGTCATTGTTTCAGAGTTTGCGCAAAAATCACCTTCCTTCTGTTAGTCCATGCCTCATTTACTCGCTCCTTATGTTGGATATAAAAACAGATGCTGAGGCCAGTGTGGAAAGGGAATTTCAGAGCTTGATGTTTGCTTAATGATTTCGAGATATACTTTAAGTGCTGACGCAGTCAGATCCCCGATGATAAAGACCAGCTATTATCGCAGTGTTTTCATGTCTGCTTGAGCAGCCATGTGGTTCGTTTACCACTATTGTTCTGTGTAAGAATGTGACCACTTGACTTGTACGGTACACCATCTGACCCATGAGCCCACATGGCCTGAGGGAGATTTGTCTAGGGTTTTATATCATCCAGAACATGGTGCAGTTGTCTAGTTAACGGAAATGCAAGGTGCAATATCCAGGACATTCTCCTTGTGCAGTCAGTTCGAGAATACAGAGAGTATAAATTAACTTTTACCGGTTGATAACAAATTAAATACTGAATCTTTTTTGTTGTACACCCCCCCGCGCGCCCAATCTCGCGATATCACATTCTTACTTTCTCCATTTCTAACTTTCTCACTTTCTTTCTCTTGCTTTCTATCTTGCTTTCTTTCTCTTAATCTCTCTTTGGCTTGGTTTTTCTTTTGATCTCTCTCTTGCTTTCTATTTCTGACTTTCTTTCTCTTGATCTTTTTTTGGCTGTCTCAACTCACCACACAGTTCATTTAGCACAATTAAATATGTATGTGCAGTCTGTACTCTGCATCCGTTTTATCTCATTAACACGTCCTCACATATAAGTAAGATAACATGTATGACAAAGACGGTCATGCAGTCATCGGGCAGTTCGGTGAATAGTTGATGCGATATGTGGTGGTGAAATTTTAATAATTGCATAAATTTTTGAGACGCTCATGCAATCATCCACTTTTCCCTACTTTTTCTACTTTTTTAACAAGTAACCCATTACCACCTCCTCCACCCTCATCATGTTTTTGTTGTTAGAAATGTTTGACTCTCAACTTTGCTCTAGAAGCTGTATTACTTAGCAATGGATGAATGCAGCAACAGTTTCATTATTTTAAACAGACTTACATTTCATACATAAAGAAAGCAAAAAAAAAAACAAGATGTGTAACATTTATACCCATGAGCTGGTGCCAAAAGGGTTCAATGAGGGGAGAAATAAATCGAAGAAATAATTTCCCTGATGAGTGAAAACGACCTCTGATTGTGTGGGACAGGTGGAATGTACTGGAAATGATGATCAAGGCTTTCACTGGTGCAGCTGTGTCACCTTGTCTAAGTGCCCTGGACAAAAGTGAACAATAGAATGCCTGCCAGCCATATTGTCTCTCTTTACCAATCTCTTCCTCTTTTCTCTTTGATTGACTAGTTGCCTTTGGGGACAGAGAGAAAGTCTAAGTTCTTCCTTCACATAGGATTTTGGGAAGGTACCAGGATTGTAGTCAGGCCTTTCTGCCTGGATTTTATGCACAAACTATGCTTTTCACCTAACCTTCGAACAGATACCATACTTAGTTGTTGTTTTTTTCGAAGGAATCACACTTTTAATTTGATTTCAGAAAAGACAATGCTTTGCACCTAGATTTTGGAAAAGCCACCATGCTTTCTGCCCAGTATTTGGTAGGAGATATGTATTCCAGCTGGTTCTTGGAATTGAGGAGGATTTGATGTAGGTGGAATGCTGGTTGCATCACAATTTTCAGGTGGAATGCTTAACCACCATTCCACCTGAACCTTGGGAGGGAAGGGTATCAGAGTTTGAAATGAAATTTGGAATGGTACTGTTCTTCCACAAAAAATTTCAATGGTAACACCTAAAATTATGGCTGGCACCATCACTGCACCTGAAATTTAATGAGGTACCAAGTTTTCCAGTTTTATGATGATAGGATTGTTACACCCGAACTTTCAGAAGCTACTAAGTATTCCAACTGAACATTGGAATGGTTTCATCATTCCACCTGAACTAGGCGAAGTACCATAATTTCCATCCAGGAATTCAAGGAAGCTTTAAAGGTTCAGTTTCATCTTTTCCCGCAAAAGTGAGTTTTCTTTGGGTCTCTTTGGTAATTTACACATCTGTCTCTTATTACTCTTCCCACCTTTGAAGACAAAAAAAAAAAAAAAAAAATCCAGTTTAACCAAAGAGGACCTAATCCAATGTGCATTCACATCACATAGTCTTTTAATGCCACTAACAATGAAGCTTGGAGATCATCTCTCCCTTTCTAAGCCTTGAGCATCTTCTGTTGGTGGAGTTAATGACTTGCCATTGTCAGCAGTGATGAATGTGAAGCAGCCCAGCTTCTCCACGCCATTTTGGTGCTGTCAAAAAACAAAGCAAAGTATGTGTTGCAGTCATCAAAAATCTACCCCCGGTGTTCTACCGCAGACATCTTCCCCCTGTTTGTTCTCCTTCACCGTATATATTTACTCGCTGCTGATTGTCTGCTGTCTGCTGAATCCTGAAACATGTGTGACGTGTGATGGATGAAGTGGCCTCTGTTTGATTTAAATTGCATACATGCATTTACAAACAATGTTCAAATCCTATTAAGTGAAGTGGACGTTTTTGTTGTTTTTTTTCCTTCCTGTGTTCAGAATTGAGTCTGAATTGAAATTGTGAAGCAGGTTCACATGAAAGATTGTTGTCAGAACAAGTTTGTTATTTTCAGCTACTTTTCATATAAATTAATGTTTAGATGACATGTAATTAAGCGTCTGACAGTAGGGGTGTGCTTTGAGATGGAGGTGATTGACTATTTTCATAGGCAATGGTTCACGGTTTTTCTGATGAAATTTTCATGACCTTTTTCTCTAATATCTCTGACAAAGGAATGATAGTAAGGAAAAGAGCATGGAAGGGGAAAGGAGAAAAGACAGAGAGATGCTGGTGAAGAGGATGAGTGGAGGAGAAAGAAAAGCAAAAAGAGGGCCAGAAATGCTCTCCGGGCTGCAGGACACGTTTTGTAGCGGATGATTGTCTGAAAAGGCTGAATGCATTTCCATATAAAGATGCCGAAGTGCTTATTTAGCTGTGCTTGACATTTCGGGGCGAGGCGAAGGTTAAGGGTGAGACTGGCGGAATATTAATATATGTGGCTAACAAACCAGCGCTGGCTGTCGCTTAGTTTCTAGGCGCTCACTTGGCCTTGGAAATGATCCCTAGTCAAGGGCTTGAGCAAAATTAGACAAGGAATATTCTTTTGTCATTATACATATATTTCCCTTTTTTTGGAGGCTTGCTTGATTGCAAGTTAAGCACTTATTCTCTCCGGAATAGAACAGGGCACCAGCAAGCATAGCTGAAGTCATTTGCAAATCATCTGTGATAGCAATGTGAGTTTCTGCTGCCACTTTGTGGGCTAAACCTATGTCATTAATTCTGATAGAAATTATATGGCCCCTCCTTGAATAGCTATCTTATCGTGGTGGAGGGGTTTCCATGTCCGAATGATCCTAGGAGCTGTGTTGTCAAGGGTATTATGATCCTGGTAGGATCATCCAAGGCAAACAGGTCCTACATGAAGGTCCAGACAAAGCGTGGTTCAAAACACCACTATGGAGAAACACATAAGGACACAGTTTCCTTTGCCCGGCCGTGGGTCACTGAGGCTCTCCCCCTGGATCCAAGCCTGGGAGAGGGTCTCGAAGGCGAATGCCTGGTGGTCGACTTCTGCCCATGAAGCCTGGCCAGGCCCAGCCCGAAAAGGAGACCTGGTTCTGTCTCCCCGCCCGATGGGCCCACCACCTGTGAGCGGGTCTGTAGGGGCCGGGTGCATTGTGAGTTGGGTAGCAGCCAAAGGCATGGGCTCTGTCGGACTACTGATCCTCAGTGACTGACTCTGACTCGGGATGTGGAATGTCACCTCTCTGGCAGGAAAAGAGCCTGAGCTGGTGCATAAGGTTGACAGATACCAACTAGATATAGTTGGACTCACCTCAACGCATAAATTGGGCTCTGGAACCACCCATCTTGAGAGGGGCTGGACCTTATTCCATTCTAGTGTTCCTCATGGGGAGAGGCGATGAACCGATTTGGGGATTCCCCCCCCCTCCCCCCCCCCGGTTGATGAAAGGGTAGCTTCCCTACGCCATTGGGTGGGAGACGGGTCCTGATTGTTGTTTGTGCTTATGCACCATATGACAGTTCAGCGTAGTACCCACCATTTTTGGAGTTTTTTGCGGGTGTGTTGGGGGACTCATTTGTTGTCCTGGGAGACTTCAACACCCATGTGGGCATTGATAGGGTGACCTGAAATGGTGTGATTGGTACGTACGGCCTGTCCAGGCTGAACTCGAATGGTGTTTTGTTGTTGGACTTTGGTCTTGTCATGATTTGTTCATCACGAATACCATGTTTGAACATAATGGGGTCCATAAGTGCATTTAGCACCAGGAAACCATAGGCTGCAGGTCAGTGATTGACATTGTAGTTGTATTACTGGACTGCTGCAAGTTCTGAACTCTCGGGTGAACAGAGGAGCTGAGCTGTCAACCTTTTCACCATCTGGTGGTGAGCTGGCTCCGAGGGCGAGTGAGGCTGCCCTCCAGACCTGGCAGGACCAAGCGTGTAGTTTGGGTCTCCAGTTAACATTTGTCAGAGTCTCCAGTCAGAGGGGCCTTTAACTCCCACCTCTGGCAGCGCTACATCCACATCCTGAAGGAGGAGGTGGGCAGAGAATCTGAATGGGCCATGTTTTGTGCCTTCATTGTTGAGGCATCAGCCCATAGCTGTGGCTGGAAGGTCATTGGTGCCTGTTGTGACAGTAAGCCCGGAACCCGGGGGTGGAAACCTGCGATGAAGGGGGGGGCTTCTGGCTGACAAAGGAGATTGATCAGGTCCTTCTGGCCTGTAGGACTCCTTAGGCAGCAGACCGGTACCGGCAGGCCAGACATGCTGCAGCCTGAGATGTTGCTGATGTAAAATCTTGGGTACGGGAGGTGTTCAGGGAGGACCTGGAAAGCGACTTTTGAATAGCCCTGAAAAGGTCCTGTAGCACCATCTGAGGCCTCAAGAGGGGGGAGCAGTTCTCTACAAATACTATTTACTGTAATAATATAATATAATACTCTTTACACTAATAGAGTGGAAGTGAGAAGCTTCTCATCTCGACTGGGGATGTTGTCAGGAGGCAGAAGAAATATTTTGAGGACGTCCTTAATTTGACCAACATGCCCGCCGCGGAGACGGAAGACCCTGGGGATTTGTGGCGGGGGTTTTATGAATCACTTGGGTTGAGGTTGCCAAGGTAGTCAAAGAACTCCTTGTTGCTCCAGGGTGGATGAGATCTCACTTGAATATCTCAGGACTCTAGCTGTTGTAGGACTGTCTTGGTTGACATGTCTTCGCAACATTGTGTGGTCTTTGGGGGCCGTACCTCTGGATTGGCAAACCGGGGTGGTAGGTCCCCTTTTGAAAAAGGAGACCGGAGGGTGTGTTTCAATTTTTGAGCAATTTTCAACTCCTCAGCCTACCCAAGAAAGTGTCTGCAAGGGTGCTGGAGAGGGGGATCCGACTGATGCTTGAACCTCGGATTCAGGAGGAACCGTATGGTTTTTGTCCTGGCTGTGGCACTCTCGACCAACTTTATACACTCTACAGGATCCTGGAGGGGCCATGGGAGTTTGCCCAATCTGTCCACATGTGTTTTGTGGATTTAGAGAACGCTTTTGACAGTTTTCCTCGGGCTATCTTGTGAGATGTGTTCCAGGAGTACGTTGGACAGGACCCATTGCAACAGGCCATTCTGTCTCTATCAGCTGAGCCAGAGTTTGGTCTGCATTGGTAACAGGTCAAATTTGCTTCCGATAAGGGTTGGCGTCTGCTGGGACTTTCTTTTGTCACCGTTTCTGTTCATAATATGTATGGACAGAATTTCTAGACACAGCTGTGGCATTGAAGGGTTCTGGTTTGGTTGCCATAGGATTTCATCTCTGTTTTTTGCGGATGATGTTCTTTTGATTTCATTGATCTGGGATCTCCATCTCTCATTGAAGTGATTTGCAGTTGACTGTGAGGTGGTCGAGATGAGATTCAGCACCTCCAAGCCCGAAGCTATGGTTCTCAGCCGTAAAAGGGTGGAATGCACCCTCCGGATCTGGGGTGAAGTTCTGCCCCAAGTGGAGGAGTTCAAGCATCTCGAGGTCTTGCTCACAAGTAAGGGAAGGATGGCGCGGGAGATCGACAGGCAGATCACTGCATCCTCTGCTGTAAAGCGGAGTTTGTACCGGTTCATTGTGGTGAAGAGGGAGCTTAGCTGCAAGGCAAAGCTCTCAATTTACCAGCCAATCTATGTTCCAACCCTCACCCATGCTTTGTGGAGTGACTGAGGGAACAGGAGCGCAGATACAAGCGGCTGAAATGAGCTTCCTTTGCGAGTGTGAATTCCTTGGTGTGATGTTTCGTTCATGTCCAACCGGGAAGAGACCCTCAGTTGACCCACAACATGCTGGAGGGATTATCTCTTGCTGGTCTGGGAATGCCTCCATGTAACCGCGGAGAGCTGGAGGAAGTGGCTGAGGAGAGGGCCGGATGAGCCTCATTGCCTAAACTGCTGCCCCCACAACCTGACCTTGGATTAAGTAGAGGAAGATGAGAAGAGAGAAATAATATGGGATATGAGTCTTGTCAAAATGAAGAGACCTTTATTTATATCTGATTGACTGCAAACTCAAGTCTTGGTGACCCACAGCTGATTGATTGAGTAATCAATTGCGGACTCACTCTCTCTTTTTTTTTTTTTTTTTTTGGGGCTACTATTACTGAAATGGAGTCAATAAAATCTTGTGAGTCGCTTCTCATGTCTTACTAAATTTGATTAAAATGGGATAGAACTCAGGAATGTCTTAAAAGTAACAAATCAGCAACTGGGTATTAACATGGTCTATTTGCCATTTAATTCAAATGGCAGCTAGACCTTGTTCATTCTTGGGTGACAAAATGCTGCCTTCGGATGCTGCATTTAGCTTAAACACTTGTATAATGATGCCTGCTAAAATTTCTCCATCTGACATGTTAAAACGCACCGAATTATTACGTTTTCCCAAAGTGAGTTTTGGCAGAGGTATTGTAATGACCACCATTTGTTTGTCATTTTGCTCGTGAACAAAATCCTGACCACACATGCACAAAGATTGCACCAGACTTGGTGGAGACAATATCTGTGTCCCAGTGTTGAGGTGGTTTTGAAATGTTAAGGACAAAGGTGAAGATCAGAGCAAGGTTACAAAATTAAGGAATGCATATAAGTCAAGGACATGTACTGAGAGACATGCCGTTACTATGGAAATACTGTACTAAATGTAAACCTATATGGATTTTCAAATGAAACAATAATTTTTTTCCATGATTTGGTTATGTTCATGTACAATATAACATATTGGAAGCGGAGCATATGGGTAATTTCTGTTTTGCGGAGAAACCTAGCACTCTAATTGCCCCTCTGTTTTGCATTTGTTTTGACTGATGTTTCAAAAAAATGTTATTTCTATCTGTCAACTCCTAGCATACCAAATATTGCTGTTATGTTTATGTAATAACTGTGTTGTAATCTTTATCAAATATGTTATCATAAATTCGCAAGTATGCAGTGCTGGCCTGGTTGTAGGGTGCTAGCTTACCGATCCGAAGGTCAGGGATTCAATCCTCACTATCACCAGGTTGTCACTGCTGTCCACTCAGTGCACCTGACTGGGTTATCAAAGGTCTGCCATGTTTCTCACAGTCTGTGATGAGAGGCATGTAAAAGAACCGTTGCTGTTGTTCTTAAAGAGTAGATAGATGGAAACTTTATTAATAGTGGTGATCTAATGGATAGGGCGCAGGATCGCTGATCCGAAGATTGGGGGTTCGAGTCCCCACAGGGTTGTCACTGTTCCCCCAGTGCGGCGAACTGGGTTATCAAAGGCGGGCCATGTCTCTCACGGTCTATGGTGAGAGGCATGTAAAAGAACCATTGCTGACTTTCGTAAAGAGTAGGCTGCAAAGCCGTCAGCGTGTTTCTGTCCCTTGCTAAAAGGGTTGTGACAGGAAGGGCATTCAACGTAAAAACCTACGCCAAATCAAATGTGCGAATCAGATGATTCGCTGTGGCGACTCCCGAGGAAAGGGAAAAAGCCGAAAGAAAGGAAATATATATATATGGAGAGGAATGATCTCAGAGTGTCAGTGGAGCAGGGCAATGACAGCAGCATGTCACTGATGCTGCTTCTCTGGCTCGTGATTATGTTGTGCAGCGGATTGTTTATAATTGATAGGGGCGATCAGATTCCCCCAGTGTCGGCAGTCTAGCAGCACTGTATGTATCCTTTATATTTGCATACAGTCAGCTGATTGTCTTATTCCTGGTGTCACAGTCCATGTACTGGCTAATGTACTGGCCTTTAATGTTCCTGTTCGCTCTTACTGTGCTGAAGCTGGCCAGCTCTACATTAGTGTCTGGGATGCTAGCAGTGAACCATGTTTCACATAAGCAGAAAACACTACACTCCTTGTAAATCTTAACATTTTTCTCCAGCACAGCGAGTTCATCGATCTTATTAGCCAGTGAATTCAAATTCACATTTCCCATGATAACTGATGATACCGCAGGTTTTTAATGCTACTTCTTCTCGAGTTACTTAGCTTTTAGCTTGGGCTCAGCAGTTAAGGTACAGTCTCCTCACCTTGTCAGGCAAATGTGGAACTGCACCAACTTGGGGCCTTTTCAGGGTCAGTAATTCTTCTCTTGAATAAACGAGTCTTGGTTTGTGAGGGTTCATACCCATAGGATATATAAGTAACGAACGGTAGAAGCAGGCAAAAACAAAAAAAGTAAAGATAAAGAAAGTCAAGTTGCACACGGAGCTGCTGTAAAGGCTGCTACTCTTGGCAGTGCCGGAAGCGCGAGTAGGACATTGGTTTTCCGTCAGCATTGTTCTGCTCTGCCATGGCCTGTCCAGCTGCCCGGTGTGTACTCTGCCCTTGTGGAGAGTTGACCGAGATGGGCCAAGCCTCCCCGAAGCCCTACGTAGGATTTAGCGTTTCAGAAAATTAATACATGAATGAAATTGGCAAACTGAACAGCTTATTTTTTTGTGGACAGCCATGTTATTTGAGAGCTGGTTTAATCTGTATTTTATTAATTTTTCAAAATGAATGGTTGAGTCTGAATATTTAATGATGTGATTATTCTATCTATCCATCTATGATTAAGGCGAGCAGACATACTGTGGAAGACATATATTTTGGAGATCTTACTAGTTTATGGTTTGCCCAAAAATTGAGTGGAAATCTATGTTATTTATTTATTTATTTATTTATTTTTTTTTTTTATACAGTTACACACACACGAGGGGTGAGCAAACAAATAGCATTACGCTGGAAGGCAGCAGTTACCCGTCTTGCAAGCACAGTGATGTATTAACTCCTTTAAAGCGTTTTTCTTTGTCCAGATGCTTGTATAACTATTCAGGTCTTTCTTTGTAAGATGCTGATCCATGTGCCTGTTTTAGATAGTTGCCATATCGATTTTACTTGGAACTCTTTCTTTTTTAATTCGGCATCTGGAGGGGTGACAAGTAGTTCTGGATTAAACAGTTTTTCTCTACATCGTAGTCATTAACTGTTACTCTGCTCTGTTTTATCTACTATGCCGATGCAGCACGCTAAATTTTATACATTCACAACAGCCAAACAAATTTCCGATAATATTTACTAATATTTCTTTTTCATTGAAAATATTTATAAAATAAGGTCAATTCTAACCAATCGACAGCTGTTTGTTATGCTATGTATGGAAAGTCACGACAACGGCTTGCTGCATTTCTCGAATGTGTACTGCAGAGCCATGACCATGGCTCGCCGCATTTCTCAAGTACAACATCATGAGCCGGTATGGAGGCTCCTCGCAGCATCACAGTCAATGCATTATGTGTGGGACATGTCTCACTTTCTACTTTCCTTTCTCTGTAGGAGGAAGAGGAGGAAGAGCGGAGGAGAGACGAAGGCAAGAACGGACGGATAGAACCTGTGGGCCGAGCAGACTCGATCTGTCTTGAGTAAGTCCAAACGTCTAGGCTGCATACTAAAGCTTTATCAGGACTGTCTTTTATCTCTATTCTGTAGTTGTTGTCAGCTTTCGGTTGAACTAGAAAGCATTTATGGGATGAGGTTTGATTAATTTCGGATTCGAGGCAAACAAATGGGGCACAAGGCTAATAAATTTGTCTTTAGGTTATTGGAGCATGCTGTTGTCTTCACTAGCAGCCTCCTGTGCAAAGATCTGACTTACGAGTTGCTCTTCACAAACACACATATAGACACATGCACACACACAGACATACACTCGGCCTACTGCACGCCCGAGTCTGATTGTAATCACTTAATTGAGGTGTCTATTTGGGTTCCTCATCGACCCACATGTCCTAATGGCTGTCTGGATTATAGATGGCCCTGTGCAGAAAGAGATCCACACTAGCCAAAATGCACAACTGCAAGTCTTTTCAACCTCCCGCCTTGAAAAACTGTGGTGTTGTCCTGTTTTTTTCTGTCCCTTATTGAGTGTTGTTGCTGTTTGCTTTTGTTTATCTGTCGTCTGTGTTTGTCTTACAGTGACCTGCTGAAGCCGGTGGAAGTGTCGAATGGTGGTGGGCCGCTGGGAATCCACGTCGTGCCGTTCAGCTCCAAGGACAGAAGGTAAATTGTAGTTTATCCACCAAAAAAAAAAAATCCTCTCACCCAGTTAGCTTGTTTGCATGTGGTCTTTTCCTCCAACCTTATTATTGATATTTTCATGCTGTTGTTGAATGAGAATTTTACTGTGTTGGCTACATCAATCCTTGCTGTCCTTGACCCTCCAACTTCTTTAATTTTCTTTTTATTTCTATCTAACAGCTCCTTTTGAGCTTGTGAGAGTGACTGACATTGTTTCATGATTGTTTAGTCTGTCTGCATAGCATATATTACCAAAGGATTTGCTTTTCTCCAACAATGTGAGTCATATTTTCTCTCCTTCTCAACACTGCCCTGCTGAAACATGCGATTTTTTTTCCCTTGACTTTTCATGCCATTTTTCTATGGCTCACCTCCAGAGTTCTCACTGAATAATAAATTGAAGATTCAAAAGCTGGGGTCTTGAGAGAGTTGACTCAGGGTGGCAGGAAGGATTCGTCCACTTTGCGTCTCTAGATAGACTGTGATAGGGACACAGAATTCGCAGCACAGAATGAGGCACATCTTTTGGTCAAATAGGGCCACGGAACACAGCCAAGCCAATTCAGCTAAAGCGCCAAACCCAATCAGGGTAAAAGCTCATCTTGAACAGTGACGGTGGCTCCTTCAGTAACGGCTGCATGTTTTTTTTTTTATTATTTCTTTCTCCAAGGTCGCCTTGAAATTCCACTAACATGAACAAAAGTCTGCTTCGTCATCAGATGTCCTGGTTATGGGTTCTTAAAGGATTTTTCAGAAGCTTCCGATAGGAGATATTAATAGTTGTCCTTTTTTAATGGAGATTAATGAAAAGGGACATCTATTTTAAAGCCTATATAGTATATAATCAAAACAGGATTTTAAAAATAGAGGTCTCTTCAATATTTTTAGATGTAACCTCTTTATTTAGTAATAAATTAAAGGAGCTGTGTCATGATTTCTCAAGGGGAAGACGGTGCTTGTTAAATTTAATCTTATTTGAATATCAAGATTAATGTCTTTCCGTGTACAATAGATGAATCTGATAGCATCTGTTTTAATGATTTAATGGGCAATTACGTGAAAACTGAGTCTCAGAATGATGTCATTGATGCCAAAGTTAGCATTTACAAGTATAAGATTTTGATACATCCATGCCATATATTGATAGATTTGTGATTAAGATCATGAATCTGTACAGTGAGAAACAAAAAGTTGTGTGTGTATGTGTATATATATATATATATATATATGTGTGTGTGTGTGTGTGTGTATGTATGTATGTATGTACGGACGCATGCACCATATTCGATGTGATAAGCGCCCACGACGCTTTAAAAATTGGAGTTGATGGGCGCTTATTAAAATGTTACCAGTGGGAGTGGAACGGTAAATGCTTATTCCCATCGAAGTGGAAAACATGAATAATAACAGAAGAATAAAAGGGTTTTACTGGTATTTGTGTTATTCATTTTGTGATATCAACCAAACCACTGCCATGAAAGCTGAAAATAAACAGAAAACAGCATAATTTAAAAAAAAAAAAAAAAAAAAAAAAACACACCCCTTACTTTTCCCTCCTGGTGCTGTTTCTTTAATCATTTTCCCGGAAGTAAAATCGAACCAGTCAACATGAATGTCAACTTTTAGCACATGGCACGTTGAACCAATCAACACGAACATAAACAAAAGCACATGTCCAGGAATGCGCTTAAACTTATGAAGTTAGTGAGCAGGAGACTTGGGTGAAAAATACTCATCACTTTCTGATAGGTCCATATCTGGCTCATTGCTCCATTCGTTCAACACACCCCATAGTTTTGCTGTAACAGTTTCTAATGGTTTATCGGTTGTTGGACATTTACCAAGTGAAAAAAGCAAAAAATTTTCCGGTTTTTTAAAGCACGGCGGAACAATCAAATGTGTTGTTATTGGAGCAAAGCGCTTATTACATTAAATAAGGTTAGCTAAGAAGAAGCAGGCAATAGAGAGGACCGAAGAAAGTAAACAGGAGTACAGGGAGAAACAGCGTAAGGCGAATTCTTGGAGAGAAAACAAAGGTGACCGTTGCGGACCAGGAAGTAGCAAAGATTAGTAAGGGTGAAGTGAGGAGGGCATTGAAGAGGATGAAGAGTGGAAAGGCAGTTGGTTCTGATGACATACTGGTGGAGGTATGGAAGTGTCTAGGAGAGGTAGCAGTAGATTTTCTGACAAGAACATTCAACAAGGTCTTAGAGAGTGAGAGAATGCCGGAGGAATGGAGGAGAAGTGTGCTGGTGCCCATTTTTAAGAACAAGGGAGACGTACAGAGTTGTAGCAACTACAGCGGGATAAAGTTGATGAGCCATACGATGAAGTTATGGGAAAGAATAGTGGAAGCTAGACTAAGGGCAGAGGTCAGCATTGTGAACAACAGTTTGGTTTCATGCCAAGAAAGAGCACCACAGATGCAGTGTTTGCCTTGAGGATGTTAATGGAGAGGTACAGAGAAGGTCAGAGGGAGCTGCATTGTGCCTTTGTGGATCTGGAGAAAGCATATGACAGGGTGCCGAGAGAAGAACTGTGGTATTGCATGAGGAAGTCTGGAGTGGCAGAGAAGTATGTTAGAGTGGTGCAGGACATGTATGAGAGATGTAAGACAGTGGTGAGGTGTACTGTCGGTGTGACGCAAGAGTTCAAGGTGGAGGTGGGACTGCATCAAGGGTCAGCTCTCAGCCCCTTCTTGTTTGCTATGGTGATGGACAGGCTGAAAGACGAGGTGAGACAAGATTCCCCATGGATTATGATGTTTGCAGATGACATTGCGATCTGTAGTGAGAGCAGAGAACAAGTGCAGGAAAATCTAGAGAGGTGGAGGTATGCCCTGGAAAGAAGAGGACTGAAGGTTAGCCTCAGTAAGACAGAGTACATGTGTGTGAACGAGAAGGACCCAAGAGGAACGGTAAGGTTACAGGAAGCAGAGATAAAGAAGATGGAGGATTTCAAGTACTTAGACTCAACAATCCAGAGCAATGGAGAGTGTGGAAAAGAGGAGCAGAAATGTGTGTGTGTGTGTGTGTGTGTGTATGTATATATATATATATATATATATATATATATATATATATATATATATATATATATATATCCCCAGTGCGGCTAACTGGGTTATCAAAGGCGGGCCATATATATATATATATATATATATATATATATATATATATACATGCATGCATGCATACATACAGGGATCTCTCACTTTCCACAGTTAATTGGTACCGAGTTCCCCTCCACGACCGCCGGATTCTGTGAAGTAGGATCAAACCCCCCCCCCCCCCCCAACCTACATATACGCACATCTATATGTGTATATCATTAATAAATATTGAATGAATTACCATATCACCCCTTTAATAACGAAAATGTAATGTTATTAATTCAATAGATATTTGATTTTACATGATTATTTGAGTTTAAACTGTATGATGTGCCTTCAGAATGGAATGGCCCCTAGTGCAGCTAACTGGGTTATCAAAGGCCGGCCATGTCTCTCAGTGTCTATGATAAGAGGTTCATGTAAAAGAATCATTGTTTACTTTCTTAAGGAGTAGCTGCAAAGCCGTCAGCGTGTTTCTGTCCCTTGCTGAAGGGTTGTGTCAGGAAGGGCATCTGACGTAAAAATCTATGCCAAATCAAACGTGCGACTCATTCGCTGTGGCGACCCCTGATAAAGGGGAAAAGCCGAAAGAAAATCTCTCGATGTGCCTTCAGAATGGAGTTTCACCTCATCCCTCTTTACCTGAATGTGTTTTCAGATACTGCACAACTTATGTATGCTTTATAATCAGTGTTAAACTAACAAATATATCTAACCAGCACAGTCAGCTGTGTGCAACACATGCTGCTAATAGCTTTGTCAGGGCCAATGGCTTTTTTCCCTCAGACTGGAGTCTCTCGTTCGCATTATTGGGGCAGGGGCCAGAGGGGTCAAACTAATGGCGCCAAGAGAGAGAGAGAGAGAATAACTTGTAAAATGGATCCAATTTTCTTTCTCAAACTTGAACCAATGGTTTTCTATTGAGACACACACACACACACACACACACACACACACACACACACACACACACACACACACACACACGCGCGCGTGCGCATGCTCACTTCAATGATTGTGAATACATTATTCCAATAATGAGATCTCATCCCGTGACCACTGTGAACTGTAAACAACCAGCAGTGTAATTGCAGCACATAAATGGATTCTGATTGCATTATTACTCAATTAAAGGCAGTGGAGGAGAACAGGTGGTCTCCTTCTTGCTAAGCATTCTGGGCCATCACTCAAGCGGCGGGCAGTTCTGCCACCGATCGGATAATGATGGAGCTGCAGATTCAGCCAGTCACGTTTGAGTGTGTCCTAATGACTGCAGCTGGGATAGCTCCAGATTGAGATCCCGCTCACCCGACTGAGAAACCTCGCTCGTATTCCTGTTGTTAGTGCTGAAATAATTTTCATCAAACAAGGAAGAGAAAGGTTGGACTGAATAGGGTCATTTCAATCTTTTCTTACTTCAATCCAACATTAATAGCTTTTGAATAATAAAGCACAGCGGATACTGGATCGGTCCTGTGGGGGTTTAGCTCGTCCTCCTGGTCAGTCGTTGTCTCTTTTATGAAGATAAAGCATGTGGGACTCTATTTACACCAAAATAGGACATCATTGCTTTGGGTGTGTCTTAAGTGTTTAATCTCCTGAGGCTAAAGAAACAGCAGCTGTCAGTAGGAGTTGTGCTACACCTCTGTGATGATGCTTGTGGGCATGTTTGAAACTATTTGTTTATCTGTAGGCATCCAGACTCTTTACTTTTCTCTCCATCTCAGTGTTTCTGTCCCTGTATTTATATGTATATTTTTGGTTTATATATATATATATATATATATATATATATTGAGAGAGAGAGAGAGAGAGAATTTTCTGAGTAGATCCTTCCGTAAGAGAGTGCTCAATACTTTTTCGGAGAGCAAATATAAGTAAGTTACTTATATATGTATATGTATAGAGAATTTTCCTAGTAGATCCTTCCGTAAGAGAGTGCTTAATACCTTTTCGGAGAACAAATAAAAATAAAAGGACAGGACGAAGACTTTCTATTGAAACTTCATTTATCACTACAGATCTGTTTCGAGGAGTGGTGAAACCATCCTCTCTCTTCAGGTGATTACAGAAATATATAATGTATATGTATATATATATATATATATATATATATATATATCTTCTTCTTCTTCTTATATATATATATATATATATATATATATATATATATATGTATGTGTTTATATATGTGTGTGTGTGTATATATATATATATATATATATATATATATATATATATATATATATATATATACACATATATATATATATATATATACATATATATATATATATATATATATATATATATATATATATATATATATACAGTGATACCTCAGCTCACGAACATAATTGGTTCCCAGAAAGTGTGTGTAAGGCGAAAAGTTCGTCTTCCGAACATTTATTTCCCATAAGAAACCATTAAAATGAGAATAATCCGTTCCCAGGTCCCCATAAAACATAATTTTCTACTAAATAAGCCTTAAAACTACACAAAAATATACCTTATTTTATGTATAATTGTATTGTAATTAAAGAAATAAACTGTACTGTCTAATAAAGTGGTTTTATTTACCTTTGTGATGGTAGTTGATGGCTTGATGGAATGGAGTGGGAGGAGGAGGGAGGGAGGGACTTACTGTTTGGGAGGAGTGTTTGGAAACGCCTACTGTTTGGAAACACACTTAGCCACACACGCACCCTTAATAGCTTCCTTGTTCTTAAGGATGGTAGCAATGGTAGACTTAGTGTACTGGTACTGGGACGCTAAGTCACACAAACGCACACCTCGTTCGTGTTTTTCAATGATCTCCGCCTGTGGTGGGGTCTTTTTTGGTCCCATGATTGCAAAAGTACACTCAATATGGTCCAAAATGTCTATCAAACACAAACCACTTCCGCACTCAAAGAAAGGGGGTGACGAACTGTGACGCCGTGAGCGTGCGTCAACTTCTCGTGTCCGCCACCGTGGTGCTGTTTGACCGCGTGGTTTGGTTCGTCCGCCGAAAACTAGTTCGTCAGCAGAGACTATATGCTCGCAAATTTAATGTTCTTGAGGCGAAAAGTTCGTGAGCTTAAGCGTTCGTCAGCGGAGGTTTTACTGTGTGTGTGTGTATATATATATATATATATATATATATATATATATATATATATATATATATATATAAAATAAATAAAAGGACAGGACAATGACTTTCGATTGAAACAATTTTATGAAATATTTTATATTAACTTCTTCTATAATCACCTGAAGAGAGAGGATGGTTTCACCACCCCTCGAAACAGATCTGTAGTGATAAATGGAGTTTCAATAGAAAGTCTTTGTCCTGTCCTTTTATTTTTGTTTTTGTTATTTGCTCTACCAAAAAGTATTGAGCACTCTCCTACTGAAGGATCTGCTCAGAAAATCCTCTATATATATATATATATATATATATATATATATATATATATATATATATATATATATATATATATATGTGTGTGTGTGTGTGTGTGTTTGTGTATGTATATATATATATCTAGGATTTTCTGAGTAGACCCTTCCGTAGGAGAGTGCTCAATACTTTTTGGTAGAGCAAATAAAAATAAAAGGACAGGACAAAGACTTTCTATTGAAACTCCATTTATCACTACAGATCTGTTTCGAGGGGTGGTGAAACCATCCTCTCTCTTCAGGTGATTATAGAAGAATTGTGTATGGTTACGATTATAATTTGTTTCTTCATATCGGAGCCCCATAGCCATAGAAGATAACTTTTTCTGTGGTTGTCCTGTGTCCATGCCTCCACGGGAAATCTGATAAGGCTGCCAGTCCACCAATAAAAAAAGAGATTTATTCTTAAAAACAAAAATTAAAGCCCAAAAATAGTGTCATGCATTACTGCTCAGACTCTAAACTGAGCCTCATTAAACAGATAATTTAACGAGATTGCTACAAGACACCTGGGCTGTGGTTATTGCTTTTGCATATACACCGGAGCGTTGCTGTTATCTTGAAGAGTACCTCACTTAAACTGATGAAACAGACATACAGTATACTGTTTCATTGATTCTTTTGTTGAACCACTTACTCCTACTAGGGTTACCGGTATTTTGATCCTCCCCTCAACTGACTCTGAGTGAAGGCAGGGTACACCCTGGACAGCTCTCCAATCCAATGTACGGCCAACACAAGCAAAACGATTCATACAGTTTGCCTCTAGATGTGAGTAACAGCTACTTAGTTTAATGTGTATGCCTTTGGACTGTGGGAGGAAACCAGCTTACACAGAGGAAACCCACAGTAGCACAGAGAAAACATGCAAGATTCACACAGAAAAGCCCACAGTGAGCCCAGTACTTATGTGGATAGAGGCACACGTGCTAACAACTATGGCACTCTGCTGACATCTTATTAACGCAATTAGTCTAAAGTCTGTTGGACTTTTTACACGGAAGCCTACTGGTTCATCACAACCCGCGCTGACCCCAATAGTGTAAAGTGACTATTTGTTCAACTTCTCCTGGATGGTATGCTAGTCTATCGCAGGTTACCTTCCCACCATTTTTTTTTTCTTTTACTGGTACCAATTTATACTGGCGGTTGGACAGATGCACACTTTTTGATTAAGATCTTGCTTAGGGGTGGAGGGGAAGGTCTAAATGTGGATAGAAACCCGCAACTTCTTGATCATGAGCCCAGAATCTCCACCGGTAACACTTGGGCTAAACTGTGCTACCTTTTTTTTGTTTGTTTGTTTTTATTTACATTCGAATGAACAAAAACTTTACCCAAAAACTCGTCTTGGAGCTCATTAACATAAAGGCTTCATTACTGAGGCACTGTTTTTGTGTCATAATTTTACTCATATGGTGGTCAATATAAAAAATAGTAGTCTATGCTAATACAGTGATCCTGCGCTACTTCGTGCTTCAGTTTCTGCAGCTTCAGTGCATCACTGGTTTTTCAAAAATATTCATTGAAAAATAAGAAATTCGGGAAAAAGTTAAGGAAAATGCTGTAAAACAAGGCCAATTATGCAAAAAACCCAAATAAACAAACAAAAAAACAACCCAATAAAACTACTTCCGTTTTTATGTGAGGTGTGCATCTGTGTGTGCGCACGTGTCTGTCTGAATATGTATTTATTGATATTATATACACATATATATATGTATACGTCAGTCAGAGGGGTCGTCTTACTTCGCGGAAATCGGTGGTGGTGGTGGGGTCTCGGTCCCCACTAACCGTGGAAAGAGAGAGATCCCTGTATATCAAATTCACAACATTTATGTTTATTTGAGAGGGGAAAGCCCAGGAATTAACCCCTCCCCCAAAAGAAATAATAAAATAAATAAATAAAAATTAACAGCTCAACGAGCCATCATGGGCCACACAAAACCACTCACACCAAGAAGTGATTTGGACCATTTGCCACTGTGCATGTTTTTGGACCTTCGTGTTTTTATTTTTTTTTTTTTTTTGGGAAGAGAATTAAGACAGGTGTTTTTCTGCATCTAAACAACTGATTTAAACTTTACAGCCGAGTTTGACTGTCTGGAAGCTCATGATATCTTTCATTTACCCTTACACTCATGTACAAACACATGCACACATCAGACACCCAAAAAAAGCATCAGATTATTTTTACTCTTTGAAGTGAAAAGTAGGCTGTTGGAAAATAATTCTGATGCCGTACAGACTTTGCATGTGTTTTCTTAAGACCTGCTCTTCTTCCTATTCACTTTCCTCAACTTGTCAAATGTGAAGGTGCGATGCAGCTGCCTAGAAACGATGGTATCTCGGGGTTTGTGGATTACTTACGACAGTGCCCTTCACAACACACATCTGCGAATCCGACATCACGGCAGTTGAGAGAATTTCTATATGTCAAACCTCAGCTCCAGTTTCTCGTGTCAGTTTTGATGTGATTCCTGGCTAAGCCTGTGAGCCGCTCAGTGGAATATAGTTTGGATGAGATATATTCAATCTGACTCATATTCACAGTGGAACTTCACCTTCATATCACCTCTGCTTCCTTCTTAATAAAGTTTGGGGTTTTACTTCTGAAATTTTTTTTACTCTTCATCACTGATTCTGCCCTCTTTATAAAAAGGTTAAGATACGGACTGTTTTCTGTTTGTCAAGACTGTGGCAGTCCTAGCCATCTGTTATGACTACATTGTTCTGTTGATGTTTATTGCTTTGAATCCCGCATATTGTTGTACCATGAAAGACTATGAGGATATAATGTGAAATGTTTATATATATATATATATATATATATATATATATATATATATATATATATATATATATAAACAAAAATAAAAGGACAGGACAAAGACTTTCTATTGAAACTCCATTTATCACTACAGATCTGTTTCGAGGGGTGGTGAAACCATCCTCTCTCTTCAGGTGATTATAGAAGAAGTTATTATAAAAGTTAATATAAAATATTATATATATTTTTATATGATCATTGTACTTGATAATCGGTGAGTGGTACACATTTATCTTTTGGCCACAAGCACAATCATTTGCCGAAAACGGTTTTGTTTTCATAAATCATACGAATATACAGAACAATATTAAAAGTGAAACAAAACTGGTGACTTTCATCCAGTTAAATACTG
The DNA here is from genome assembly GCA_024760905.1 of Plotosus lineatus. Classification (NCBI taxonomy): domain Eukaryota; kingdom Metazoa; phylum Chordata; class Actinopteri; order Siluriformes; family Plotosidae; genus Plotosus; species Plotosus lineatus. The sequence goes on from CM045728.1 coordinate 17,087,684, forward strand.
AAAATATCTTTCAGTGTTCAATGAAATGTATTCAAGATGCTATAACCTTTATTTAATGTAAATATGTTCACGTTTCATTCAATCAGTCAGTCATCGTTCATTTTCTGTCGCTTAATCCTAACTGGGGTCGCATGGAGGCTGGCACCCATCTCAGCTGACTCTGGGTGAAGGTAAAGTACACTTTGAATGGGCTCACCAGACCATTGCAGGGCCAGTACACATTCACGCATACTGTATTCACACTCATACCTATAGGGAATTTGGACCAGCTATACCAGCCGTCTGTGCCTGTTTTTTGGACTGTGGGAGGAAAGCGGAGTACCTGGAGGTAACCCACCCAGGCACAAGGAGAACATGAGAACTTCATACAAATACCTGAGCCCAAGAATCGAACCCATTAACTTCTTGCTGTGAGGCAAACATGCTCACCACTTTATTTTATGTCTATTTTATTACCTTTTGTTTTTCTTTCATTAATTCCCCCCTCCCGACTCGCCACATCTTCAGATCAAATTCTGAAATTGAGTACGTGCCTTCAATTTCATGCTACATTTTTCAAACTTTTTTTTTTTTTTAATTATTGATATGATGTTCAAAAATAAAGTTCTATAGTAACACAGTACTATGACAGTTAGATAGCGTTTACAATTTTGCTGTAAAACAAAGCAAAAAAACATTTATATAATTACTTAAAAGTAGATGAATATATAATTATAGAATTCTGTCAACGTTGAGGCAATGTTTCATTTTCTTGATGAAAGTAAAAAAATGTGAGCCATTATTATTAATAACGTGTCCTGGTAAAACCCTTTAATTATTATTTTTTTCACAGTAACTATCACTGGGATGTATTTTTTATCTTGGCATGAATCACTGATGTTTTTGCAGCTGTGCTGTGGATGATCAGTGTGGTCCGAGTTTGTGGTCAACTCCCGGTCTGTGTCTATTTGGTGTTATTTGTTGTGACCAGTCTTCAACTACTCGTCTTTAACACACCCTGTGATTGCGCAGGACTCTGGGACTGCTGGTGAAGAGGCTGGAGAGGGGAGGAAAGGCCGAGCGCGAGGCTCTCTTTCAGGAAAACGACTGCATCGTGCGCATTAATAACGACGACCTCCGTAACATCCGATTCGAACAGTAAGCCTTTACTCCAGTCCGGGCTGGGTGACAGTCCCTCTTTTCTCTCCGCTAAAGCTTTTCCCTCATAACATCTCACTTCTCATTCTCTTTTCCCTGTCCCACCTTTAGCTGTGTTTATTTTCAGGAGCTCAGATACCTTCAGTCCAGCTCTCCGTGTCAGAGGGGCTCTTCTACGCCTTTTATTCAATGTCTGTCACCCCCCCACCCCCAACACACACACATGGACAGTGTGGTTTGATTTTGACGGACTGAAGGAGTAATTTTAAATGTGCAGTGTTATGTTTAGGTCCCCTGCTCTCTTAACTTTCAGTTAGCTCACAGTTGAGATCTCAGCCTGGCTTCTTACTCACACTGACTATGTGGGCCTCAGCTTTCTTGATTGATTTATTGCTAACTCTGATTACCTGCACTTACGAGACATGCAGACCCCCACACATTGTTCATTTCTTTCATTAATGTAAATACCAAAACACATGTACAGTGGTACCATGACTTACGAATTTAATCCTTTCCGAGGGCAAGCTCATAAGCCAAAAAGTTCATTCGATGAAACAATTATTCCTATAAGAAATAACAGAAAACCAATTAATCGGTTCCAACCCCCTCCCAAACTCATATAACCTTCCAGAAACATGTATATTTGACCTAATATTTTAAAGACATGTAAAAACAATAAATATTTCATAATAATAATAATACATGTACATTAATAATAATTCATAATATATAATAATAAAACAAGAATAAACAATGTCAACTAACCCTTCTGATCATCAACTGCGGCAAAAATGTTATGTGGGCAGGCAGGAGGAGGTGGAGGAGGAGAATTTTGTGCATGTGCACACTATGAATGCCAGCAAGGAAAGGCTCGTGGTGAGCTCTCACAAGGCCAGTGCTTCTCAAATAGTGTGGTGTGGGGGGGGCATATTACCTTGGGGAACATACTTTTTTGCCATACTGTACTAGAAGTAAGTGTAATTGCACATCCACTACAGTAGTTGGCAGTGGCGCTCTCATTGTCACGCTATGGTGTCGGGAAAAAGCACCGAGCAAACAATATGAAGTGCAGTAAACACTATTTATAGTAGCTGAGGGGACATGAAATATTTTTTTATTTCTTCCTAGAGGGGGCGTCACAGAAAATAATTGAGAAGAACTGCACAAAGTATTTTCAGAGCACGGAGGAATACACGCGGAAGAATAAGAGGCTCGTTGGCTCGGAAAAGCCATTTTGAGGAGAGCTCGTAAATCAAAATTTTGCTCGTTGGACAGGGCAGATTTTTGGTGGGATCGAAGCTCGTATCATGGAAAACTCGTTATAAGGGACACCTGTAAATCAAGCTACCACTGTATATGTATGAGCCCCCCCCCATTTTATATGCTGTATTAGGGGAAATTATTACCTCTGCATTTAACCCATTCAAAATGAGCACATTCAAATTTGGAGCAGTGCGCTGCCAAAACACATTGCGGCACTCAGAGAGCAGCTGGGGGGGAGCTCACCCCTCCAGTACCACACATTTCTTCCTGCTGGTTCGGGAATCGAACCAGTGCCAGTCGGTCCCGAGGCAGCTTCTCTTACCATCAGGGTATAGTGTATAGTGTGCTAATACACTCAGCAACATAAGATGTTTCAGAAATTCACTGACCAGCTACATAATTACTTCCTCAAACAAGTCATTAGATGTGAAACTAATTTTCCTGACAGTTTTATTGTAGTTATAAAAAGCGCAATAATTCAGTGGTACTGGGTGGCTCTCACCTCATTAGCAAAACAAAATGTCATACACATCGTGTGCTTTGAAGATGGTGTCCACCCGAATGGGCCTAATTATACCGTGTAGCTCCTCTTACTCCTCGAGGGAACTTTTTTTAAATCCACAGTTAATAATTTTGACACCAAGTCTCCATAAACTCTTTTTTTTTTTCTCCTCTTCCTATTCTTTCTCCCCCCCCCTTCTTCTCCTTCATCATCGTCTTCTTTCCCCTCTTTTTCCTCTTCACCTCCTCTTCTTCTATTTCCTCTTCCTCTTCCTCCTCTTCCTTCTTTTGCTTTCTAAGCCCCTCCTCCTCATCCTGCTTCTTCTTTCTCCTTGTCCTCCTTCTCTGTCTTCATCTACTTCCCTCTCCTTCCTCATTCTTCTTGTTCTTTTTATTATTGGAAGTAGAGTGATGTTTTCTGTTCATATCCTCTCTCTGTATGTTCCTGTTCCAGTCTTTTTGTTCACTGGCAGAGTGTTATGGCAATGCCGGCACTGTTCACATGCTCAAGTACTGATGAAATAATCATAAGTTTTTAATGAGTCATGGAGCACTGAAGTGACAGTAATGTAGCCTAATATTAATTTACACCCCATGTTAAGGAACTGCAAAATTAAAAAAGGGGGGGGAACCCACACACAAATGAAACAGCATTTCCATGAATTAAAGTCAGTGAAACTTCTCTCTCTCTTTCTCTCACACACACACACACAATAACTTTCACATTTATTTAGTTTGTCCTCATCTTTAACATTGTTTATCAGCCCATCAGTGTAGGGTGTTCATCCCTGGACAGAGGTCTCTAACCTGAGCAACTCTTTCTCTGAAGCCATTTTTTTCTCTCTCAGCAGCTCGCAGTAAACAGTGTAAGATGCTGATAACCTTGAGATCAGAAAAGAAATAACCAGATTCTATCTGTCTGCCTCTTTGTGTTTCTCCGTGCCTGTCATTTTCTGACTAACTTCTTTCATCCCCCCCCCCATCTCTCTTTTCTGACTGGGTGGCATGCAGTGTTTCAATTCAAAGAGTTATTCTAATCTTTATTGGATTGTTTTGCATGGATAAATATTTAGTGCTGCTTAATCTAACTCAGTGTAATGATGCATTGATGGAGTCGTTTATTATTCAATCAGAGGCGGGGAGCTGTGTGATTAGCTGGGTTCCACGACTCTTCTCGTTAACACACACGTATTCGCATACACACACACACACACACACACACACACACACTCTGTTGTTTACTTGATTTTGGAAGGGTGAATTAGCATAAGAATGAAGAGAGGTCTTCTTGGTGAGGCTGCATTACTCTCAAGATGCAGAAACCAAACTAAATAAAGAGCTTATTATAGAAGCCGCGCAGTGCCTGTCATATGTACACACTCACATTTCACACGTGATGGCTTTTTTCTTTCTTTCTTACCATCTTGCTATCTTTCCTGTGTTGCTCCTTTTTTTTTTTTTTTTTTTAACTTTCCTTCTTTTGCTTGCCTTTGCTTCTCTTCTTCCTTTCTCCTTCCTGTCTCCTTCCTTCGTTCTTCTAACTCTTTGTGCTTGTTTGCTGCATTGTAAAGTGACTTGCGTAAGGTGTAACATCTACTTCTATATCTATGATGTCAAATTTGTGTAATAAATTGAAAAAAGTTGTGTCCGCTGGGTGCCGTCACGCTGCAATACACTAAAGGACGTTAGTGGTTTTCAAACCTAAACTTCAACACAAAAGACTTAGTCCTCCTTATTAATTATTTTTTTCATTCATTCATTTTTGCTAACTGTGTCATGCTTGTCAGATTGGGAAGACTGGGAAGCCTTGAGCATTCTCTGAGGAAACCAAATAGTTGGCAGGAATGCACCACGAATGGGCTGCTGGGTCACTATAGGACTGGGTCACCAACCTTTTTAAAACCGAGAGCTACTTCTTGGGTACCAATTAATGCGAAGGGATACCAGGTCGATACACATCTCTGAAATTATGAATTTGCTCAATTTACCTTTAATTACATATTATTATTAATAATTAATGATATTCATCTGTGAGAAGTTATTGATTTGATTTAAAAATATATTAAAAAAAAATTAGATGCAGCTCAATGGAGAGTGGCGCTATGGAGCCGTGGGCCTGTCCTAAAAGTAGCAATGAACAGATCCACGGGCAACTTGTATTGTCCTTGCGGGCTACCTGCGTTGGTGATCCTTGCTTGCTATCGGACATTTCTATCGATACGTGTTCCCATGAAAGAGAACTTTAGCCCAGGCAATCCACCTTCTAGCACTATTCTGGGCGGTGGGCTCAATTCGGAGAACCTGGAGGAAAACCATGTGGGTATGAGCTGAACTGTGGACTTGGAAGATGTACAGCCTTCCCCTGTAGTGTTTCTTCCAAAACACGTGTCCTGGGCAAAACGCACTTGGATGGCAGCACAAACTCGAGGATTTAAAGATGGGGTTGGTGGTCCACATTGATGATCTACATTCAGGTCCTGTATCTCCTCCTGTTTTGTTTACGGACAGTTTTCCCCCCAGATTATCTTCATTGCCAGCGGGCAGTGGTGGCCTGGTGGTAAAGGGCGTTGGATCACTGATTGGGGGTTCGAGTCCCACTCTCCACAAGGTTGTCACTGGCCCACCAATCTAGCTAACTGGGTTCTCAAAGGCTGGCCATATTCTCTCACTGTCTATGGCGTGAGGCATATAAGAGAACCATTGCTGACTTCCGTAAAGAGTAGGCTGAAAACTCGTCAGCGTGTTTTTGCCCCTTGTTAAAGGGTTGTGTCAGGAAGGGCATCCGGCATAAAAACCTATGCCGAATCAGATGATTCACTGTGGCGACCCCTGAAGAAAGGGAAAAATCCGAAAGGAAAAGATGATGATGATCATCATCTTCATTGCCAGCTGCGAGAAGATTCCCAAAGTACACATGTTGGGTTGTTCGTTCCCCTGAATGTTCAAATGCTAAGTAGTTGTATAGCCATCACTCACAGGTTTGTAAAAAGTTCTGATTGGATCATATGCACTGCCCTTTTTCCCTGTGTGAATATGCACAGTGTACATTAGTCTTGGGCTCTAATGCACCCTGCTTACTCCCCACGGCTTCGTGCTTATATAAGTAGGAGATAATGTAATATATGAATTAGCCTCATTTCCAGCTGCAGCAGTGTAATTAGACAGAGATTAGTAATGCTGATTTGCTCTGACCTTTTGACTGTGTCTTTCTCATAACTGGACAAGTGTCTTCCCTAGAAGAAAAATGCTGTTCATCACAAATGTCTGTGACCTAATTAAATGATCTGGTCTGCTGGTGTGTACATAGGTGTATATGAACATTCCACAGTGCCTTTTAGTTGATTTGTCTGTTTTTTAGTTGATTTGTCTGTTTTTGCTCATTGTCTGCTTGTTTGTCTTTCACCTCCCCAGAGCGCAGGACTTATTCAGACAGGCCATGCGTTCCCCGTTTATCCTGTTCCATGTGGTTCCAGCAGTGAGAAAAGTACAGTATGAACAGTTCTCACAGTGTGAGCTGGGTGTCCAACCTGGCCTAGGTCCTGGAGTTCCTGGTCCCCAACCACTTCCCACTGACACAAGGCCTGGTCCCGGTGTGAAACGGTTAATTCCTGAAACCAAGCCTGGGGAAAGGGGCAGTGTGGTGGTCGGAGGTATCGATTATTGCAGTCCTAAAAGAATGTCAAAGAGTGGACCGCATCCTAACATTAACCGCCAAAGCCCATCTTCCCAAATGGATCAAAACCAACCTTATCCTGGATCAGCACCTGTCATCAGTCCAGCCACCAAGAGTACCTCCTCCACAGGCTTCATCAGAAAGATTGGCCGCAAGTTTAATGTCCAGCTCAGAAAAGGTGAGAGAAAAGAACCATGCGATTCACCACCATGGGTAAATATCCTGAATGTATATAGGTAAAGGTAAGGTAAAGTCTGTTGGGCTTTTTTTACACCCGAGCCTAGTGGCTCATCAGGCCAGTGCTTATCCCTGGTTTCCATAGCATGAAGCGACCAGGAGTTCAACTCCTCCTGGATGGGACGCTAGTCCATCGCAGGTTTCCTTCCCAGTATATTTTACTGGTACCCATTTATCCTGCTGGGTGAACAGAGGCACACTTGTGGTTAAGATCTTTCCCAGGGGTCCTAGCACAGTGGGGTCTAACTGGGATTTGAACCCACAACCTTCCGATCATGAGCCCAGCACCCTAACCACTACACCACTGGCCCCACACACACCACTGGCCTCACCCTGAATGTATGTAAGTCTGTTTTATAACTGTCAAGTCTGTGATGCATCTCTTGTAGTTATCTCCAGGGTTTACTTTAAAACGAAGAAGAAAGAACGCACTATAATTTCTTGTGGCATATGCTTTTATGAATAAAGATATTGACAATATGCACAAACTGTTTCAGACATTTATATCCAGACCGTGGTTCAGGTTTTTTCATTACCTGCTCAAAAAAAAAAAAAAAAAAGTTGTTGCCATGACATTGTTTTGACAAACTTCAATAATATCGCCACATTAATTTCCTCTCAGAATTTGTATCATTCTTTTTTTTTTTTTTTTCCTCGAACCACTCCATAAAGTCTTCTCCAGCACATCCCAGGGTAATAGGGTTTGAGTCAGAACTTTGTAGTACTGGATCATATGTGAAAATTGACAGGTACCCGTAGGACAAATGTGCTGCAGCACAAGCTATCACTGATGCAAAATCTTGGTTATGGGAGGAGTTCGGGGAGGGTCTGGGTGGAAAGCGACTATTGGTTGACCTTGAAAAGGTTCTGGACCACCATCCGGCACCTCAGGGGGGGGGGGGGGGGGCAGTTGTCCACAGATACTGTTCCAGTGGAAGTAGGGAGTTGCTCACTTCGACTGGGGATGTTATCGGGAGGTGGAATGAACACTTAAAGGACCTTCTCAGTCCCACCAACATGCCCTACGCTGGGTGTTTCACTGGGGCTGAGGTTGCCGAAGGAATCAAAAAGCTCCTCAGTGGTCAGGCTCCGGAGGTGGATGAGATCTGCCCTGAATACCTCAGGGCTCTTGATGTTGTAGAACTGTCTTGGTTGATACATCTCTGTAATATCACGTGGTCATTTGGTACTGTACTTTTGGATTGGGAAACCAGGGTGGTAGTCCCCCCCCCCCCCCCCTTTTTTTTTTTTTTTTTTTTAAAAAGGGTACCAGAGGGTGTGTTCCAATTTTCGTGGAATCACACTCCTCAGGTTACCTGGGGAAGTCTATGAAGGGGTACTGGAGAGGAGGATCTGCCTGATGGTTGAATCTTGGATTCAGGAGGAACAATGTGGGTTTTGTCCTGGCTGCGGCACCCCCAACCAACTCTATACATTCTACAGGGTCCAGGAGGGGGCATTGGAGTTTGCCCAATCTGTTCACATGTTTTCTGGATTTCAAGAAGGTTTTTGTCCCTTGGGCTGTCTTGTAAGGTGTGCTCCAGGAGTATGGTAAACCGGACCCATTGCTTCAGGCCCTTCCGTCTCCGTATCACTGGTGCCAGACCTTGGTCTGCATTGGTAAAAACAGCTCAAACTTGTTTCTGGTGAGGTTTGGAGTCCTGCATGGCGGTCCTATGTCAAAGAATCTGTTCAGAGTGTTAATGGACTGAATTTCTAGGCACAGTCGTGCTGTTGAGAGGTTCTGGTTTAGTGGCCATCCGATCTTGTCTCTGCTTTTTGTGGATGATGTTGTGCTTTTGCCTTCATCAATCCAGAACCTCCAGGTCTAATTGCAGCAAGTCTCAGCAGATTGTGAAGCGGTTGGGATGAGAATCAGCAACAATAAGTCCAAGGCCATGGTTCTTTTCCCGAAAAGTGTGCAATGCACCCTCCAGGTCTGGAATGAGGTCCTGCCCCAAGTGGCAGAGTTCAGGTATCTCGGGTTCATGTTCACGAGTGAGGGAAGGATGGAGTGGATTGCTGCAGCCTCTACTGTAAAGTGAAACTTTTACTGGTCCGTCATGGTGAAGAGGTAGCTGAGCCACAAAGCAAAGCTCTCAATTTACCAGTCAGTCTACATTCCAACAATCACCAATGGTCAGAAGCTTTGAGTAGCTTCCTTCCTTGGGTGACAGGGCTCTCCCTTCGAGGTGGAGTGAGAATTTCAGTCATACAGGAGGAGCTTGGAGTAGAACCGCTGCTCCTCCTTGTTGTGAGGAGCCAGTTGAGGTGGCTTGGGCATCCAGTTAGAATGCCTGCTGAACGACTCTCTGGTGTGTTTTTTTTGAAGCATGTCCAACCGGGAAGAAACCCTGGGATCAACGTAGAACACACGGGAAGGATTATGTCTCTCGGTTGATCTGGAAATGCCCTCCACCCCCATCCCCCGAGGAGCTGGAGGATGTGGCTGGGGAGAGGGACATCTGGACCTCATTGATTAGGTTGCGGCACATGTGAACTGGCCCCAGATTAAGCAGATGATGATGATGAAATTCTTCATACAAAAATTTTACAAATTATTGAAATTATTTCTCATTAATTGTTTAACAGCAGGGACCTTTTCTTCTGGCTGTCTAATATCATAATGCTATGATAAGTCCAACTGTCAGTCATATGACCATCCATTTATTAGCACCAGCTCTTATCTGCATGCTATAACTCATGGAAAATGATCACCCCTGACTTACACTGATTATTTTGTGCTGTAAGAAGCAGTTTCTTTGAAGCCTTCTCGGATTTCACCTGCTATTAATGGCTGATGATATCGCTGTTGTCAGTGCAGGGATTGTCTCTATGTAACTAATGTAATTAGCACTTCAAAGCACTATAGCTGCCGTAGAGAGAGAGATTGTGAAGCTCATGCTTTTGCCAGCCTGACCTGCTGCTCCAAATCCTGCACAACAAACTTATCGCAGTATTTCACACCGACTGAAAGCCTCACGTGTTTATCAGCGCATCAGCATGAGAACAACTTTAAATTATTTGTACAAAAACATGTGGTTGTAAATCTGTGAACACTGTGTTGTCTTTTTACTCTTTCGCCCGACAAGTCATTTATGCCAGCTTTCAGACAGACATTTCTATAATAGCGAACACAGCCAGAAAGCTGAAGACCCCACCCCGTGTAATTTTCATATGTTGCAATAACACATTTCAGCATTTTTAAATATAAAAGGCGAGATAAAAAAAAAAGCTGTTTGTCAGCAGGTTGGAAGCACTGTAAGGAAGACGAGCAGCGGCGATGCAATTACTCCCCCAACAGCAAACAACAAAACCCCGACAACCTGTCCCACTGGGAGAAATATTCTGAGGGCATGCACATCAGCTGCTTTAATTGAAAAGACAGCTGTAGGCAGCAAGGGGAGTGTTGGCTTTGCTACAATTTGGGTACATGCTAGTCAATCCACTGCCTTGTTGGGTAAACGGGAATGGCACTGATTTAGGTGTTGATGTTTTTTGATTTTCGATCTTTTGGTCCCAAACCAGCTTTTCTAACTATTAGGCAGCGGCTGACACCAGCACAATTACTTCCTTTTGTCCTGTGAATTTGTGTGTGTGTGTGTGTGTGTGTGTGTGTGTGTGAGAGAGAGAGAGAGAGAGAGAGAGAGAGAGAGAGATTAATGATGAGAATATCTGAGGTGTTGAGTCTTAACAACACAAAATAAATTATCACTTGTATAACAGCCAACAACGATCTAGAACGTAAACAAACTCACCTAAAGTTTCATCTGAAAGAGTTATACGGGTAACGCTAACACGGACGACAATACGTTCACAAGTTTATCATCCGTGTATTTGTTGTTGTTTGTTTGTTTTTGTTTCACCTCATTTTACCTTCAGCAGCTTACTCCGAAACACTTGAATCCATTCAGCTCATCTTTTCAGACTGATACTAGTGCTACTTGGGAAGGGGCAGTGGTGGTCTAGTGGTATAGGGCGCTGGATCGCTGATCCAAAGGTTGGGGGTTCGAGTCCCACTCTGCACAAGGTTGTCACGGTCCCCCCCCAGTGCAGCTAACTGGGTTATCAAATGCGGGCCATGTCTCTCACTGTCTATGGTGAGAGGCATGTAAAAGAACCATTGCTGACATTCGTAAAGAGTAGGCTGCAAAGTCGTCAGCGTGTTTCTGTCCCTTGCTAAAAGGGTTGTGACAGGAAGGGCATCCGACGTAAAACCCTCTGCCAAATCAAACTTGTGAATCAGATGATTTGCTGTGGCGACTCCTGAGTAAAAGAGAAAAAGCCGAAAGGAAGACAGACAGACTAGTGCTACTTGGCAAGGGAGCTGGAAACTGGAAGAACTGTATTATCCCACAGACCTTAACTCACAGAAAGCAGTGATTAGTTAGTCTTGTGCTGATTGACAGGAGAGACAAGCTGATGGGCATGCTGAAATTTTTAGTTTTTTTTTTTTTTTTTTCCTTTACAAAATGGAAAATAATTAATATTTAAGAAACAATTCAATACTTATGCTGAGTCATAATTTCATATATATGAGTGATGGTCTTTGTTGATCAAGGTGTTTTTCCAGGCCAGTGTACAGAAGCAAGCATGGATGACTTCTCTGAATGCTTCTTGCTTAAACCCGGAAAGTGTACGCCGCCATGTCCTCCTCGTTTCATCCCAGTGATTTAAACTTAAGTGAGAGAGAGGAAGAAACAGAGTGTTTATGGCAGCCTGCCTGTTGGCTTGTCTGTTCCTAATGCAGCAGATGCTGAGAGTAGGTGATTTGGAGCGAGGCTTTGTCAGAGCTGGCGGGAGGTGCTGAAGGTGGCTTGAACACGAGAGGGCCGTGTTGTGGGCTAATCTGAGAGAGTCATCGCACACCAATTCTAGCTGAACGGGCGATGCACAGCTCTCCCCTTCTACCATCCTGACAGCAAACAGCTGAATTTACACAATCCTCTCATTTATAGCAGAGATGGGGGAGATTAACCTGACGAGTACAGACCAGTCTCATACAAAAACTCTACAGTCTGCCAGGTCTGACCCGGTTCTGCTCCAGTGGATCTCTTGCCGGCTGCACCTTTATTTACAGTCTAGCCAACAGATGATTTCATCATATCGTCATTTCTTTTCTGTTTAATTCTGAGCTGTTTTACTTATTAAGATTCCTGATGTAGACTTTCTCTCTATCTCTCTCTCTCTCTCGCTCTGTATGTATGTGTATATATATATATATATATATATATATATATATATATATATATATATATATATACTAGTCCTTCTCAAAAAATTAGCATATTGTGATAAAGTTCATTATTTTCTGTAATGTACTGATAAAAATTAAACTTTCATATATTTTAGATTCATTGCACACCAACTGAAATATTTCAGGTCTTTTATTGCTTGAATACTGATGATTTTGGCATACAGCTCATGAAAACCCAAAATTCCTATCTCAAAAAAAAAAAAAATTTTTTTTCAATGAACACACTAAAAAAAACTCATGAAACATCAGAAATTGGGTCCTTTACATGAAAAGCATTATGGGAGATGAATACAATAGCCAATGGGAGGGAGCTGTGTCATCCCTTCTAGCCAATTGGAGGCCAGCGGGGCGGGGTGTTGGGACATAGCCAATGGGAGGGAGCTGCGTCATCCCTCCTAGCCAATGGGAGGCCAGTGGGGCAGGATGTCGGAAGATAGTCAATGGGAGAGCAGCTCGTGCATCTTTTTGAATGTTTGAATGGCGCGTTTGAATTTTTGAATGGCGCGTTTGGCGCGTTTCATACGGAGAACTTGTTTCGTATACAGAGACAAAAAATTTTGGAAAATGTTTTTCGTAACCTGGATTTTTTGTTTGCTTGGACTATCATAAGGTGAGGTACCACTGTGTGTGTGTGTGTGTGTGTGTGTGTATATAATTATATATATATATATATATATATATATATATATATATATATATATATATATAAAATATATTTTTTTTTTCTTCCAAGGTGGCAGGTTACTTGAAAGTCACATGAGCTGAACAATTTGGTTTTTTTCAAAACTTGTACTCATTTTAAATTATTAATAATTTTTTTTGTTGCTTGTATTTATTTATTTATTTATTTGGCTGTTTATTTACCTATTTGTTAATTTGTTGGGGATACAGCCTTTATAATTGCTCAGGCACTAAAACTTTTTTCTCTCTCATTCTAATTTTTTGGTCCCTTAGTTAATATGTCCTAATAAAATAATGGATTATGCAGAACCCAATTTTCACCTCAGTCCTGACAGTGCTCTTTGCCTTATGACTACAGCTTAATTAAATTGTTTAAAATTAGGACTTTTTGCTCAACTCAGAAAGGAAAACATCTTTTCCACCATCCTTTTCCATTTGCATTATTAAGGCAAAAAAGGAAGTGAAGACATCAGTGATTAATTAGCCGGCTGATAGAGGCATTTCTCTAATTACCTGATTGAGCACCATTAGCACTGGTCTCTCCTAATGTCTTAAGAGTTAAAAAGAGGACATTGTATTATCTCTAATAACCTCTCAAGCCAATGCTTTTGACTCTGATTGCCTCTCCTCCACAACAGAATGTTTAAAATTAGATTGACGAACAGCGAAGATGGATCCGAATGAGCCTGCAGTATGTTTTAGTGCTACGTGTTTACTCTTCCCCGGGTTGAGAAGTACAAGAGCGGTGCTTTCTGACTGGCCCAAATAAAGAGGAAGCCTGACTTGATGGCTATAAATGCGTCTTAAAATGAAGATACACGTATCCGGGTGCACCTATCGCTCTTCGTATCGTCTCGGTTGCCCATCTGTGGTCTCTGAGTAATGCGGGGCCGCCTTGGTGATAAGGTCAGTACGGCCGAACGCGCCGTGCTCTGACCTGCTCTATAGCGCTCTCCAGCTTCTTTGAGTCAGCCCATTTATATTCATTTGCCTCTCCCAAAAAGGTCGCTTTGTGGACGCCGAGCAAATTGCTTTAGGGACCCCATGCCTGAACTCTTAACAGCATTTCCCTAGGATTTAGTAGCATCTGTGGCAAGCTGTAAAGCTCAATTTGCCTGATGCTTCAGTGCATCAAGCGCCATCAAAAGGAGCCTGTATTACCTTGGCCTGGTAATGAGTGGCTCATACTTCTAGTGCCAGACTCTTCTGACTTAGACAGTTAAATACACACTGTCACGATCCTGTTCTGCTCTTCCTGTTCCAGCTCTTTAGACTAAGTTAAATTTGCCATGCTTACAGACACCTCAAACATTTAATTAGGGTTTGCAGTTTGGTCGTGTCTAGTAAAGAGTTGAATATTTTGAAATGTATATTGACATATGGACAGTCACGCACTAATGGAGCATATGGTATTCTGAGCCCCCATCACCACCACACACACACACACACACACACACACACACACACACACACACACACACACACTAACACACTTGAATGACGGTTTGGATAATGTCCTACTTGATGGACTCTGATTGGTTATTTGGTACAGTAGCTTTTAGGCTTCAGCTTGAGCTGTAATTTTACTGCAGCCAGTCTAATGCATTTGGCAGTGGTTTTTAGTCGGTAAGTCATCGTGTGTCATGTGCGCATGTGTCTGTTGGGGGGGTGGGTGTTTATATTAATGTGCACTCAGGGAATCCTGGGAAACGGTTGGCTGGCCATAAGAGTATCACGTTTTAGAAAGTAAAATATACCTTTAAATAAGCATCAATGTTTATGAGTCATTGTTACAGAATTACATAGACATAGATGCGTCCAGCTGAGTTGTGGTCATATTTATTTATTTATTTATTGAATTATTTATTTTTCACTCTCCTCAGGTCCAGAGGGGCTTGGCTTCAGTATTACGTCACGTGACGTTCCCATAGGAGGCTCTGCCCCAATCTACGTCAAGAACATCCTTCCTCGCGGAGCAGCCATCCAAGATGGCAGCCTGAAGGCTGGTGACCGGTTGCTGGAGGTGAGAAAGCTACTCATGAATTTGCCCTTGCTCGTCACAGAGGAGCCTCTGAAGAGACCCTTTAGCTTTGAAAAGCAGTTCTCTGATTCTTCTTCTTTTTTTTTTTTAATTTTTTTCTTTTTTTTTTCTTTACTTTTGTTCCTCTCATGCTGGATTTTCCGAAGTGTGGCAAGTCTGAGTCAGTCAGTCTTGTTCACAGTCCTGGCTTTTGCTGGCACACTTGAGACTAAAGTTGTCCGTCTCAAAATATCATTTACTTCTAATCTCAGAAAAGCAAGGAGAGCAATTTTAAATGTGCTGATTCTCAAAAAAGAACGTTATTACAATTGTATATCGACAAGGAGTTATATTACTGTGGTCTGAATTTGATGAGCGTATATAAATTATTTCAAACTGATTAAAAAAACAATAAAATAGTTTTGATAGTAGTCAGATTTGTAATATTATCTTTGAGAGTAAAAGATTGAAGAGATAAAGGAACACTGATATACAATAGTAGTATTTGGGGTTTTGTATCAAGACACACACACACACACACACACACACACACACACACACACACACACACACACACACACACACACATTCGTGCTCAGCTGTGCCACTGCTGGAGAGCAAGCCTGAAGCCATGCCTTCTGCAGAGGCTGACTCAGAACCTCAGAACTCACAGGCCTCCAGTCACACACTCGCGTGGCTCCATCAGCATACCGCTGTGCACACACTCACCCTGCATCAGCATCACCGCAGTCATGCTGGTGTGTAAATTAGAGCAGTGAGGCCCTTTGCTTATGCTATGTCTGTAACCGTGTTTGGGTGTGTTGACTATCAGCAGGTTCCAGATAGAGGAGTGGAGGGAAAGAATTAAATCTCAGCATTTACTATTTTTGTTCCGGGTTTCTTTAGCTTTAATGCCATGGTTTAATATGCTTTGGATGGATTCTGAGATAAAATGAGTAATTTAGGGAGACATCAGACAGTTGGGTACTTGACACAACACAGACAAAACATATATGTTGTCATCTCCAAAGCAATACAGGAAAAGATGGAGTGTGTATTGTGTGTGTGTGTGTGTGTGTGTGGGTGGGGGTTGTTAATTAGCATACTTGAGAAAAGATGCAGTCTGGCCACATTAATAGGAACAGTCATGTATCCAATCAGCTGATCATATAAACAGGTGTGCAGTGACTAAATTCAAGGGTACTAGCTTTACCTAATTTACATTTTAAACCTCAATAAGGGGAAAATGTATTCTCTGTGACTCTGACCTTAGTATTTGCTGTCAGACAGGCTGAGTTGAGTATTTCATGAACCTACTGATCTCTTGGATTTTCACACACAGCAGTGTCTTGAGTTTACTAGGAGTGGTGCGGACAAACAATAATTAGCCAAAGCACATAGAGGAAAAATGAACCTCCGAATGCTGAATATATTAAACCTGAAGAGGTAGATTTGATGAAACACAAGATGATTGTGTCTGGTTCGATTCTTGTCCGTCGGCAACAAGACTCTAAGGATCTAATATATAAATCTAACTTTAGTTATATTTACTGGGTTGGGCTTGTATGATTTTCTGATTGGTTAATTGCGTTAATGACAAGTGTATAGGTATCTCCATTAAACAAGTACCAAACAATTATTCACGAAAGACAAGGTGGATATCACTGAATGGTTCGTAACGTGGAACTTAGAAAATTCGGTGACGTCCACAAAGACAGAGGGACATTGTTTCCCCAAAAACAAGAAACCACACTAAAATGAGTTGTTTATGGTTCATATTTTAGTATGAAAAGAAAAAAAAAAAAATCATGACCCGTCCATGAGCTTCATGCATAAAAGCTGTGTAACAGTGTTTTTTTATTTTTTTTTATTTTTTTTATTTTTATTTTTTTTAACAGTCTCAAGAGTTTCAGTCGATTTTATAGTTTGTCTTCATAATTTTAATAATAACAGAATTTAACCATGAGCGAGGCGGGTCAGGAGGGCTGTGAGCAGAATTAAATGCAGTTAACGCATTCTTTCACCTACTCATTCAGAGTTTTAGCACATACTGCAAGGACACACAAGTAAACCAAGCTTCCTGAAGGTGTTTTGGTATGCAGCACATGGAAACACAAGAAAAATAAATGAAAACAAGACTTTTAAAATTTTTGTGATGTCGTGAAAATGCTGGCATGACCTCCTCAAAGTGATTGTCACAAACTGACAATGTTCGTCATGTTATTATGAGCTCTATATATCCTCTTGGGGATAATATTTATTTATTTTATTCTGGGATCGCAGACCAGTCATATCGCATGCTTTCCTTACACTGTATACTAATTGCAAATGTTTATTTATTTACCTTTCTTGTTAGAATACATCTGTATTGCTGCTTTTTTTTTTTTTTTTTTGAAAACTATTTTAATTGTCTATAAATTAAAAATATTTGTCAATTGGAAATAAAAAGAGAAAATATTATAGCAACGACTGATGGAGGGTTCAGGTTGGGTAGCTAATATCGGGCAGCACTGAAACAGCACATGGTTTTATTTATTTATTAATTTATTTGAGTGTGTGTTGTTTACTCCTAAAAGTAAATTCTTTTACC
Source organism: Plotosus lineatus (assembly GCA_024760905.1). Classification (NCBI taxonomy): domain Eukaryota; kingdom Metazoa; phylum Chordata; class Actinopteri; order Siluriformes; family Plotosidae; genus Plotosus; species Plotosus lineatus. The sequence continues at coordinate 17,105,043 of CM045728.1, forward strand.
GTTTGTATTTAATCAGCTTCTTATATAACCACTCAGCGAAATATCCGTTTGTTTTGTTGTGCTAAGCGTACCCAGTCCTCCTTTTTTCTCGACCTGCAGGTGATAGCTGCTGTACACTATAGTTAGACACAAGCTTTTAATATTAATTTATTCCAGTGTTTCCCAGTAGATCTACAACATGTTTAATTTAATTAAATTAATATGTTTGATTTTATTTTGGTACACACCCTTATTCAGAGGGACTTGGAGAAGTGCTTTGAAGTCTCTATCAACGAATTCATCCTGATTCTTGCGAACTAGGTCAGAGGCTGTGTTCTCAGGGTGGGGGGGTGGGGGGGCAAAGGAAAAGTACTTATTTAAATACTTCATGAAGAACAGAGGCAGTAATTCGATGTGATTATATTTTTACACATCGTGTTCTCGATATATTCCAATAAACCACCCAGTCCATGATCTGTCTGATGGTTTGTATTAGCCTGTGTTAACCGAGGCATGGCGCAAAGACCAACATTTTGTATAGACTGTAATTTGAATGGAGTGTTTTTGGCATAAATTCTTTGTTTGTGTGTAGGTGAATGGGGTGGATCTGAATGGGAAGTCTCAGGAAGAAGTGGTGGCTCTTTTGCGCTCTACACCAATGGGAGGCACTGTTAGTCTGCTGGTCGTCCGCCAGGAAGACACTTTCCTGCCTCGTGAAGTGGTAAAAACAAACACACACACACACACACACACACACACACACACACACTATTTACTTCCACTCATCCTCAGTTCGAATGTAAAAGTAACAATATCTCTCGCTTTCTCTCATCCCCTCTTTTGCTCTCTCTTTCTTTCACTCGCCCCCACTCTCTGACATTCTCTTTTACTCACTTTTTCACTCTCTCAATTTCTGTCTCCACCCCCTCTCTCTCTCACTTTCCCAATATCTCTCTCTCTCTCTCTCTCTCTCTCTCTTTGTCTTTGTCTGACTGTCTCTCTCTCTCTCTCTCTCTCTTTCTCTCTCTCTCACACACACACACACACACACACACACACACACACACACACACTTTTTCTCCCAAATCTCACTCTCTCAAATACACTCTCTCAAATTTCTGCCTCTCTTTCTCTCTGTCTCGCTCTCACTTCTCTCTTTCACATGCTCTCACCTACTTTTTCATCACTTTTTCTTTCTTTCTCTCTCACCCCACTTGCAATCAAGAATCTTTCTCTAGTACCTTTTAATTATTTCCCTGTTTTAATTCCCTTCATTTTCTTTGTCTAACTTTTTGTTTGTCATCTCCTGTTCTTTATCTTCATTTCTCATTTGTCTTCCTTCCTTTCTAGACCCCTTCTTTTGCCAACATTTTTCATCTGTTTGATTATGGATTTTTTTTTCAGCCTCTGATTTTCAAAGCATCTTGTGTTTTTCGTTGAGAGAAACAGAACGTGCGCGCTCGCGAACTGGAGGCTTCATTACTCTCATCGCCACATTAACATTCAGGGAGCTTTGGCTCTGCGACATCCTCAGTTCAGCTTTAAAGCATCTCAATAATCCATATCCTCATGTTCATAAAAATCAGATTAGTGAGCCGTCATTCCACAGCTGAAGGCTATTGCAGACAAAGCAGAGAGAGAGGCAATTTATTTCATCTGTTGTTTTGAATCGGTACAGAGATGGGCACTGAGTGGGTGGATGAGTTGATTTGGGTGGGATGATGTGGTTGTATGTTGGGGGAGTCTGTGCTTGTTGGCTGGAAGGATGAAGGGAATGTTACTGCCTTCGTGCTTATGATCCAGAAAGTTCTAAATGAAGCTCAGTGCATTATGAGAACTTCAGACAGCATAAATGTGGTTTGAAGCAGTGAAGTGGAGGCTGTTGTTGGATGTCTTCTGGTGAAACATACCAAGAGAACAGCATTTGACCTGCTCGTTTCTGTCGCCGACAAAGAGAAGCAATACATGACAAGGTAATTAACACCTTTCAAACACAATGAGATCATCAGCTCCAAATGGCAAGTGAAGCATCTCATTATGTATAGGTGCCAACCGTTTAATATGGAATACAAATGCTGTAGATGTACTTGGAGTAACCACTGATTAAGTAAGCAAGTGAGAGTGGAAGAAAACCAAGTACCAAATAAACATAACATAAAATGATTGTAATGGTGTGTGTGTGTGTGTGTGTGTGTGTGTGTGTGTGTGTGTGTGTGTGTGTGTGTGTGTATACAGTATATATACAGTCGGCCCCCAATTTACGAAATTAATCCATTCCAGAGCCCTTTTCGTATTGCAGGGATTTCGTAAGTAGGGGTCGAATCTAAT
>CM045728.1:17109849-17112349 GCA_024760905.1 Plotosus lineatus
GGGACGTGTTCACAATAATAGCAGCGTAGAGTTCAATTCGTGATATTATTTTTTCTTTGCAAAAGAGGTGCCAATTATTATCTTTATTTAAGGAAGGATGGAAGCAAATTTTGTACCTGTTTGTTCTAGAGCATTTCTGTCTGAAATTCTGAGGAAAATGGGCTGTTTCTGACATTGTTCAGAAAAACAGTGTACCTTGATTAAAAAGTTGATTGGAGAGGGAAACATTAAAAAAAGAAGTGCAGGAAATGCTGGGCTGCTCATCTAAAATGAACCCAAATGCTTTAAAATGGCAACCAAAACCTGAAAGACGTGGAAGAAAGCAAAAACTACCATTCAAATGGATGGAAGAGGAGCCAAAATAACAGGGACTCAGCCAACAAGCAGCTCCAGGGAGATAAAAAAAGACGTGCAGAAGAGGCTACAATTTATCAAAGAGCACATTGACTGGCCTGAAGAGAAACGGTGCAACATTTTGTGGACTGATGAAAGTAAGATTGGAATACCTGTGAACACTTCTGTGCCAGAAGTCAGTCGACTCCGTGCAACACAGATGTGCAGCAGTTCTCAAACAGTGGTCATACAACTAAATATTCCTTCAGTGATTCAAAGGAAAACAAAATATTACAACATTTTTCAGTTTGTTCAGTGAATGTTTGAGTTTGTAAAGAAGAAAACAGACACTGCTATTTTTGAACAGTTTAATATTCACTTTTCTTAAATTTCTTTAAAGGAATAACACAAATTTGATATTTTCCTTTATATTTTGATCTGGAGTAGAATGTGTCCTGTTCCCAATGCATTTGTGTGTATGGAAATAAAAGGTATTACAGGAATCCCTCGCTACTCCGCGCTTCAATTCATGCGGCTTCAGTACATCGTTTTTTTTTTTTTTTTAAGAAATAAATATTCATCTAATTAAAAAATAAGGAAATTAAGGAAGAATAGGGGAAAAGTTAATGAAAATTCCACAAAAACAAGGCCAATTATGCAAAAAAAAAAAAAAAACCCAAACAAACACAAAACAAAAATATATATATTTTTTTAATTTATTTTTCCCTTAAATAAATAAATAAAATAAAATAAATAAATAAAAAGCAACCCAAAATATCCCATCAAAACTACTTGCATTGTTGCATCTGTGTGTGCACGCGCATCAGCGTGCGCGCGCGCGCACGTATTTGTGTGTCGTCATCTTCTCATACAATACCATCTATATGTGTGTATTTATATTTTATTTACATCTTATGTTATTTTCCAATGTTTAATTGTTGTTATAAGCATTTATAGCATTGAATATGTATTTATTAATATTATATACACATATACATGTACGTATACATCAGTTGGGGGGGGGATCCTACTTCGCGGATTTCGATGGTCGCGTGCCGGTCCCAATTAACCACGTAAAGTGAGGGATCCCTGTATAAGCATTTTGAGCTTTATTCACTTTTTAAAAACACTGCTATTATTTTAAACACAACTGTATGTGGCATATGTTCCTTTGCATAATAGTCAAACAATGAACAAATGTGTTTCTGTCACTTTCTAATGATATATGTGAATAAATGGGTGTTATGTTTCTGATTTCCTGAGCATTTAGCAAGTTCAACTTCTGTATATGGCACTAGTCCATTGCAAGTTACCGACAAAGTGTTTATTTATTTATTTTTGCTGGCTTCATTTATACTGCTGTGTTGACGGAGATATACTTTTGGTTAAGACCTTTCCCAAGGTTCTTAGCACGGTGGGGGTCTAATAATAAAGATTTTGAATCCTTGACCTCCGTCATGAGCCTAGGACCCTAATTATTACAGTACCAGCCCCACAACAAGCTCAATAAATAACGGAATTGGCGAAAAAATGTATAGCGCTGCTGTCAGCACTGAGTGCAGTTGCATTTTGCAGCTTACTCCTTTTCTATGTTTGTGTAAACATACACATGCAAATATTTTTGGAGCGCCACTTTTACTACCGCTATGTTGACCACAGCTCAGCCAAAGGGAGCTCCTCCTACACTATTTGATGCCCCATCAGTGCCATCAACTTAGAGTCCACGTCAGTGCTCATATACGTAGACCATCACTGAAAGTGTAATAGGGGTTAAAGGGTTTCCTTCAGTCTTTGTAGGACTGGCATTAATGATATCACTCATGATATTTATTCACCTTTTTGCTTCTGTGCTATGCATTTGATTAGCCTTCTCCTAAGCTCATGGGAGAGTGGAGGCTTTGGGCAGATGCTCCTCAGCGCAGACTGTGACTTATTTGAAAAGGGTGTCAGCTCTAACCTTTACTCACAGTATGAGCAGGTCTACAGGGATATGCTGAAAAATGAGCTCTGACGCCCACGTCTGGCACTCACCATCTGAAAGGAGAGAGAGACAGAGAGAGAGAGAGAGAGAGAGAGAGGCTCCAGTGAACTCCAAAGAGGCCTGGATCAATGGAGCAGTGCCCTTGAAGAGGAGGTGAAGAGAGGTTGCAGGGAGGATTGGTTTCAG
>CM045728.1:17117349-17139849 GCA_024760905.1 Plotosus lineatus
TCAGGATATTTGGTGTATTTTTTTTTTTATTGGTACTTCACTGTTAGATTAGTCCACTATATAATTTCTTATATAAATATCTAGGAGGGCAGTGGTGGTAGTGTACTGGATTACAAGCCGTCCTGTCAAAGGTTGCTACTGCTGTCCTCCAGTACAGCTAACCGGGTTATCAAAGGCCAGCCATGTCAGTGTCTATGGTGAGAGGCATGTCAAAGAAGCACTGCTGACTTTCATAAAGAGTAGGCTGCATAGCCGTCAGTGTGTTTCTGCCCTGCCCTTCTAGTCTGGCGAGCTGTTCAGGGTATACTCTGCCCTCGCTCAGAGTCAGCTGAGATAGGCCTAATTAGGATTAAGCGGTTAAAAAAAATGAATGAATGTACTGTATATCCAGGGTTTTGGCTATTTTGGTGTACAAGTATTTAAGCGTATTTTAATATTTTTGTAATATTTTAAGATAATTAATCTGACAACATAACATTAAATTACTTGCTACATACTAATTTGCTTTCCGAGCAGGTTTTCTTTCTCACAGGTCTGAGGGTCCTCCTATGTTAAATTAGGTGGATTTGAATAAAAACACCTGATAGATAAGTACTGCTGATCTGCAGGTGATACTATTACTGTGTACCTATGTAGGGCTGTTAACCGAGAGGTTGGTGGTTCGTGTCCACCCAGGGAAGCCAGTGGTTAGAGTACAGGTGGTGTCGTGGTTAGAGTGCTGGGCTCATGATCGGGAGGTTGTGAGTTCAAATCCCACTGAAACCCCCACTGTGCTAATACCCCTGGGCAAGGTCTCAACCAAAAGTGTGCCTCTGTTCACCCAGAAGTATAAATGGGTACCAGTAAAAAATATACTGGGAAGGTAACCTGTGGTGGACTAGCATCCCATCCAGGAGGAGTTGAACTCCTGGTAGCGTCACGCTATGGAAACAGGGCATAAGTCTACAAACTTGGTCCCTTATTTTCTTTTATTGTTTATTAATTTATACTATTTATGTATCTATTTATTTACTTATATAATATTTATGTATGTGTGTATGTTTGTATTTGTATCTATTTTTGCACCCCCTACTGATGGTACCTCAAGGGCCTGTAACAGTGAATTTCTCCATTGTGAGATTAATAAAGCTGTATCTTATCTTATAAGCACCGGCCTGATGAGCAACAAGGCTCGGGTGTATAAAGCCCACCTTGCCTTTCCTATTATTATTATTATTATTATTATTATTATTATTATATAGACAAAGGTTTTTGAAGAGCTGACATTTCAAGCATAATGGTGATATTTTTAAGTACAGTGATACCTCAGCTCACGAACATAATTGGTTCCCAGAAAGTGTGTGTAAGGCGAAAAGTTCATCTTCCGAACATTTATTTCCCATAAGAAACCATTAAAATGAGAATAATCCGTTCCCAGGTCCCCATAAAACATAATTTTCTACTAAATAAGCCTTAAAACTACACAAAAATATACCTTATTTTATGTATAATAAATATGCTATTGTATTGTAATTAAAGAAATAAACTGTACTGTATAATAAAGTCGTTTTATTTACCTTTGTGATGGTAGTTGATGGCTTGATGGAATGGAGTGGGAGGAGGAGGGAGGGAGGGACTTACTGTTTGGAAGGAGTGTTTGGAAACGCCTACTGTTTGGAAACACCCTTAGCCACACACGCACCCTTAATAGCTTCCTTGTTCTTAAGGATGGGAGCAATGGTAGACTTAGCGTACTGGTACTGGGACGCTGAGTCACACAAACGCACACCTCGTTCGTGTTTTTCAATGATCTCCGCCTGTGGTGGGGTCTTTTTCGGTCCCATAATAGCAAAAGTACACTCAATATGGTCCAAAATGTCTATCAAACACAAACCACGTCCGCACTCAAAGAAAGGGTGTGACGAACTGTGACGCCGTGAGCGTGTGTCAGCTTCTCGTGGCCGCCACCGTGGCGCTGTTCGACCGCGTGGTTTGATTCGTCCGCCGAAAACTAGTTCGTCAGCAGAGACTATATGCTCGCAAATTTAATGTTCTTGAGGCGAAAAGTTCATGAGCTTAAGCGTTCGTCAGCGGAGGTTTTACTGTATTTTTGGTCGAAAGTAACCAAAAACGATGTCACACTATTTCTTGGCTATGTCTCTCATGTCAGCCTTTAAACTTACAATTGAAAAGGAGTTTAAAGGTTTTCAGCTTGATATGAAGCTGAAGGAAATGGTTTGCCTCAAAGACTTTGTGGAAGTCATGTTGCGCTGAAGAGTTTTCTGATTGAGATCACCTTGCAAACTCCTAGCAGATTTATTGTATGAGCCTAATTTAAGTCTTGTATCCTTCATAACCCAAATTTAAATCTCTAGAAATGCCTCCCTTAATCACCCCGCTGATATTATTTAAGTTTTTCTTTTTTCTTCTTCTTTTTTTTTTTTTTCTTTAAACACCCACGCCACCACTCTTTTAATACACTCCATCTTTTGTGCAGTATCCAGGTCATTGCGTTAAACCTTTTGCACTACGGCATTCTCTTCACCGCAAATGGTAACAATTATTCACATCAGATGATATCTTGCTTTCCTAAATAACTTTATACACAAGAAACATGCGTGCACAACCCCAGTGTTTCTCAAGAGCCAAAAACGAAAGGTCATGCCTTAACATTTATGGCTCCAGTCATTTCCTCTGTGCTGAATGCCTCTACTGAATGGTGCAGGCCAAAAGGAGTAAAAGTGAGAAGAACAATTTATTAAAACTGTGAGCAGAGCATGTGGCTCACTCTTAAACCAGCTTTTATTGGAAGTATTGATGGAAGCGTGTTGAGGAGGACTTTTAGAGGGTGCTAAGCTTAGAGAATTATTTATTAATATTGATAGAACCTGTAGAGTCTGAAGTCTGTGAGCAGACACTACGTCCTCCCTCCCAGCCCCTCTCACTTGGGTTAAAAGTGAACCCGGTTCTATTACCTGATTTCAGTAGTGACATGATGAAGGGGAGGTTTTTGGAAGAAGTTTGAGGCTTTTTCTTCTTTTACCAGAAAAGGTCTTTACGCTCCAGTCACTCCGTTCGCTGCTGTACCAGCTCTAACAATCTGGCTGTGGCCCAATCTGCACTATTCTTTAACTCACCTCGACATGATATTCAAGGAAAGAGCCAACGAACTGTCCACAGTGTGATTTGAGACAAAAGTTAAGAAGAAAACTTTAAGTGGGTGTCGTCCATGCTTGTGATGAGCCAGGTCAGAGAGAGTTGTGTCTGCCCCCAGCTTTAATATAATTAGCTGTCTCAGAGAGTTATGCTTTTAAGTCTGCTGCTTTACAGTCAGGATGAGGTCATATTCTGCAAGTTTTTGCTTGCAAGGTGCAAAATAAAAAAAATAAAAAAAAAGTCCTCCTCAATAGATTCAGCCAACTTCCTTATCTTCGGGTGTCACTTCAGGCCGAGGGCAAGCCGGACTTTAGACGGAGAGGAGAAAAACAGAGTCAAAATGTCAGTGAACAGGAACAGGGAGATGTGTCTTTTTGACAGTGTAAAAATAGCATGGTGGGGAAGCTGGGCTTTCTCGTCTCACCTAAAAGACGGTATGGAAACTGGAAGCCACTAAATTTAAACTCTCGACAGTCAGTTTTCTTTATTTAAAATCTCGCAAGTCATAAATTATAAGACGATGATTCATAGCACATTTCTACTGGGTACTTTTTCAGATATGGATACTTTGAGTTGTATTGTTGTGCAGACAGCTGTTCTGGGTTGGCTTGGTTGAAAAGCCAAGCAATGTTTTAAGGGGTTGTTGAAGAGACAACAGCATGATCAAATTAGTTTTTATGAAAATGTTGAAGATCCTGTGATGCATTTAGAAAGTGGCCACAATTTTTCTATCTGTGTGCTTTGTGGAGGTAACCCAGATTCCCATTGTGTTGTATGTACAAATTAAACATTTTCTTCCAGTTTATCCAGATTCTACCACTGTGTAGTCCACCACTAATCAAATTTCTACGAATTGCAGAATGCATTTAAGGGTGCCTGTAGAGGAACATGTCAAGAACATGTCTAGTATTGATCTTCATTATGACCGGATATTAAGGGTGAAGCTATTTCTGGATTACAGGATGGTTTACTTTTAAAATATTTTCCAAAACACCCCCCACCCCCCCATTATTTTACATTTTAACGTGCTGATTTAATATTTATTTTGATAATGTAGGTTATGTTCCACCTTTTGTATTTTTTTTTATATATATTATTTTTAAATTCAGTCGGCCCCCAATTTACGAAGACCCCTCTGTACGAAATCCCCGGATTACGAAAAACATTTTCTTGAGTTTCCGTCCCCGAAATACGAAACATCCCCCTCTTAAGAAAAGAAATTCAAAATTCAAACGCGCCAATCAAAATTTCACACGACGCGCGAGTTGCTCTCTCATTGGCTGTCTCTCAACATCCTGCCCCGTTGGCCTCCCAGATAGAGACAGAAGGAAGCTTAACGCTTTAGTTTTTAGTTTAGTTTTTTAAGTTGTTTTAATTCAGTAAATGTTTAATAAATGTGGGCGCATTTGAGCTCATCTGGAATTCTGATCCCTCAAGGAATCAAATTAAAGTTGAGTTTGTCAAGCAGAGAATGCGCTTTGAATTCACGTCTTGTGGGTGTGGCCTGCGGTGAGAGAGCGAGAGACAGAGAGACAGGGAGACAGAGAGAGAGAGAATGAATAATGCTTTAGTTTTTAAGTTTAGTTTAAGTTGTTTTAATTCAGTAAATGGTCAAGCAGGGAATGCGCTTTGAATTCACGTCTTGTGGGCGTGGCCCACAGCGCGCATGAGAGAAAGCGATAGAGAGAGAGAGGTGTGTATGTATGTTAATAAAAATGTTTAATAATGGTTTAATTAATAAATATGTTAATAAAATGGTTTAAAATGTTAATAACATGGTTTAATGAATCATTTTCTTTTACTTTTAACACATATTTCATACAACATTTGTGTACTTTTATCATTTTTAAAGGGTTTATGGGGTTTATCCAATCCAAGGACTGGAGACTTGGAACGAATTAGGCGTTTAACATGTAAGGTGCGACCCCTACTTACGAAATCCCCGCGTTACGAAAACGGCTCTGGAACGGATTAATTTCGTAAATTGGGGTACGACTGTATTGAGTAGATACATCTTATTTATAATCTTGAAAACTTTGATAGATGCCTTTCTTTCTTTTTGTTGCGAGAAGATTATTAATTTCGTTGATCACCAATTCTTTTATTTATTCAATCAAACATTTGTAAAATCAGTTTACATTTCAGAAATTATTAAATAAAATATTTTTGAAAATGCTATGTTTTATGTATTGTAATATAATATATTATTTTGTAATGCTAAGCTTAATGCTATTAAGGTGCATGGCAATTAACATTGAGATCACCAGTTTGAATCCAGGTTAAAGCCACAGCCATCTGCGACTGGGAGTCCATGGACTCCCACAGTGGGGAGGGACGACATATGCCCACTTCCGTGTCACTTACAACAATCGGCAGGAAATCATGGGTATCTGTGATGTCATTTGTATGAGGGGGCACACAGCACTTTCCCTCTGAGTGTGTTAGACCGTGCCCAAATACGCATGCACCGCAGTTTGAAAAGAAGTGGGTGGTTGGCACTGCATGCCACAGAGGGAGCGTGTGCATGCCATCACCCCTCTCTGGTCGGTTGTGGTCGTGTGATAGGCATGGTAATACCTGATGCGTGTGATTGGGATTTTTATTTTTTTAGACTAAATCAGGAAGAAAATGGAGGGGGAGGTTTTAAAAATAAAATTAATAAATTATATGCTATTAATATGATATCAGTGGTAGGGCTGGTGATGTAGCAGTTAAGGTGCTGGGCTCATAAGTGAGAGGTTGTGGTTTTGTGTCCCAATGAGACTCTCACTGTGCTAAGACCTCTAGTCAAGGTCTTCGCCATTGTGTCTCTGACCACCCAACAGAATAGATGGGTCCCAGTAAATATCCTGTGGAGGAAAGCTGCAATGGACTAAAAGCCTATTCAGGAGGAGCTGAACTTATATTCACTTCATGCTCCAGAACCTGAGATAAGCTCTGGCTGTGATGAACCACTAGGCTCTGGTGTGAAAAGCCCGGTGGAATATGATTAATAATACAGCCCTTATTCATTCTGGGTGCTTCAGATATATCTATCTGTTCATTTTATAATTGTGGGGTATTTTTTTTCTGATCACTGACTGCTGGGTGAAACACTAAAACGTTGCTTTATTTCGAATCCAGTTGAATTTAGTCTGAATACATTAATTGTTGAGTATAATGGCGAGATTTGTAGGGTTTTTTTGGCTCAGTTGGAAGCTGTATGAAGGTCCAGTTTTAGATAAACTCTTAAATAATACAGTAAAAGCGTAATAGGTCAGGTTTACTAGCAACCACTCACACTTTCTATTTCAAATCTGATTGCTCTCATGGTCAGTGTGACATTTTCAGGTTGGTGCACCAATCAAACCCTCCCTTTTGTCTTCAACATCTCTCATTGTCTGGTGTCCCTGCTGTGAAAATTACCCTCACGCCCCTCTCTGCCCCGTGCTTAAGATGTTTAACTTCAATTGCCTGCCTTTTTCTCCCCTCAGCAATCTTCCTGTTTTTTCCTCTTATTTCTCAGACGAGCTTTCTGTTTCATTTCGACTTTCTGTGTTGCAGTTTTGAAACAAGCCACCTGTATTGGTGATAATGGCTATTAGAGTTTAAAATGTGCCAGAAGTCCTTCCATGGTTTAAAGTGGATGAGCCAGGCATTTTTAGTTGCTAAGTGCACTGGAAGACAGTGGCGGTTGGTGGTTGATAAGGTGTTTTTTTTTTTTTTTTTTTTTTTTTTGTACACTGGTTTGGCAGTGCCACCTGCTTTTGTTTAGTCCCTTTTTTTCAGTAACTGTGGCAGTAATTAGCCTCACTGCTGGCATGACATTGTTGTTGAGTGCTGATAAACATGCTGGTTTGGGCCATTTGGACAGATACACATGACTGGTGTTGGTAAAACGAGCAGAGTTGAACCAGGTATGATGTACATAAGGGGCAACAGTGGCCCGGTGGTAAGGTGCTAAGGTTGGGGATTCAAGCCCCCACTGTCAGCGGTTGTTACTGCTGTCCCTCCCAGTGCAGCTAACTGAGTTATCAAAGGCCGGTCATGTCTCTCACGGTCTATGGTGAGAGTTGAATGTAAAAGAACCATTGCTGACTTTTTTTGAGAAAAGTAGCTGCACAGCCGTCAGCGTGTTTATGTCCTGCGATGGCCTGGCGAGCTGTCCAGGGTGAACTCTGCCCTCGCCCAGAGTTGGCTGAGGTGGGCGCCAGCATCCTTGCGACTCTAATTAGGATTAAGCGGTTACAGAAAATGAATAAATGGATGATATACATCGGGGTGATCAATATTCACATTTTGATCATTTTAATTCACATCTTTTGTAAAGAAAAAAAAATTCTCCCGAGACAAACGGAACATTGCAAGTTGAAAGGTATGAGCATTGTGAATAAGAGAGATGGATGCAAAATAGTCTTTGATTCCAGCAGCATTTATTCAGCAGATACAAATCGATAGAATTAATTTGGAATTTAATGACCTGAAGTCACATTTATGGTTATTTCTAAAGCCATGACTTCACACAGTCGGAATGACTTCATGGTAGAAACCCGATTTTTTTATTTATTTATTTATTTATTTATTTTTTAATTTTTAGGAGTCTACCAGCAAAATCCTGAATTTGTCAATACATGTCCATCGAAATACCTGAGAGTTTGGGAGCTACCTTGAGAATCGGATGGGTGTGGCTTTCATTTGGGGAATGTTCGGCTATGTTGAAATTAGCTGTGAGCCAATTTAACTATGGCAACCATGAATGCACCAGTGAGGCATGCATGGCTTACCTGATGTGACAGTAGATACCAGAAGACATGACTGATGTAATGTATGAAATGCAGATGCTCATCTTTCTCAAGCAAATGCATATTTTTGAGCAAGACCGCCTCTGAAATGTGAAATATTGACGGTTATCACAGGCGCAGTGCTCACTTATCAACTGAGACCGACTTGAAAAAGATTTTCATATCATCGTCGTTTTACATTGACAGCATTTGTGAGACACACAAACCCGAAGTGACTTACTTTACACCTTATTTATACAACTGAGTCATGGATCCACCAGTATCAGCTGGGGCATGAAACCCTGACCTGCTGATCAGTCACTCAGAGTCTCACCCTTTAAGACCACGGCCATATTTAGTCACGAGTTGCTTTACATTACTGCGCACACCTGTACGAGTTCTTTAAAATCCAAACATTTATTAACAAGGCGGTTTCACCCTGAACTTATTTGTTTATTCACTACTCAAATGAAGCTTTTCCACTGTGCATGCTAATGTATAGCATTAGCTGATCGTGATTTTTAAGTCCTGACCTAGTCGTGCTCGTTTGTGAATAATCTAAGAATTACTTTGACTCTGAAGGTCCTCTCTGATTAGTCAGTGTTAACAGGTTTGTGACCTTTAAGCTTCAATTTTTTTTTCTTTCCTCACCTACTTCCTCTCATCTCCTCTCTCGTTTTCTCTCTAGCCTAATTGTACCTGAGGTGTTTTATATGCAGTTTTTTTTCTTTTCTTCTCTTTTTTTAATCAGTGCTTGTCTGTAAAGAAAGCGAGGGAATGAAATTCATGATGTTAAAATACTTATCATGCACAAACCCCTCTTTGCAATTATATACTTGACTGATTTCCTTTATGCACTTAAATTTATTTCCAGTGACCTTTCTGTCTTTACCGCATTCAGACAAGAGAGCAGATGAAACGCTGCTAATTGGTTCAGCAGTGGATGTGTAGGAAAAGTCTGAGAGGTTGCATGAAAGAGAAACAATGTGCTTTTCCACCTTGGTGTTTTTTTTTTTTCCCTGTGTGTGCTGTACATCTGGGTGTCTTTATGGTACACTGTCTTTTGAAAATTTCCTTCTTTCTATTTTTCTTTCTTTTTCTTTCTTCCTACCTTCTTCCCTTCCGCCCTGCCTTTCATTCCGCCTTTCTGTTTTCCTTATTTTTTCCTCTCTTCTTTTTCAAACTGACTTCTTTTTCTGTCTCCATTTGTTACTACTTTCCACAGCTGTTTTTTTCCTTTCCTTTCTTTATTTCTTTGTCTTTCTTTCCTTCCTTTTTCTTTCTGTATTTTTTATTCCTTTCTTTTTTCCTTCCTCTCCTTCCATCATTCTTGTTTTTTCTTTCTCCTTTCTGTGTTTGCTTGTTTCCTTTTTTATTTCCTTTCCTTTGGATTTTTTTTTTTTTTTTCAAAAAAGCTTTCCAATATGCACACCTTAACTCAAGTTGGTCGACGGGAACAAAAAGCAATTTAATGAATGCATCCAATCCTGTCTGGTTGTGAATTCATTAACTACTGCACTATACAATAGTGTGTGAAATGTTTATTTATTTACTTATTTATTTATTTTTATTGTGTGTGTGTGTGTTAATGGGATTTCTCTGTTCACCAGTGAAAATGAGCAGGTATTTATACTGTGCGTGTTTGCGTGCATATATAATGGGATTCAAATTCTGAGAGCATCTTGGTCATGTTGATTTTGAACGCTCAAATTATGTTCAAATTAGCGGTACTAGCCATGTTAGCCAGTAAGATTTTTCAAAGGGCCAGATTTTTCTCAAGTCAAATCTTTTCCACTGAAGCATGTGTACAGATGATGCTAAGAAGGATTTGACCAAAATGGATTTTCACAAAGTGGGAAATCCATGGCAACTCGAGTCACACTGTCATTAAATCAAAAAGTAGAAAAGTTCAAAATTCCTCAGTGGGACACGTTTATTTCTCGTGTCTATTCTCACATTTAATTTGTGCTAATACATGTAGTATTTTAAAAAAAATGCAAATTTGAGTTTTGATGTTGAACCTCCTTGTATAGTTTTGTATTTCTCTATTAAACAGCGATGAGGCGCACAATCAAATATTGAGTCAGGAGATCATGTTCTCATTTCTGTTCACTCCCAGGACACAAAGACTTAATTATTCTTATAATGACAAACCTTTATAGATGGCTGTGTATAACTCCTGTTTATTATCAAGAACAGACTCACACTTAAAGGCAAGAAACAGAAGTTATAATTCATATTTAAATGTATTTTCCTTGGCTGTGTATAGTTAAGTGTTCTGTAATGATGAAGAATAATATTCCCCTCTGCCCACTCTCGAGATTGCACCGATCCTGTGGGATGTTTGTGGGAGTTATATTTTCCAGTTACCATAGAGGTGCTGGCAATAGCAGCACATCTGTCTGAACCTCTGGTCCTCTATTTAGAAACTTCACATTTATTCTTTCTGACTGAGAAGCATGATTCAGCTCAAGCATCAGGACCGGTCTCAAATCTTGCTGATATGCTGGGAAGTGGGGTCGCCTGGGAAAACCCTACACCAATGGTCAGATGATGCAAAGAAATGATGAAGGACTTTCTTGTTTCAATTATTTCTTGTATTCAATTTAATGTTTTATATATTGTATACGACATAAGTGCCCTGCTCCAATTAAAATTTTTGATCTTACGTCTCATAACCGCCCACGTGTACTGGGAGCAAAATGGTAGATCAAACTTTCCAATTTTATTGGATCAGTGTCTGTTAGGGTAAAATGAGGCGTTCACTGCCTGTAAAAGTGAGTTTACACGGTATTTCAAGACCCCCTGCCACTGGGGAATGTTTATAATGTTCATCAGTAACAACACATTTGATTGTTCCGCCGTGCTTTTAAAAACAGGACAATATTTGCTGTGTTCGTGTTCTCTTGGTAAATGCCCAACATGATGAACCATTAGAAACTGCTACAGCAAAACTGTTGGATGCTCTGAATGAATGAGACAGATATGGACCTATCAGAAAGTGATGAGTATTTTTCACCCAATTCTCCTGCTCACTGACTTCATAAATTTAAGCATGTTTCTGGCCATGTGCTAAAGTTGACATTCGTGTTGACTGGCTCGATTTTACATTGGGGGAAAATATTTAAAGGAACAGCACCAGGAGGGAAAATTAAAGGGTCCTTTTTTATTATTTTTTTTATTTTATTTTATTAGTTATGCTGTTTTCTGCTTATTTTCAGCTTTCATGTAAGTAGTTTGGTTGATACTACAAAATTAATAATACAAATACCAGTAAAACTCTTTTATTGTTCTGTTATTATTCATGATTTCCACCTTTATGGTAATAAGCACTTACCGTTCCACTCCACTGGAAACATTTTAACAAGCGCCCACCCACGCCAATTTTTTTAAGCGCCTGGTTGCTTATCGCGTCAAATGCAGTGTGTGTGTGTGTGTATATGTATATATATATATATATATATATATATATATATATATATATATATATATACATACATACACACTAGTCCTTCTCAAAAAATTAGCATATCATGAAAAGGTACTCTAAACGAGCCATTAACCTAATCATCTGAATCAACCAATTAACTCGAAACACCTGCAAAAGATTCCTGAGGCTTTTAAAAACTCCCAGCCTGGTTCATTACTCAAAACCGCAATCATGGGTAAGACTGCCGACCTGACTGCTGTCCAGAAGGCCATCATTGACACCCTCAAGCAAGAGGGTAAGACACAGAAAGAAATCTCTGAGCGAATAGGCTGTTCCCAGACTGCTGTATCAAGGCACCTCAGTGGGACGTCTGTGGGAAGGAAAAAGTGTGGCAGAAAACGCTGCACAACCAGAAGAGGTGACCGGACCCTGAGGAAGATTGTGGAGAAGAGCCGATTCCAGACCTTGGGGGACCTGTGGAAGCAGTGGACTGGGCTACAGATGCCGCATTCCCCAGGTTAAGCCACTTTTGAACCAGAAACAGCGGCAGAAGCGCCTGACCTGGGCTACAGAGAAGCAGCACTGGATTGTTGCTCAGTGGTCCAAAGTACTTTTTTCGGATGAAAGCAAATTTTGCATGTCATTCGGAAATCAAGGTGCCAGAGTCTGGAGGAAGACTGGGGAGAAGGAAATGCCAAAATGCCTGAAGTCCAGTGTCAAGTACCCACAGTCAGTGATGTTCTGGGGTGCCATGTCAGCTGCTGGTGTTGGTCCACTGTGTTTTATCAAGGGCAGGGACAATGCAGCTAGCTATCAGGAGATTTTGGAGCACTTCATGCTTACATCTGCTGAAAAGCTTTATGGAGATGACTATTTTCATTTTTCAGCACGACCTGGCACCTGCTCACAGTGCCAAAACCACTGGTAAATGGTTTACTGGCCATGGTATTACTGTGCTCAATTGGCCTGCCAACTCTCCTGACCTGAACCCCATAGAGAATCTGTGGGATATTGTGAAGAAAAAGTTGAGAGACACCAGACCCAACAGTGTGGATGAGCTTAAGGCCGCTATCGAAGCATCCTGGGCCTCCGTAACACCTCAGCAGTGCCACAGGCTGATTGCCTCCATGCCACGCCGCATTGAAGCAGACTTTTTTTGTATTAAAAACACTTTTTTATTGGTCGGATGAAATATGCTAATTTTTTGAGATAGGGATTTTTGGTTTTTCTTTACTTTTTTGCCAAAATTAATATCAATATTAAAACAATAAAAGGCTTGAATTACTTCAGTTGTGTGTAATGAATATAAAATATATGAAAGTCTAATGTTTATCAGTACATTATAGAAAATAATGAACTTTATCACAACATGCAAATTTTTTGAGAAGGACTAGTGTGTGTATGTATATATATATATATATATATATATATATATATATATATATATATATCAAACTATTATTGTTCATATTATTTTTCATGATGACATCCTCATGCATTGTGAGTGCCACATTACTAATTCCTCATGTCAACCTTAGATGCATTTTCCATTCCTTCCTCCCCAAAATCCTGCATGATGTCCTAGTGTCGTCATGTTTGACAACCCAGGTTAGCCATGACACTTTAAATATCACACATTCCGGAAGCCTGGTGTGACACTGCTTCCTTGTATTCCACACCTGACACCTTGGAGCAGCATTGCATCTGAATCCTGTCTTCAGAATTATTGACAAAATCTAGGCATGGCAGACAAAGAGTGAAATCATTATCCTGCTGTAGAAAGCCCAACAGCATTCCAGTCTGTAAACATGCAGTAGCTTTTGACAGCTGAATGATGGAAAGAAAGAAAATCTGAGTGTGTGTAAATAGTGGGTGGGTGTGTCTGCATGTATGCATGTGTGTGTTTGCGAGAGAATTCTCCGATAATAAGGGGAGGATAAGCAGGCTCTCCGCTTTGACCTGACTCCTCCTCTTCTACCTGAGCTTGTCTATTGTCTGAGGAGAGCCATCTGGGTTACCATGGCAACTATAGCGGAATGAGATGGCAGAGGATGGGTTAAAATGAACTCCGGGGTTCTGCTGCATCCTAATAACTCGACTGCCTCTCAAGCTTCCTTGCACGCTGCAGCTGCATTGGCCAGACAATTGGCATTCTCCAGCATACTGTGTTTTTGTGTGCATGTTCATTACGTCGGTGTTTGTCTTTATAAGAAGGAAAGGTATTGGAATACCAAGGAATTGGTAGACCCACGTAACAGCTTACCAAGATTGCAGCTGTGCCTCAATCAGAAGTTACAGCTCCATCATTGTCAAAAGGATGTAGGGTGGAAAAGGTAAAATATTGCTCACAGTTGCTTTACATACTTGGTAAGGAATTAATTTGTATGGAGGTAGCATTTGTCATGCTTATGCAACCTTCTCTTAAACTGTGACAATATATGCAGAAGCCTTTGAAACTCTCTACGTGCTCAGACGTAGACATTCCCCTCAATATGTATGCAGTATATACTCTGGTCATTTGGAGTGATGCAAATTAAGGCAGCAAGGGAACAGTGAGCTCTTGAACTTGGTGCTTTGAAAGCAGGGGAAATGAGCAAATCTCAGGATCTTTCTGACTTTTACAAAGGCCACATTATTATGGCTCGACGACTGGGCCACAGTTGTGGTGTTCCTGGTGTACAGTGGTGCATCATCAGTATCAAGGTTCATAGCTGTTTGACCGTAGGTGCACTTTATTGTCTTCTGCCAGACTTTTCCAAATTCCTTCTGTTTCGATAGGCAAAATTTCCTGGTAGTGCCTCACTCTTCTTCAGGTATGGATGGCTGTTGGCTCTTGAGTAAGCTCATCCGCCCTTTGACAGGTGATGTTTTTCATCCTGCTGGATGTCCACACACCCACCTCATCAAGATAAACTTGATGGGGAGCCGGTGTAGTCGCCGACCACCATACCATGAAACGGGATTACATGGCACCTGTTGTAGGTCATCCTGACCTGACCTGATACAGTGGTGACGACCTACCAAAGGGGGTGCAAGGATGGCCAAATGGTGAACCAGGAACAGATTCACAGTTACCTATGGAGACCTGGTATATATGGAAAGTGAAGGCTTGCCTGCGTGGTCTGATCCCACAGAAGGAGAAAAAAAAAAGAATTGCTGAAAACGTTATTGTTGACTTTGACAGAAAGGGGTCAGAAGCACAGTGTATTACAGATTGCCTTGTATTAGGCAGCATCATGTGCGTCTCAACAAAATAATCAAATTCTGAAAATCTCACACTTAGCTAGGTTCTAGCATGCTAGTAATTGCTTGTAGATGCCTGATTGTTATTATATTTATTAAATTAGCTCCTTACCAAACAATCATGATTGGTAGATAGCCAAGACCAGGTTTGAAAATCGCCTACAAATATTCCCATGTTGCTTTAATCAAAATATTATTATAATAAAGTTAATAATTAATTAGGTTATTGCCTGAGAAAATTGGTCAAAGTCCATCTTTCCATCTTTATTCTTTCCAGAATTCAGACACAGCTATATTTGCCAGACTGCTAGATACAAAAGAAACAAGCATGTGCACACCTGACTGTTCCAACCATCTGTATTTTTACCCCAAGCTGTTGGCACAAAGCTGGAAGCACACAAAGATATTTTAGAATTTTTTTATTACAATTACTATAACAAAGAGGCCCAAACCTGTTCTAGCATGACAGTGTCCCTGTACACAAAACATGGTCCATGAAGACATCGTTTGTGTATGTTGGTGTGACTTTATTAAGGTTTCCTGTGCAGAAACCTGACCTCAACCTCAGTGAAAATCTTCGGGTTGAAGTGGAGCACACACCAGGGCCCAGACCTCCTCATTATACATCGGTACCTAACCTCACTGATTGTTCTGTGGTTGAATAAACATATCCACACAGCCACTCTCCAAATGATAGTAAAATCTTTCCCAGAAGAGAGGATGTTATTATGACCGGAAAAATTGCACTACATTTTAAATAGCCAGTACACACACACACACACACACACACACATTCTAGCGGCCGCAGCCGAACTACACGCCTAGCGCTCCATAGGATTTGCTGTTTTTGTACTTTCCGTAGCATGTAACCTTACAATGCGAAGATTAAAGCGATGAAGTCGCAATTCCACACATCGCCATCAGAAACATGCTGACGGCTATGCAGCCTACTCTTCACGAAAGTCAGCAATGGTTCTTTTACACGAACCTCACACCATAGACAGTGAGAGACATGGCTGGTTTGCGTCTCAAGGTGTGAAGCTTTAGCTGACTGATCAGAGCAGAGTAGGCACAGAAAGCAGAAAGAAAGTAAATAGGAGGAGGAAGCCAAACAGGACTACATGCACTTTAAATCAGAATTTAATGGGAGGTTTCGAATCAGCTTCCTGAAGAATGTTGAAGTTTTTGGGATTAAGAATTGTAAATTGGTCCTCCTTGTGAATTGGTGTCTGAAATGATGAATAAAGGTTTGAAAATGGATAGAATATCTACTCTTTAAAAATCAGAAGACTTTAGTGGTTGATCATTTTTAGCTTGTTGGGATTGAAGTTTTTACTTTAGAAAATGTGAAAACACCATTCTGAGTAGATTAGACTATAGGCTCTGGTTCCACTTTTTAATCACTGGTGTAGATTTTAAATGTGGGAAATGTAATGGAAACACCAAAACAGATATACTAGCTAACATTGCTGATGTGCAGAGACTTATTAATTCTTAAATGAAAATGGAAGAATATATAAAATATGGATAGTGGCTGCACAGTGGCTAAGGCGGGCAGTGGTGGTCTAGTGCATAGGGTGTAGGATCGCTGATTCGAAAGTTGGGGGTTCGAGACGCCACAGTGTTGTCACTGTCCCCCCAGTGCAGCTAACTGGGTTATCAAAGGCTCACTGTCTATGGTGAGAGGCATGTAAAAGAACCATTGCTGACTTTCGTAAAGAGTAGGCTGCAAAGCCGTCAGCGTGTTTCTACGACCTGGAGAGGGATGGGCACCGCCAGGCCAAATCAGCCCAAGTCTCGCCATGAAGGCACCCCAACGACATCCCCAGATGTTAAGGGATAAGTGGAGAAGTGGCGAAGGCGCTCAATTAATGATAAGAATGTCGGTGGTT
Organism: Plotosus lineatus; assembly: GCA_024760905.1. Lineage (NCBI taxonomy): Eukaryota > Metazoa > Chordata > Actinopteri > Siluriformes > Plotosidae > Plotosus > Plotosus lineatus. Next base: position 17,133,810 of record CM045728.1, read on the forward strand.
CAAACCCAGTTCTTCAAAGTTACCACTGTTGGGCTTAGGAGGATGACCTTTAACCCTCAATGACTTAGTTGTTTAACTGCGATATAAAATGTAAGGGTGTTTGCCAAAATGGCATAAATGTAAAATGAAACTGGTGTAAACACACAGCACATTGATACTTGGTTTGCACCTGCTGATTTTGCAAGTTGTTTGACCTTTTGCTTCTGAGTTGCATCCAAAAGTAGATTTTAAAAAAAAAGGAGATATATGACTGGACGCTCATGTCCTCCTACAGTTAGAAGGTGATGTTAGAAATGCTGTAGTACTGTAGTAACTAGACACTTGGAGGAAGTTTAATTTCTCATTTTTCTGGTTCATGAGTGTGACATTCATGACTAAGGGCACTGCATTGGAAACAGACTAGGAGAAGTAGCCTGCAGCTAGAGGCAAAAGTTAATTTGCTTGGGTTCCTCAGTGGAAATCACTGCTATTGTAAGCAGTCTTGTATGCAGTATGATCCATTTGTCATAAACTATCAGCAGTCTGAATGGTTTGCACTGTGCATGAAATATGGACTATTGTAGCTTCAGGAACATTCTTCTTTTCTGTCGTGCTTAATGCACTCTCAGGAGTTATAAAAGTGCACTTTGGTTTAATATGTTTCTCGAGTGGGATATAATGCTTAAGACATTTTTCCGATCTACCTTTCTCTCTCTTCCCAATCATAGAAAGCAGAGGAAAATGACTTGGTGCTCACTCCTGATGGAACACGAGAGTTCCTGACCTTTGAGATTCCTCTTAATGATTCAGGTTCAGCGGGGTTAGGGGTCAGTGTAAAAGGTAACCGCTCGAAAGAGAACCATGCTGACCTGGGCATCTTTGTGAAGTCCATCATCAATGGAGGAGCCGCCTGCAAGGCAAGTTTTTGGTGCAGCAGTATATCTTGTGTCTGTACTGGATTCATTGTTAGTAGATTAATCATATTACTGCAATATTATCAGGATGGCCGCCTGAGGGTAAATGACCAGCTGATTGCCGTGAATGGTGAATCGCTTCTGGGAAAGACAAACCAGGAAGCAATGGAGACGCTACGCAAGTCCATGTCTGTTGAGGGCAATAAAAGAGGCATGATTCAACTCATCGTGGCCAGGATGGTGAACGGGAGGAATGAGGTGAGTGTGTAAGGAAGAGGAAAAGCTCCCTGTTTAACCAAAATTATCTTTCATTGCTGAACCAAAAATCATGTTCCAGGCAGCGATGTTCAACCGTAAACCTCAGTGTGGTTGTGTGTACACACGTTAGTGTTTAGGTAGAGTACCATTTCGTCCTGGGACAGTGCCTGTTTGTAATGCTGAAACCTGCCGGTTTGACAGACAGGGTGCCGTGGCATGCATAGAATGTGACCACAGAAAAAATGAATTAGACTAAGGGGGTTCTTATCAGGTCAGAGCAGGGCTGAGTGAGAAAGTGAGAGTGGCAAGGTGGAGGATCGAAAGCAATTCGGCTTCTGAAAATGCCCACACTGATCTGGACTGATAAGGGCTGACTCTATGAAATATCAAATATATAACTTTTTTTTTTCTTGTCTTTTTTTCTTTATTCTTTATATCCTCCTTTAACTGTTTTGAAAGAAGAGATATGATGCTTGTTTCACATTTTTTTACCCATAGATATCAGTGTTGAATAGCTATTTAGACCATACCAGACCTTCAAAAACCAGGTCCGCCCATATTTAACTTTTTTTCCTCAGCTGTTTGAGTGGTGATTTATTTGTTTGATTTTTGTGGGTTGGGGGTTTGGGGCAAACTAGTGCACCACATCATACTGGGCCTTCTCATTAGCTGGCTTTTCATCACTCTCCACATTTCCACTCCGTGTAGTCTGTCTCCCAGTGCAATGAAATGAAAAGCCACCCACTTCAGAAAGGCAACTATTCAGAACAGAGAATGCATAGAGTGGAAAGACCATAAATAGGGTGATGAAGCCAAACAGGCCATCAAAATAAACACACACACACACACACACACACACACACACACACACACACACACACACGTGGCTGATCATGAAACCGGTACTGAAATGTGTAACATGGACCTTTTACATTTTCTGCAGAAACAGAAAAAATAGTTATTTCCCATTTTTAATGTATTATGCCAATATGCATTATGTCTGGTAGATGCAGCATATATATTCATTGGAGAAACAGCGTCATCAAATTATCAGTAGGATGGTACAAAAAGTCAATTCACTAATAATAATAGCATTAGGTAATACGTGTGTAATTAGTTACACTGTGCACAAGATACACCATGTAACATGGACAGGAAAAGTTTCATTTATCATGAATTCCATTTTAAGTCCGGAGCATATATACCAATTTTGCCGTGCACATGCAGATTCCGTGGTTCATTGTGCATCTGTGCTTTGATTCATGTTGTTATTGGACCTGTGGAGACCTTACAGAGGCTCAGTGGGATGTGAAAATAGTGAGGACTTTCTCTTGTTACAAAATGGAGCATTAAAAAATGTGTAAACGAGGAGGTATTTAAATTATTTCAAAGACCGTATTCACCACATGTATATATTTTGATATGATTTCTCCCAGGCATGCACTAAAGATTTGGACGATTTACAGCAATTCATAAATTTAAACTTTTGCAAGGAAAACACACACACACACACACATACACACACACACACACCTTTCGCTTAATCTGGGGTTGGGTCTCCGTGGAAGCAGCTTAAGCAGTGAGGTCTCGAAGTCCTTCTCCCCAGCTACTTTGTCCAGCTCCTCTAGGAGACACCAGGCATTCCCAAATCAGCCGAGAGACATAGTCCCTCCTTCGTGTTTTGGGTCGACCCCGGGATCACTTTCCGATTGGATATACCTGATACACCACACCAGAGTGGTGATCGCGAGGTATTCTGACCAGATGCCCGAGCCACCTCAACTGACTCCTCTCAGGAGCAGCGGGTATACTCCGAGTATCTCCCAGATGGTTGAGCTTTTCATCTTATCTCTAAAGCAGAGCCCCGCCGGCCTGCAAAGGAAGTTCAGAAGATTGTGTCCACAATCTTGTTCTTTTGGTCACTACCCAAAGCTCATGACCATAGGTGTGGGATGGAATGTAGGTCAACAGGTAAATTGAGAGCTTTGTTTTGTGGCTCAGCTCCCTCTTCACCACGACAGACTGATATAAGCTCTGCTTTACAGCAGAGGCAGCAGTGATCCACTGGTCAATCTCCTGCCCCATCCTTCCCTCACTCATGAGCAAGACCGTTAGATAATTGAACTCCTCCACTTGGGGCAGGAACTCATTCCAGACCCAGAGGGTGCATTCCACCATTTTCCAACTGAGAATCATGGCCGCTGACTTGGAGGTGCTGATTCTCATTCCGGATTCACAAAAAGCAGAGATGAGATTTTGTGGCCACCAAACCAAAACCCCTCAACGCCGTGGCGGCGCCTAGAAATTCTGTCCATAAAAATTATGAACAGAATTGGTGGCAAAGTGAAGTAAAGAACTGGTCGCCTTGGTGGACTCCAACCCTCATCAGAAACGAATTCGACCCGTTGTGACAGATGCATACCAAACTATGCCTTTGGTAATACAGAGACCGGAAGGCTCGTAGCATCAGGTTTGGTACACACTCTTGGAGCTCTCCCAAAAAGATAGCCTGACAAGACATGATCAAACGCCTTTTCTAAATCTTCAAAATGCATGTGGATAAACTGAGCAAATTCCCATGCCTCCTCCAGGATTTAAAACTTTGTTGAGGCCAACCAATAGTCACGTTCCAGACCCCCACCAAACTCCATCCACGCCCAAGATTTTGCATCAGCAACAGCATGCTTGGTTGTCCAGTCCTTGTCTGCTGCCTCAGGAATTCCACAGGCCAATAAGACCCAATAGACCTCCTTTCTCAGCAGGATGGTCTCCTGACCACAGGTGACAACCACCAGTTTCAGGGATGTATCATAATGTGTAGGTGTATAATCCATGCCACCCAACCCTATAACCCACTAACCCACAGGTGGTGGTGGGTACATGAGAGGGTGTGTGTGTGTATTGTGTGTACACTTCTATCTGTCTGTCTGTCTGTCTGTCTGTCTGTGTGTGTGTGTGTGTGTGTGTGTGTGTGTGTGTGTGTGTGTGTGTGTGTGTGTGCACGCACGCGCGTGTGTGTGTGTGTGTATGTGTGTTTCAGGGAAAGCTGGCTGGGATTTTTAGGATTAGGCACTTCAGTGCTCCACTGGTGTCTGAAAGATCTTTAAATTGGTTTAATATCTGATCTTGCCTGTTTTAGACCAGGTGCAGGATGTCTAATCTGTCCACTAAACTGTTACTGTTAGCACCGTGAAGTTTATTATGGTTTACTTTAGAACTGCATTTCCTGAGTGTCTCTGTTGTCAGAGCTGTGCTAACCAATCAGAGTTGGGAAATCACCAGCATGGTGGGTAATGTGTTCTTCAGGATATTCTGTAAGTGTGAATGTTTGTCATATGTTCTGTATCTTGGATGCTTTGTGGTTTGGTAAATGTAGTACACATTTTCATAACATTCGTAGTTTGGAACCTGTGTGAGAGAGAGAGCGAGAGAGAGAGAGAGTTGGGGTGTTGTATTTTGGCAAAACTGGTAACATCCACCACACAACAAAACATTAACACCAGTCCCTAGGCCCACTCACACTTATAGGCATGCGACTCGCTCTACTTCAGGTCTGTTTACTGGTGGGTTGGATTTGATTGGAGACTCTTGCTGCCAGCACATCAAGGATTGAACCTCATGCTGTTTCTCTGTTTCATCATGCATGTTTTCCCCCCTATCTTTTTTTTTTTTTTCTTCCCAAGAGCAAGGTCACCTGTCCCCTCCAGAGCTGGTAAGATACAAGGTTGCTTCTTATCCTGTCCATCAAACAGCTGTTGGGTTGTTGGGTTGTTTGGGGTTGTCTGCACCCCTGCTGATTACAAGAGACGAACACGATGAAGCTGTAATGAGAGACAGAGAAGCTGAAAGTTGATGAGCTAAAGTGAAAATATGAAAAAGATGTATTCTGAAATAAAGAGGAAAGCAGCATGGGAATGATTGCTGCAGTGGATTGCCTTGAGAGCAGCATAGATGTAGACAAAACACAGTGAATGCAAAGCAATGGTGAATTGCCCCTGGTGGATATTTTCTGCTTTTGTGAGATGACGACCAGCTTTATACAGGTTCAGAAGACCAAGATCCATCAGTTCTGTTGAATTTATGGTATTCAAATGTATTGTATCATTCATGTGGCAGTAATTTTTATATTCTGAGGTAGAATATTAGTAGTTGTGTTACACATTGGCTGCAGATAAAAATCCTTGTTTAGGTAGTCCATGCACCAGGCTGTATGGAGTGCCTAAAATATTAGAGAATGACACACCTCTCAGTCAGCACTGTTACTACTATTACCACTCCTATTGCCATTATTTGCATTATGACAACCACTATTACCATTACTGCTCCCGCTTATTATTAGTACTACCACTATTAAAATTACTACTACTACTACCACCAGTATTATCATTATAACTTCCATTATTACCATTGAGACGACCACCTCAGCCATTTATTTTATTGCTATTACCACAATGACAATCACTATTACCATCACTGCAACCACTATTAAATTACTGCTACTTCCACTATTATGATTGACAGCCACTATTTCCATTTTGACTACCACTATCACCATTATGATCAGCACTTGAAGCATTTGTAGAAAGATTTCTGATGAGGTACATTGTGTGGGTGGTTTGTTAGCATTGGGTTAAAAATAACAGCAGTACTATTCAGGTAACATACACTACACAAAAAAAAGTTAAGGATATTTGTCAATAAAAAACTGAAATTAAGGCCAATTCACAAAACAGAAAAAATATCTAGAAAATTTTCAAATATCCTTATTTTTTTTGGAGTGTACTTCCATAGAAACCATATGTATAAGGTTTTTTGTTTGTTTGTTTTTTTTTTTTTTTTGATATTTCAGAACCATGGACTATTTTTATATTCAGAAAAAAATGGAGAGC
>CM045728.1:17144849-17182349 GCA_024760905.1 Plotosus lineatus
TGTGTGTGTGTGTGTGTGTGTGTGGGTGTAAGTGGAGAAAATGTTTGTGTGTGCAATCTCATGCACACACCAAAGGAATAAGAATGAAATTATTTTTGAAGATATTATATTGTAGTTTGTTTGAATAACACTTATGTTTTCAAGCTGCACTTCCTGTGCCATCTTTCCAGCCTACATTTATGCTAGACACATAATGCAGCCCAAGCACACACGTCTGTATAAATTATGCATGAGGAGAATGTGGTCCTTTTTTAGTCACATTGAGGTGATTTGGTTTATTTCTTTATTTATTTAACTGAAATGGAGATGTTGGTTCCATTGTTCCACGTGGCTCTGCCGATTGAGAGCTCTCCCTGTAGGGACTGCAGCATAAGTGGAGACTTTCATGCAGAACGTTTCTCTCTCTTGACCAGATGAAAGGCACTGGAATTGATAGAATTATGAAAGCAGAACCCTAGAGGAAGTGCCAAAAGTATCTGACTGAAAAGTTTTCCATCACTCAAAGTTGTTCCTCCAATTCTGCCCTTTCTCCCCTAACCTGTCTTTTCTATGAAGAATCTGAGCTATGAAAGCAGCCGGTATGAAGGGCCCTGCGAGCTTGCAGGAACTGTGTCCTGAATGACTGACAGGCCCAGAAGAGAGCCTCTGTCTTCCTTCTTAGAACGACAGGGAAAAAAAAAAAAAAAAAAAAAAAAAAACTCGTGCTACAGATATTCCGAGAGCAAGGAAAACTTTGTGTGAATGTCATTGTTATATAAGAGCATGTACAGCCGGTCGTGTGCATACAGATGAGTTGGCAAGGCTTGTAGCTGTATGATGTTTATGCATGTTGACGTGAGGAAGGAAACAGCATGGTTGCTACACAAGGCCGTCCCGCAGAAGAAAAAGCCTGATCGATGGTAGCTGGAGAGCACTATCAATCAGCACAGCCACTAAATTAGGGCTGTATTAGTATTGAGCCGCTCCAGATCTTTGGGTGAAGTACAGGGCAAGGCCTGCTGAGACATGAACAACCACCAGCCAGTGATAGAGAAAGACCTTCTTCTCTGACCTCGCTAATTTGATCTTCCCAACAACAGCATGCATCCATCCTACCCATGTCATTGGTGTGACCCAAAAGAAATAACATGGTGATGGATGGGACACCATTGGAAATGGTTTGTTCTGACTGAGCGTGTGTGTGTGTGTGTGTGTGTGTGTGTGTGTATGTATGTGGTGGGGAAAAAACATTCAGATGGTGAAATGGTCACAACAGAACATCGAAAAGAGGCTCGAATACATTTGTCTAGCTTTATCACCATCTGTGTACTTTCACAATTAAAGAAAGAAAGTCATATTTAAATATTTAATTATAACTATGTTGATAACAAACTGAATTGATTCGACTTGTGTCCATTTTTCTGTGGCATATAGCATCCTGAAATTGTGACCTTCAGTATATGAGGATATCATGCTTAGCTAGAAAGCTTATAGATGATGTAAGGGTTTGTTTCAATGCAGATACGGACAGAACATTCTTCATGTGGTCTACATTTTATTTGTTCATATTTGTGCATTTTATTCCCTGAAAGACTTGCATACACTGCCGTCCATGATTATTGACATCCCTGGTGAAGATGTGTTAAAAGCCTTAAAATAAATTGCATTTTTATTGCAGAAGCTACTCTCCCACTGAAAATTGTAGAAAAATGTAACCTTCGACTCAAGTGAATTAAAAAAAGAAAGAAAATCAACAGTTCTAAAATAATTGGCACCACATAACAATTCCCAGGAAATAAATGTAATTGAAGTATTTTTTGTCATTTCTTACAGTAGTTTACAAAGTTGATGAGTGTATCTGGGAACAGTTATTTAGTAATTTATCGCATCCTGTTTCCCTGGGGTATAAATATGATGTCACACAGAGGTCATTTCTCTTATCCACTCTTCAACATGGGAAAGACAAAGGAACACACCGTTCAAGTAAGGCAGATGTGTGTCGCCCTTCACAAGTCAGGCAATGGCTACAAGAAAATAGTCCCTTGCCTGCACCGCCCCTTATCTACTGTCAGAGGAGTCATTAAGAAGACAACTAGAACAGTGTTAAAACAAGCCTGGACGAGGACAAAAGGTTATTTTGCCACCGAACACAGTGAAGAGGATAGTAAGAGAAATTAAAAGTTCTCCAAAGCTCACTGTTAAAGAATTGCAAAAAATGGGAGCATCTTGGGGTCACAAAGTCTCCAAAACAACCATCAGCCACCATCTACATGCCAACAAGCTGTATGGGAGACAGACACAGAAAACCTTTTTCTCACTCACAATCATAAATGTAAATCTCTGAAGTGGTACTGAGACCACGTGTTTTGGTAAGATGAGAACAAGATAGAGCTTTTTGGCAACAAACACTAAGTGGGTCTAGTGGAACACAAATGAGAATGCAGAAAGGCTCCTCTTGCCCACTGTGAAGTATGGGGGAGGATCATTGATGCCATGGACCTGTTTGTCTTCCAGAGGCCCTGGAAACCTTCTGAGAGTGTGTGGCATCATGAACGCTTTGAAATACCAGGACATTTTAAATCAAAATCTACGCCTCCCATGTCCATGTCAGTTCCCAGACCTCAACCCCATTGAAAACCTTTAGAGTGAGTTGAAGAGGAGAGGACCCAGGTTGCTGGATGATTTTAGTTAAAATGTACAGAGAGGAACGGTCCAAAATCCCTCTTTCTGAATACTCCCATTTGGTGAAATATTATAGGAGAAGATTAGATGGTGTTTTGTTTGTAAATTGTATACAAATGCAAAGTATTAACATCAGGGGTGCTAATAATTGTGGCACACATGATTTGATGTAAGAAAAAAAAAGGTGATTAATTCATATGGTATTTTTTTTCTACTGAAGTTTTCTTTTCTTTTTTTTAATTGTGGGCCTATATTATTTAAAAATAAATAAATAAATAAAAACCCTGAATTTATTAGAAGCTTAAGAACACATCTTCACCAGAGATACCAATACTTATGGATGATAGTGTATATGGAGGAAAAGAATCACTACCATCAAGAGTCGTGTGGCCAGTGTCATGCAATAAGTTAATGTGAGACATGCCGAAAAATATTTAACATTGCATTTATTTTAAATGGTACATTTAGCCATACAATGTATGCGATCTTCATTACATCTATAATGATGTCTTTGATTTTACATCTTGCACTGTCACCATGCTTTTTGTTGTTAGAATGTTTTGACTCTGAGCTGCCTTCTAATGGACACAAATGTAAATGATGGATGGGAGGGTGCAGGCAGTGACAGTTACATCGTTTGAACTGGATATATTTGTTTACGGGACCATAGAGGAGGCTTTATACACGACCTGTATTCCCTATCTCATTTGGTAAACTGGCTCCTTTTATAGAACAACGTTTAAAATAATCCTATTTATTTACTTATTTATTTTGTAGACTTCAGTGTTTTCAACTTTGTTGGAATGGGAACCTGCACACCATCCATTTGTAGATAGGATTGGACCTTTCTATTGTACAATATTTGTTCAAATAGTTTATTTGAATGGCATCTTGTCATTAAGGCGTCAGTGTTATTAGCTGAAAAGGTTCATTTTGTCCAAGCGTCGTTTTATGATTAGATTTTTTGTTTATTTTTGCTTATCCAGAAATTGTCTCTAAATCATAATTGAAAGGACACACAAATTGAGGACTCTACTAGTGCTTTTATAGTATATATTAGTATATATTAGCAGTGCTAAACCAAACATGTCCAACAAATTAGCGAACAGGAATTGTCTTGTTATGAAAGTTATTTTGAGGATGGGAATTTTAGAATGAAAATAAATACCTTAGAATGATCCAAAGTTAATGTAGTGAATTTATAGAAATAATGTATACCACTGCAAAAACATAAAGCAACTTAATGCGATATATTGTTTATGAATACAGAATTATTTGCTCTTTAAGCATATGTTGCATGATGAACAGATTGAGAACTCCGTGAAAGACATAGGAGTCCTAGTTCTTTTTTTCCTTCATTTTGTCCCCGTATTTAAGTAATGTCCAATTCCCACCTGTCAAATGTTACCTTCCCAATCACATGAGCATCACCAACCAGGTAGGGGTATAAGCATGCACATGTGTCCTCTGCCCCCCCCCCCCCCCGCCTCTTTATGTACTTCTGCACATGCATGTTTGATGACCTAACAGGCTCAGGGGGAAAGCGCTATTTGTCTCCCTCTCGCGAATGAGCTTGCAGATGCCCACTGGCTGATGATCACTGTGAGTGACAGGGAAGTGAGCGTATGCCATCTCTCCCTTCCGTTAGAACTCGGCCAATTAGCTCCCAGTCACGTATGGCAATGGCACCGACCTAGATTCAAACCGGTGATCTCAGGGTTGATAGTCGCACACCCTGTCTATGCACCACTCAAGAGCCAGGAGCCAATTATTTAAAAAGTACCATGTAACATATGTACCTCTGCCACTCAATTTTAAAAAAAAATGCCGTATTTTAAAATGTGAATATGGTTCGAAACTGTCTTTATGTTCACTGACATTTCAGTAATCAAATTTATTTCTAAACACATTCTTAATTGGGATTTAATGATGACCCGTTCCTGTAAGAGCACCGGGGGCTGAGCACACAGAACACACAGTATGAGCTTTAATCCACTCACATCAGCACATGCTAATGTACTTACACAAGCACAGGAACAAGATCAGGAAGAATAGAGGGATAGAGGGGTGTGATGAGGGCTAATAACCTGGCTGAGCCTCTGTAGGGTTTGTCTGGTACATGCTGCATGTGGCATAGTTAGATCTGTAATTACATCCTGAGAGTAGATGACCTCATAAACCAGACCTTCATGTTCAGAGAGACTCTGTGTGTTATAGCAGCCGGAATTAAATTCAGTGTTTCAGACGTGTTTTTAATATAATGTGTTTAAATTTTATATGTCCAGACTGTGATAAATAAATTAAGGTGTTGTTTTAAATTAAATAATGAATAACTGTAATTAGGAAAAAAAAAAATTTAATTAATTAATTAATTTATTTATTATCAATATGGGGAGAATGGCGTCTTTGTGTCGAGCACGTCCGCCACACAACAAGAAGGTACTGGGTTTGAGCCCCCAGTTCGTCAAGGGGATTTGCATGCTCTCCCTGGGCCTGTGTGGGTTTCTTTCGGGTACTCCAGTTTGCTCACACAGACCAAAGACATGAACATAAAGCTAATTGGCTATTCTAAATTAACCCTACTTGTGAGTTAAAGGTTGTGTTGCCCTTTGGTGGTCTGTCCAGCTCTTCACAGTGTACCCTGCCTTCACTCAGTATCGGCTCAGATATGCACGGCCACTGTACAACTCCGGCAGGATTAAGCAGTTCTACGAATGAGTGACATTGAATAAGTTTTTATGTTCATGTTCATGTGCATGATGGTGGTGTTGTTAGCATGTCCACCTCACAGGAAACTTTGACTTTGTTCAAGTTCCAAGCTTGACGAACATATTTCTGCATGGAGTTGCAATGTTCTCTTCGTGCATGTGTGGGTTGCTTCCATATAAAGTGGTACCTCACCTTACGAAATTAATCTGTTCCAGGGCTTTTTTCGGAACCTGGATTTTTCGTAAGTTGAACCGCATTTTACATGTAAAACGTGTGATTTGTTCCACGGCCCCCTAAACTCTTTAAAAATTATAAAAGCATACCTTTTAAGACCTCCTTCTGCTTCAATATTGTACCGATGGTAGACGGGTTTGGCCATATTCCTTTGTGATATCACTCAACCGCATGTCACGAGCCCGCTTCTTCTTTTCACTCGCACTGGGAATCACACACACACACACAAACGCGTGGCCATATCTTCTTAGCGGAGTTATAATCTTACAAATGTTTATGCAAGGTTAAAAGCCTGAGTCAGAAGATAAAGTTGCAATGAGCACACTTGAAAAACTCATGAAACAGTAACTCTGTCCTTTACATGAAAGCATTATGGGTGCTCCATAATAGCCAATGGGAGGGAGCTGCGTCATCCCTCCTAGCCAATGGGAGGCAAGCGGGGCGGGATGTTGGGAGATAGCTAATGGGAGGCCAGCGGGGTGGGATGTTGGGAAATGTCGTCAATTGGAGAGCAACTCGTGCATTGTTTGAATTTTTGAGATGGTGCTTTCGTAAGGTGAGCTTGTTTCGTATCCAGAGACGAAAATGTTTTTTGCAACCTGGATTTTTCGTTTGTTGGGGCATTCGTAAGTTGAGGTTCCACTGTATTCTGATTTCCTCCCACAGTCCAAAGGTATGCACATCAGGCTTACTGGTTGTTTCAAATTGACCGGAAGTATGACTCTGAATGATTTTGTGTGTTGGCTCTATGCTGAAGTTCTGAGCTGTTTAGGATGAACCACACCTTCACCCACAGTCGGTTGAGAAATGATAATTTGCAGACTAAATATTTCCTTCCAGGATACTTTTTTTTTTTTTTTTGGTGAGACCTAGGGTGGTGTTGAAAGGAGTCTGATGCAAATTTTCACTTACACTTACCAAACTTTTTTTTTTCCTGCAAGATCTGCAAATCTGCTGTGCTGCTTATTATCATGAAGTGTACTCCGTAGACTCCGAAACTAATTGTCAGACGTTCACGAGCGCACTGAGGCCAGTTATTAACAGCACCCCTCAAAATGAGAAGACTGTGGAGTATCAGGAATGGCAAGACTTCACAATGATTTCTCAGCAGACACTGGAGTTATAATACTCTCCTCTTAATGCTTCGTTTATCTGAGAGAGCCTTTGTGTGCGTGTGTGTGTTTGTGTGTGTGTGTGTGTGTGGAGGGGGTTGCTTAGATTAAAATTGGACACATACGCAGGCTACTAACTTAGCTTCTCACTAACAAACAAAATTTCCCAGCATGTCAAACCCTCACAGCACTTCTCTTGTCATGGGGAATATTTTTATTTTATACTCTGCCTGCTGAGAGATTAAAAACAAGGCGAGGAAAAAAAAAGTTCACAAAACAAACGGGTCTTACACTTGAAGGCTCACCGAGGTCAGACTTTACAATAAGCCTGAGCGCCGTCTACACAGTGCTGTTGTAATTGCATTGACCCGTCCATGTGACTTGAGTCTACTTTTCTTATGAAGCCAGCCTAGATGAGTCGACAGCTCCAGACTTGATTAAATTTCTCATCTATAATAAATAGTACAGGGTCTCCTGGCTAGCGCTGTTGCTGATGCGGGCATCACCACACCGGAACTGACTCCATCATTTCAGACTGAGCTTTACTGTTGACAACTCTGCTCCTTATGCTTATATAACAGACAGAGATTTTAATAAGCCCTGACCCTTATGATGTGAAAAGGTTCATACAGCATAATTTCAGTATCCCAGCTATTTCCCAGAGTGCCTTGCCAGTGTATGTAATGCAGTAAATGAGTGTGGAATGGAAAACAGTTCCAGTTGAGTGTCTGTTGATAAGTTTAGCATTGTGTCCTCGTTCTAGCTCATGCTAGCTCATTTGAACAGCTAATTAGTATTAGAGCTGTGTGAGAATTAATTTTTATACTAATACCAGTGTTTTGTTTATTTTTATCAATGTAACTTGAGAAATATCTGTATTTTCATTACAGTAGTTTAATTACAACCGCATTAGGAAACAACATTTTTGGCAGCACATAGAAATAAGAAAAGGAATCAGGTAGTTTAAAAGTGAAGAAAAGTGTGAAGATTTACTGTTTACTCAACCACAGGCTGCTGTTTGATCCTTTTGTTTAATTTTATTAAGGATGATTAATGTGTGAGCGTTCTGTAGGACAGACTATGTGTAAACGTGAATAATAAGCAAATTTAAGAGCATTGTTTAACATGCTTATTATTGAGGTACTTTACTGAAATATTAATCATAATTTCCTTTTTTACGTGTTTCCTAGCTCTGGGAAAAGTTGTGTGTGTGCGTGTGGGTGTGTACACATAGTCTCGTCTTTTTTTTTTTTTTAAGCAAGTAATAAACGACAACCGCACACAATTTTACAGGTAAATTTGCATAAATGGGTCAGTGTGATGCAAAGCAGGCAGGATGATACAAAAGTTACTGCAAAATGATGAAAGTATGAAATAACATTGTCTTGGCGCAAGCCTCGCCTTTTCACTGATTATATATTTTTGTTTGTTAAACAACAGCAGTTGTTTTTTTTTATTTTTTTATTTTATTTTTTTTACTTTTATTATATTGTGCCGTAAAAGTCCCTTTAGATGCGCTGTTTCTATTAAAACAATACTTTGCTCAAATGATGGCATTTATTCTATGTACAATAAACCCAGTATTCGCTCAGAAATGAGCAGCATGGTCGCGTAGGAGTTAGCACATCCGCCTCACAACAAGAAGGGCCGAGGTTTGAGGCCCGAGCTCAACAAGAGTGTTTCTGTGTGGAGTTTGCATGTTCTTATCGTGCTTGTGTGAGCTTTTTCCAGTTACAATGTTTTCCTCCCACTGTCTGAAAACATGCACATTAAGTTTATTTGCTGTTCCAACTTTCCCCTAGGTGTATGTGTGTGTGTGTGTGTGTGTGTGTGTGTGTGTATGTGTGTGTGTGTGTGGTGAACTGCTGAAGGTGTACCGTGCCTGATCTATTCTTCATAGCTAGTGTACTGTTGTCAAGACACAATGTATAATACCTCTGTACACCATAATTGACCAATCAGAGTCAAGTCTTCAAATTACCATGGTAATTGCAAAATTCTAACAAAATCATATAAAAATTAAATAACATAATGGCTTGTTGTTCTGCACCTTTCAGTTTTTCTGCACTTTTTCAAATTGACGAATCTGCCACTGTGGCATTTCTCTCACAGGACAGCAGGCGGCTAATGGTGTCGGTGTTGTGATCGGTGCCAGTCAGGATTAGACCTATATGGGTCCTACAAATATGAGTCTGCACTCCTTTCCATGTCAAGTTCTTAGACAGAGCACACTTGAGTCTCAATCTAAATCCCTCTCTTGTGGATTAATATTGCTAGTCAGTGCTGCAGCACAATATTTGTTTAAATATTCGCACGCAGCTTTAGTGAAGATGATAGCCAATGAAATGAGAGCGGACATTTTTTTTCCCCCCAACCCTGAGAGTCTCACATGGATCACTATTGGGATTTCACACATGTTTCCGAGCATTAAATATAATTACGAGGCATTTTTCTGATGCTTGTCTGTCTCGTTTCTGCCCGCGCAGAAGGGGTTCGCTTTCTAAAACCAAAAGATTTACAGTGTGGGATGGAGGGCAGGCTGGTGTGTGTGTGTGTGTGTGTGTGTGTGTGTGTGTGTCCTTTCACTACTTCACATGACCCTGTTGATTCCCACCCACTCCATCTTTGCAAGTTTATTGAAGTTGCCAGTTTCTACAGTCGATCCATTTCCACCTTTCCCTCGTGTCGATAGAGTGACCCGCTGTTCATATACAGTATATTACATAGTGCCTGTGTCTTATCCTTTAGCGGGGGAAGCTACCAAGAGTATTTTCCACACTTGGCCCGAATACTTGACTTCATAGCCAGGATTGATTTTGGGTTTATTTGGGGAAGAGTTTTATCCTCGGTTTATTTTCCACGCACGGACAGATTTCTCCCAGACTGCACATTGTTAAATTTCCTGCTGTTACTTATGCTGAAAATACTGCCAGATCCATCACTGCAATGTTCTTGTTGATGTATACTCCATGATGATTTCTTTACATTTCTTCTGTGGATCAAGTGAAGTCTGTTTGTGGAAGCCTTGGAAAAATAATTCCGTGTTTGGAGTTACAGTCACATGTATTTCATATATAGCATTAAACATGTCATGAATCACCGCTGCATTTATCAGGGTGACAGGCCCTCCTCAGAAAAGCTATGTTCTCGGTTTTCTGTTAAAGTCAAAACTTTCTGACATTTATTGTCCCCACTTAAAGCTTTTTCCACTGTAATGTTCAGAACGGCCTTCGGAAAGTCGCTCCTTCCCCTCCATTAGTGTGAAGTGATGGGTCTTTTTCTTCTCGTGTCCTCGAGGTGTTCACTGAAGACTGACACTTAGTGAGAGTGCTTGATATGCTCGAGGATCACTTATGCAACCCGGTGACCTCTGAGCATGCTCTTTAGCATGGCTACTCAGAAGCAATAGGAAATCCATGCTGTCTTCGACTGGATGAGGGCTCAAGTTCTATTATACAATAATCGTGCAAACATGTACAGCACCCTCGCGCTAATTAATACAGGTCCATGGTCTGAGTGTTATTTGATGATGTTTACATGGACTTCCATCCACCTGTGTGTAGTGGTTAGGGTGGTGTACTCATGATCGGGAGGTTGTGTGTTCAAATCCCCGTTAGCCCCTCATTGGGCTAAACCCCCCCCCGGGCAAGGTCTCAAACAAAAGTGTGCCTCTGTTCACCCAGCAGTATAAATGGGTACCAGTAAAAATATACTAGGAAGGTAACCTGCGATGGACTAGCGTCCCATCCAGGAGGAGTTGAACTCCTGGTCGCTTCACGATATGGAAACTGGGAATAAGCACCAGCATGATGAGCCACTTGGCTCGGGTGTAAAAAGCCCAATGGACTTTCCCCTCCATCCACCTGTCCAATTAACTTGACTTATTTGGTGGATGTTATGGTGAGTAGATGAGGCTTTCATCCTCCCTTTGTGAATTTGATGACTTTTTGAATTTCTTCTTTCTTCAACACTTGTTTCTTTCTTGGCTGACTTGATTCCTCCTTTTTTTGCTCCATTTCTACCTGCCTTCTTTCCTTCTTTTGCTTTCTTTCTTTTTTAATCTTTATTTGTTACGATTTTCTCAATTTTATTGACTGACTTCTTTATTCCTTTCGTTTTATTCCTTCCGCCTGCCTTTCTTTCTGCCTTCTTACTGTTCTTCTTGTTTTATTTGTTGTCGTCCTTCTTCTCCTTGATGCCTTCTTGCCTGCCTACATTTCTACTTCACAGAAAATTGCTTTGCCTCGGATCATTACCATCCCAAAGTTGATTATTTTTCTCTAACAACACATCTTGAAGTTTCTTTCATCATGTCACGAGCCTTTCATAATGCGGACACACACACACACACACACACACACACACACACACACACACACACACACACACACACACACACTCCATATCAGAAGAGCACTTTACGGTTGCATGTTTTGGGTGGGCACATGGGGAGAACATGTGAAACCACACAGACCCAGTTCAACATTGTGCCAGGGCTGGCAGTGCAGAGCTGCATGATTTGGAACAATTTACTATGTCAATAAATGTTTGCTATAATTTATTCACGCATTGATCATTTCCAGTCAGCTTGTTGCTCGTTCATGTCATATGACACTGTCTCAGTGTGGAACATTTTACATCCAGCTTTTCTTTGAAACTGTGTAAAATACATAACTGTTTCTGTTGTTGCTTTATGTGTAAGCAGGATGGAGCAAGAAGTCCATCGGTGTCTGAGGTGTCACTGAACCGCTCGCTTGAGGACCATGAGCGACGCATCTCTCACTCGATGTACCCCGGAGCTGTCGAGGGCCTGGACGACCCAATCAACACTCGGTCTATCATGGGCAGGATGATTGGTGAGCAAATACACAAATGAATGCTGTTTGCTTATGTGGTTTTCCATATACACACACAGTCATGAGCATCATTTGTATGCACCTTACTTTTTCTGTCTCACACACTGTTTTATTTAAAAAACAGGCACACGTCTGTTTTTTTTTTCTTTTGGTGCGGTTACTTCTATTTGACAGGCACTGACACAGTCGATAAAAACAAAAGTTAGTATGATTGTAAATATCTCCCATGTCAGACTGAAGTGCGAGTTCCTGTAACCGTACTTGCACTTGAAGCAGTCAAGCACTCAGATGCCACAGCACACGACATGGGACGCATGAGCAGTGGTGAAAGGTTGAAGGAAGTTTGACGTACGAAAGATGAGAACAGTCGGTATTGACAATCCTGACAAAGTGTCAGGTTCTGGTGGCAGACTGGCAATTTTTTGTGTGTGTGTTTGTTTGTTTGTTAGTTTGTATGATCGTATTTAGAAGAATAGCATACAATACTGTCAATTAAGGATAGTGTATGGAATCTAGTTACACTTCATGCATAAAATGAAATAAATAATGTGTCTTCCAAGTTCACTGTAGAACACAATTTAATGTAAGATTTTAATTTTTACCACAATTTACCATCAAGGTGTTTCACCTTCATTGACCAATTTTGAGATATAGCAGGAAAAAAAGAAATAAGGGCAGGACATCATTGGGACAGTTTATATATATATATATATATATATATATATATATATATATACACACACACACATACACATACAGTTGGCCCTCAAATTACGAAGACCCCTATGTACGAAATCCCCGGGTTACGAAAAACCCATGCTTGTGTTTCCGTCCCCGAGATACGAAACAACCCCCTCTTACGAAAAGAAATTCAAAATTCAAATGCACCAATCAAAATTTCACACAACGCGCAAGTTGCTTTCTCATTGGCTGGGTCCCGCCCCACTGGCCTCCCAGATAGAGACAGAAGAAAGCGTCACTCTTTAGTTTTTAGTTTAGTTTTTTAAGTTGTTTTAATTCAGTAATTGTTTAATAAATGTGGGCGCATTTGAGCTCATCTGGAATTCTGATCCCTCAAGGAATCAAATTAAAGTTGAGTTTGTCAAGCTGGGAATGCGCCTTGAATTCACGTGCGCGGGAGAGAGAGAGAGAGAGAGAGAGAGAGAGAGAGCGAAGGAATAACGCTTTAGTTTTTAGTTTAGTTTTTTTAAGTTGTTTTAATTCAGTAATTGGTCAAGCAGGGAATTCTTTGAATAACCACGTCTTGTGGGCGTGGCCAGCAACGCTAGAATAAACATGTGCATTGTAATGCGTCTGTGTGTGTGTGAGAGAGAGCGAGAGAGAGACAGGAGTGGGAGTGGGAGAGTGTGAGAGAGTGTGTGTGTGTGAGAGAGAGAGGGAATAATGCTTTGTTTTTTGTTTTTTTAATTGTTTTAATTCAGTAAATGGTCAAGCAGGGAATGCACTTTGAATTCTACATCTTGTGGGCGTGGCCCGCAACGCTAGAATAAACATGTGCATTGTAATGCATCTGTGTGTGTGTGAGAGAGAGAGAGACAGGAGAGTGTGTGTGTGTGTGTGTGTGTGTGTGTGTGTGTGTGTGTGTGTGTGTGTGTGTGTGAACCTTTGGATCAGCGATCCAACGCCCTATACCACTAGACCACCACTGGCACCGTGTGTGTGTGTGTGTGTGTGTGTGTGTGTTAATAAAAAATGTATAATAATGGTTTAATTAATAAATATGTTTTTAAAATGGTTTAATATGTTAATAAAATGTTTAAATGGTTTAATAAATAATTTTCTTTTACTTTTAACTCATATTTCATACAAAATGGGTGTACTTTTATCATTTTTAAAGGGTTTATGGGGTTTATCCAGTCCAAAGACTGGAGCCTTGGAACGGATTAGGCGTTTAACATGTAAAATGCGACCCCTACTTACGAAATCCCCGCCATACGAAAAGGACTCTGGAATGGATTAATTTCATAAATTGGGGGCTGACTTATATATGTGTGTGTGTGTGTGTGTGTGTGTCTGTCTTCCTTTCGGCTTTTTCCCTTTTACTCGGGAGTCGCCACAGCGAACCATTTGATTCGCACGTTTGATTTGGCAGAGGTTTTTTACATCGGATGCCCTTCCTGTCACAACCCTTTTAACAAAGGACAGAAACACGCTGACGACTTTGCAGCCTACTCTTTACGAAAGTCAGCAATGGTTCTTTTACATGCCTCTCACCATAGACAGTGAGAGACATGGCCCGCCTTTGATAAACCAGTTAGCTGCACTGGGGGGACAGTGACAACCTTGTGGAGAGTGGGACTCGAACCCCCAACCTTTGGATCAGCGATCCAGCGCCCTATACCACTAGACCACCACTGCCCCACACACATATATATATATATATATATATATATATATATATATATATATAAAAAATTAATTAAAAAAAGCATTTTCCAGCACATCTTGAAAACTTTCAATAGGGTTAAGGTAAGGACTATTGGGTGCCAATACATATGGGGAAATGATCGGATCAGAAGTATTCTCGATTTTCCAAGATAACCGACGTAAACAAATAAACAAACAATCGACTCGTATTTTCAATTGAGTAATTCGAACAGAGAACATTAAAATTTCCACCTCAGTACTTGGTCAGCTGTCCTTTACTTTGAACACAGGCCAGCATTCATCTCGGAAGGGATGAATATAGATTTCTGACGTAATCCAATGTGATATTTGTCCAGGTGGTGTGAATTTCATGAAACAGTTCATCTTTTGTTATGTTCGTGGCTCTGTTTTTCAGTGAATGTTTTATTTTCAGCCAAATATTTTCTATGATGTTGAGATCGGGAGACCGGGCCGGTCATAGCATGCCATGAATATTGTTTTGGGTTTTGTACTCCTCTAATACAAGCCCGATGGATGGGGGTGTTGTCATCTTGGAACCTGTACGGTCTGTCAGTGAAATGATGAGCGAGAACTGGCCACAGATTGTTTTCCAGGATATCAATGTATTTGACAGCACTTATGTTACCATCGACCTGGCACAAAGTCCCCACACCGTACCAAGTGATCCAACCCCACGCCATAACAGACAACTTACACTGGCTCGGAACACACATGCACTCGGGTCGGTATGCTTCATTTGCTGATCGCCACACAAATACATGGTTATTTTTCCCAACGACTACTTGAGCTCCATCACTGAATATAACAGTATTCCAGTGTTGATCAACAGTCCATCTATACCTTGTTGTTTCAGATCTACGATCAATTATTTCATGGCACCGTCAAGCGCCGTCAATCTGCAACCCATTGTTTGTTTTGGTTTGTCTGCTCTGATCTATTTGGCAGACGACAAAACTGTGATGTCATACCAGAAGTAGACTATCACGCACGTCTATGGTTAAAATTTCATGAAGTTTCGTCAACTGTACATCGTTTATTATTTGACTTTTTGTGTTTGCTTCTAAAATTCGTGCATTGAAGCTATTTCGAGAATATTTTTGATCCGATGCTGTGTATCCGTGCCATCAGGAAAGCTAAAGGTCTATTGACGTTATAACCTGCTCATTGAGTACATTCAGATCATCAGCAGACTTCATTTTATTGCCACATTAATGTTATTGAGCCCCAACTGGAACAACAATGCCATTACATGGTGTGATCAAGGATAAAGACTCTGTAAGAAAACATACCTGTCAACCCTAGGCCGTTGGCGATCTTACAAATGGCTACTTATGCCCTTACAAAATAGCAACTAATCTTACACGTCTTATTATCGCGTGCAATATGAAACAAAAATTAAACTCTATTTTTAATATAATATGAATTTATTGGTAATGTTGTAACATATAACCTGGTGCAATCAAATAAAAGAGTAATATCTTCAGCTGCATGATTAAGAAAATTTAACAGTGATCTTTATTATAACTATATGTAGCACTTTTGGCACTTTCAATCATTTCTTTTGATGGCTTCACTTCATGGCACTTGAGCTCGCAATTAAGTTTGACTTGAATGATGGCGGAAGTGAAAGTGCGGTCACGTGGTCGGAAAGAGCAGACGATAGCAGACGATAAACGCAACGCGCGATTCTCGCGAGAAAACGGCTACAGACCAATTCGGCGTATCGTCTCTTTGACGGTGACACAAAAAACGGAGTTAAAAAAAAAAGACGAAATGATCGAAAAACGTACAGATTTCGGACGTACGGCGTACACATTTAAAAATCAGTGCTCACTTGTACAAATTACGCCAAAACCGTACAACTTGACAGGTATGAGAAAAGATCATAGTGTGCAGCTTTTTTTTTTTATTTATTTATTTTGCCCAGTCAATGTACATATATAGTGACCATTAGAGTGGGAGAAAAAAAAAAACCCTACTATGCTGGGCCCCTGGAATCTACAACTTGAAACAAAACAGGTAGATCCTTTAACAGGCCTGTAATGGTTGATGGATGCAAACACCTTGTTGCTTTGTTTGAGAATATTCAGTATTATTGGAAAGTGTATAAAGAATAAAAGGATCGGTATTGTTAGCAACAGGTTTGGACGGTGAGGAAATTGCCATTCTGAGCTGTAAGTGCTTTATAAGCTATAACAGTCAAATCACATTTCTGAACATCACAGGAAATGATTTCCAATAAACATGTGTGTGAATTGCTGGGGTATAATGTTGTCACTTAGTCTGGTGTATTTCAGAGAGTGGGAAAAAAAATTATATTGGTCCTGAAGGATCAAGAATACAGAGATGGGTGACATTTGATTGTGTTATCAGGGACAGAGGCATCATGGGTATAAAAAAGTGCCATCTGATGGCATCTATGATAGTCTGTTGAAGGTGTCTGAGAGTGAGTTTCCGAGGTCGGCGGATGAGATACGGCTCATTATCGATCCGGATTTTCTGTCTTGGTGCTGTTTCGAGGAAAAGAAGGCATGAAATAAAGCATGTCGGCAGTAAAGTCAGTCAGGTGAGCAGGATAGAGTGATGGAGAGGTGGGGCAGTTAATCCCGGGTCCAGCATACCATTTCATTGATTGGCTGTAGTCAGATTGATGGTTCAAGGTGTTGGACAGTTGTCAGAAGGATGAGCTGGTGGCTGAGAAAGTGTGTAATGTACACACACTGAGTCTTCTTCGACTAAAGCCTTCTATGACATTACTATCCAAAGAATCTCGAGCTGACATGAGGCAGATATAGAGACCTCCCTTCTTCTCACTATGCTCGAGCTCCGCTGGGCCATCAGGGGTATTCGTGTTAACGCAGGCTCTCAGTCAATAGGTCTGCAGGCTGTTTTATTGAGAGAATGAGGTGAAATGAGAGATGGGCCGGTAGACTCAGAAACGGAAAGGATACGGTTGTAGTAATGTGTTGGTTTTGCTGTGTGTCATGTTGACGCACTCGAATTCAGTGATGCTTAGAAATTGTGTATGTTGTTTAAAACATCAGTCAAGGATGCGAGTTCCATTTTTTTTTGAATCGTAAAAAAAAAAAAGGCCGTTGTAAATACGATGTAAATTCTTGAATTGTGTGTTTTGGGAGAATAGTGATCTCTGTAGTCATGCAGATGCCGATAAGCAGTTGCTTAACAGCTGAAGACTTGTAGCATGTAAATAAATTCCTGATTGGCTGACTGGTGGTGATGCAGCCTCTCTGAAACAGACTAATTATGAGAACCTCTGTTGAGGACTTATTAAATATTCATGATATACTCCGACAACCCCCCCCCCCCACACACACACACACACACACACAAATCCCAAGACTTGTGTGTAGGCATCCCATAATCACATCGACAAGGCAATAGGTTTTGATGGTTTTAGTGTTGTGGTGTATGACTCACAGCTGACTTCATATTAATGATGAGGTTTCGTGGACATATTGTTTTGAAAAATATCTTCCAAAAAAAAAAAACGTTTTTCCCAGCAGGGACTACATTTTTGTTGGGATGCTGGGTAATGTAATTATTTCTGGTATATTTGTCAGAGATGTAATACTAAAGTCTGTGTGTACATGTCTGAAAAGATAACATTGTATTTTTAACCTTCTCTATGAAGGCCTGTATAATCAGCCCAGGTAAAAGGTGGTGTCTGAATTGACTTATTGCTACCGAGTTCAAATCATTCCAGGAAGCACTTTTTTTTCCCCTCACCAAAACCAAAAGTACAGGAAAGGTACTGAAAGGTACCCATAAGCGTTGTGAATTATTCTGATTTTTCTGCACATGTATCGTGTTGCTTGAAATTCAGGAACCCTTTTGGTATTGTAATCACCAGCGTTTGTTTGTCTGTTGCTCTGCTTCTTTGTTGTATGAACAAAAGCCTGACTACACATGTAGAAGTATTTTCTCTCTAAACCCGCAGGGGACACTTCCCTACCTGTGTCCCTGAGATAATTGGTTTTGATTTTGGGAAGTAGAGGTCAAAGCAAGGTCACAAAGAATGAATGGATATTTTGAATACGTAAACCATAGTGGTCAGTAAACACTGCACATAGAGAGTACAAACAATGACAGGAAAAAAATCAAATAAAATGATCTCAGTCCGTACCTTTCATCCATTCATTCATTTTCTGTAACCGCTTAATCCTAATTAGGGTTGCGGGGAAGCTGGCGCCCATCCCAGCCGACTCCAGGCGAGGGCAGAGTACACTCTGGACAGCTCGTCAGGCCATCGCAGGGCGGAAACACGCCGACGGCTATGCAGCTACTCTTGTCGAAAGTCAGCAATGGTTCTTTTACAGCGTCACACCACAGACAATGAGAGACATGGCTGACCTTTGATGACCCGGTTAGCTGCAATGGGGGGGACAGTGACAACCTGTTGAGAGTGGAACTTGAACCCCCAACCTTAGGATCAGCGATTCAGCACGTGACCATCAGTTTAAAGTTAACCAAAGTATTTCAGATAGACTGCTTATAACTTGGAAATTAAAGCTAATAGACACGTGGTTACTTCTTCTTTTCCTTTCAGCTTTTCCCTTCAGGGGAAAAGTCCTCTAGTGCATCCCTCATGCAGCTCTATGTTGGAGATGGAATTTGTTATACAAATTCATCAGACAACACATCCATTGGCTCAGGAATTTGAGTTGGTCATTCAAAAACGATTCATTGGAGCATGAAGTGCTGCAAAATCTCCTGATAGCTAGCTGCATTGACCTTGATAAAACACAGTGGACCAACACCAGCAGCTGACACGGCACCCCAGACCATCACTGACTGTGGGTACTTGACACTGGACTTCAGGCATTTTGGCATTTCCTTCTCCCCAGTCTTCCTCCAGACTCTGGCACCTTGATTTCCGAATGACATGCAAAATTTGCTTCCATCCGAAAAAAGTACTTTGGACCACTGAGCAACAGTCCAGTGCTGCTTCTCTGTAGCCCAGGTCAGGCGCTTCTGCCGCTGTTTCTGGTTCAAAAGTGGTTTTGCCTGGGGAATGCGGCACCTGTAGCCCAATCCACTGCTTTCACAGGTCCCCCAAGGTCTGGAATCGGCCCTTCTCCACAATCTTCCTCAGGGTCCGGTCACCTCTTCTGGTTGTGCAGCGTTTTCTGCCAAACTTTTTCCTTCCCACAGACGTCCCACTGAGGTGGCTTGATACAGCACTCTGGGAACAGCCTATTCGCTCAGAGATTTCTTTCTGTGTCTTACCCTCTTGCTTGAGGGTGTCAATGATGTCCTTCTGGACAGCAGTCAGGTCGGCAGTCTTACCCATGATTGCGGTTTTGAGTAATGAACCAGGCTGGGAGTTTTTAAAAGCCTCAGGAATCTTTTGCAGGTGTTTAGAGTTAATTGGTTGATTCAGATGATTAGGTTAATAGCTTGTTTAGACTACCTGAACATGATATGCTAATTTTTTGAGATAGAAATTTTGGGTTGTCATGAGCTGTATGCCAAAATCATCAGTATTAAAACAATAAAAGACCTGAAATATTTCAGTTGGTGTGCAATGAATCTAAAATATATGAAAGTTTAATGTTTCAGTACATTACAGAAAACAATGAACTTTATCACAATATGCTCGTCCTTCTCAAAAAATTAGCATATTGAGAGTTTATTATTTTCTTAAAAAACTGTATAAGTTTAACTTACACAAGCACCTCTTTTGTTCATTCTTGTACATGCTCATCTTTAATGAGTACAATATTTATATATTTTTTTTACATTCAATGACATATTTTACATGTCTTTGAATCATACGATGAATATTGCAAGGATGTTATACATAAATTTATCACAGCAGGTAAATTTTTTTTAGTATCACCTATCAAATCATTAAGCAATGAAAGCTGTTTCAGATTCAAGCAGCCTATACTTTTCTAGTTAGATTTTAGTTAGTTAATGTACTGTGAGCTCAGTTGAGTGTTCAAGACCCCTTACTGTTCTCATAAAAGATTTTAAAATAAGATAAAGAGGTGATTAATCTATGAAATCAAAAAGAATCGAAATAATCAGAAAAAAAACTTCATTCAAATGTCAACCCAACCATGGAATAATAAAGTCGTGAGGACAGGAAATCACTTTTAAATTACACATTTAGGTCTATATATAACTTCTCTGATTGAATTTTGAAGGAAATTGTATCATTAAGCCATCAGATAGAAGAGACATAAGATGATCAGCCACAGATCACAGTTTTTTACAGATATTTCCAGAAACTCATCATATTTTGCTGATGTCATCACTGAGGCTGAGTCGATTGTTATTTTACTCTGTAATGCAATAATTTGTATCACAGTGCTGTTGAATTCTTGATTCTGGCAAAATTTTAAATTTTCTATAGCAGTGCCGACTATAACGAAAATAACTGGTTTATAGTAATGTATGTGGTCTCATGTATTATTTTTTCTATATTGACAACTTGTTCACATAATCTTGTATAGCAGATGCTTCAAATAATTCGAGACAAGAGTTAATAGCTGTTTAAAGATGAAGGAAAACAATACATTATTGTCGCTGGCTTATTTAACTTTTATAAATGTGGACTCGGCTGATGTTGATTTGTAACTGTGATTAAATTGGTAGTGTGTATAGCTGGAATAACAACCATGAACGGAAACTGTCCTGTTTATTAAGATATTTCTCACAGTATAATTATAAAATAATGAGAATGAGGAACCAATGTTGACAATTGTTGCGGTATAATAGGAATAAAGTTTGCTGTAACATGGTGCTGTTAGCCATGAACACATCTTTGCTCTGTACCTCATTGCACTATCCCATCAATTATTTGCCTTTCTAGCTATGCTGTGTATGCAGGTCGATTGTAAACCTGTTCCATGAATAATTTATTACTATATTTATTACTATTTATTATTATAATTTAGCACTGAAGGTGAAGTGAATGTAACTGTTATGTCTCTGTGCTATTTAGCATTGTCCACCAAGACTGAGGCGAATAATTGTTTCATGTATGAAAACATAAAAAGTGAACTGAATCCGGATTTTTATCATTTATTTGTTTTTATATTTATTTCATATATTTTTTACTAATTTTAAACATTACAGCGGCAGCTCACGTGATCTTCGCATGCAGAGTCAAAGCATTGGGTAGCGAATATCTTTTGTGTAGCGAACGTGTCTTTTGAAATTCATTCAAAGTTTTAGTATATACTGCACAGCAAAATAAAGAAAAGCAAACTAAAATGAGGCTTTTGTAGTCTATTTTCATATAATGTGACCATTACTCAGGCAGGTCAGGTGATCTGCTCATGGCATCGTTTGACACCAATTCAGAGTTTTAGAATACGCTACATCGGTGTATGTATGAAATGTACGAAAACCGTGCACCATTACAGCGTCTTTTTAATGTCATTCAACTTCTTTTTTAAAAAACCCCAAGAAAAGCAAATTAAAATGAGCTTTGTGTGGTTTAGTCTTCCATTTTTAAAGCATGACAGTTATAATACCGGGGATTTAGCTCAGTTGGTAGAGCGTCCGCTTTATCCTCCGGAAGGTCAGAGTTCGAAACCGGCCGGTCATACCATGAGACGTTAAAATTTGGGAGTTGTTGCTTCCTGCTTGGTGCTCAGCATCAAAAGGATAAAACAACGCAGCAACTGGTGCTGTACAGTGGTGACGGGTACCCGGAGCGCAGGGAGTGCTGGGGTCTCATGCGCATTGAGCATACAAGTGTATCAAATTGCGCTATATAAGCACCCAAATAATAATAATAATAATACCACCTGCTCCCAGTGATCGTGATAAGATGTGAGTGTCTGTCATTTTGATTCAAGCTTTATCTTCTCTGATTAATGTCTGTGAATCCCCTGATAGTGGACCAATCAGCTCATATCATTCCTGGGCAGCATTTGCATCTATTTATCTCAGTTAGAAACCAAAAGCTGTATACTTTATAAAGTTATAGTTTTCATGTTCAGTCCAATGTCCGGTAAATAAGGTGAAATTTTATATAATTCCTTGATAAAAATGTGTCACTTCCCAGGTAACCTATT
Organism: Plotosus lineatus; assembly: GCA_024760905.1. Lineage (NCBI taxonomy): Eukaryota > Metazoa > Chordata > Actinopteri > Siluriformes > Plotosidae > Plotosus > Plotosus lineatus. Next base: position 17,166,882 of record CM045728.1, read on the forward strand.
TCTGTGACTTTTTTTTTTTTTTTTTTTTTTAAGGATGTTAAATATCTGCACCGTGTGCTGAATATTAATTCTGAGCTACGGTGTCTCTCTGAAATGCAAATCTGTGGTATAGATGTTAAGCCTGTTAGGTTTAAAAGTCAGATTTAATGTAGTTTGAATGCCACACCCGGAACACGAGAATTGCTTCACACAAAACATTGAAATGAGGTCATGCTTTTTGAATGTTTTATGTCTGCTCCTTTCTTCTTTGTGCAAAAATCATACAGATTTCCCTCGAGCAATAATAATTGTGTATTATAATGCTTTGTTTTACTATTAGTTCTTGGCGCATTCTATATTCTGAACCACATGAGTCACTATGGGGCATTTCTGAAGCAGGCTAGACAAGGAAACTTGTGAATGCTGATTGCTAGTTCGAGGAAACCTATGATTAATGCCAAGTGTTGGCCTGTTTTTTCTTCTTCTTCAACAAGATCCGAGATAATTTCACTTGACTTTATCAATGAAAAGATTTTATCCAAGGCTTAAAAGGAAGTGGAATTGACATGCCTCATAAAAGCTTGTGAAGTCAGTTTGTAGTTTAGTTAATGTGATCTGGAGAGTTGCCATGGAGCTCAGACGAAATGATTCATCCTGAAACTTTTCATACAAAAAGTGATTCGTCCTCTCGGCAGCATGTCCTCCCCATGATTGCTGGCTAAACAGATAGGCTTTTATCCCTGACAGGATGGGTTAGCTAATGGTCTCAGGCCTATTCACTTTCTGCTCATTGAAGGCTCTTGTGAAAACGTGTGGAAAATTTCTTTGGGAAAACTAAAACGCTAATGGTGTGACTCCTCAGCATGGGATTGAGAGACTCAAACTCACCATAAATTGGCTTATGTTCCTGCTTGGGACTGGTTTTTGGGATTTTTTTTGTTCCCGCCTCTGGTTATAGTTGGGGGTATGCAACAGTTCCATTTTACTGCTAATCAGACTGGTTTGTTTGAAAGCTAATATATATTTTATGAATATTTTAAAATCTAATCTTCCATTTTTATTATTTACATATATATGTGTGTATTTCATATTCAATTTGAAATTCAACCGGGAGCCAGTGCAGTGTAAATAAGTTAGGGTTGATATACTAGTGTCTTCTGGTTCTAGTAAGGACTCTTGCCAAGAGCTTGCTTATTGTTTACCTATTGGAACATCTAGACAATAACAATAATCTAATTTTGAAGTAACAAAAGAATGGACAACTTTTTTTTCCACATCATGCAGTGATGTGATATATTTCTTATTTTAGCAATAGTCCTGAGATGAAAGAAGGCTACTGAAGTAATATCTACATGTTGACCAGTGTCAACAATCACTCCAAGGTCCTTTGCTCTTACACATGATAAAACTGAAACACCATCTAAACTTTATACATAATCGGAAACTTTATTTCTAGCTGCCTGAGATCCAAGTGCAAGTACTTCTTTTTTTATCAGAATTTGATAAGCAGAAGTTAGTACGCATCCATAATCTAATGTCCTTTACACAATTTTCAACTTCATTAAGCTGTTGTCTGTCATTTGGCTTGCTGAAATATGTAACAGTACTTCATCAGCATTACAATGAAAGCTAATACCATGATCACGGATAATATTGCCCAAAGGGACTATGTATAGCAAGAAAAGCAACAGGCTTAGGACAGAGCCTTGTGGAACACCAACCTCAGCATTAGACTGTACAGAGAAATCATTTACTCCTGCAAACTGATAATGGTTAATAAAGTCAGTAAATCAGTCACGTTAGATTTAAGCCATGAGAGGGTTGTTCCCTTAACTCCAACATTATTTTCTAATTTGTCAAGGAGAATTGTGTGATCAATAGTGTCAAAGGCTGTACTCAGGACAAGTAACACAAGCAGGGAGACACACCCGTGGTCGAGGCCACCAGTAAGTCATTTGCCATCTTATCGAGTGCCGTTTCTGTGCTATAATGAGGCCTAAATCCTGACTGATGCATTTCATGAACGTTATTCCCACTAAGATATGAACATAACGGCTACACTACAGCCTTTTCTAACATCTTGGAGTCAAAAGGGATGTTTGATATTTGTCTATAGTTGGACAGATGACATGAGTCGAAATCAGTTTTTTAATCAGAGGTGTGAGAGCTGCTTGTTTAAAGGATTTAGTTACATAACCAGTGCTCAGGGAATAATTAATTACATTTAATAAAAGGTTGATCACTTCTGATGGCATTTGTTTCAAGGAACATGGAGGTACTGGATCAAGCACACAGGTTGATTTTGATGAGGAAAATAATGAGAAGAGTTCTGTCTTTTGAATGGAGATAAAACACTCTAGTTGCAGATCTGATAACAGTCTATTATTATTTACAGTTTTAGTTACTGACATACCTGTGTAAATTTAGGGAATCGATTTTTTGCCTGATATTTTTGATATAAACATTAAAAAAAGTTAATTAAGTCATCATTGTATATAGCACGGTGGCGTAGTGGTTAGCACACCCGCCTCACAGCAAGAAGGCCTGGGTTCGAATCCAAGCCTGGGCGTTTCTGTGTGGAGTTTGCATGTTCTTCCCGTGCTTGCGTGAGTTTCCTCCGGGTACTCCGGTTTCCTCCCACAGTCCAAAAACATGCACAGTAGGTTAATTTGCTAAATAATCTGTGGAGAGGGCTGCACCAAGTTGGATAACTTGTGCCCAATCCCTTTCTTCAATGAATAAAATATGTTTAAATCAATCAATCATTGTATATAAGTTTATGGTCTTATTACTATTTAATTCTGCAACAATATTAAATAGGTATTTCAGATTATTTTTGATATTTTCTTTTAGATTTGAGAACTATTCTGCTCTAGCAGCACGAAGAGCTTTTCTGTAATTAAGGAGACTCTGCTTCCATTGTGGTTGGAAAATCATTAATTTAGTTTGACGCCATTTTAGTTCTAAATTGCAGGTGTTTTGTTTTAATGTGCATATTTCATTATTATACCAGAAGGCTAATTGTTCTCTTATTGGTTTTCTTTTTTGGAGGGGCTACATTATCTAGCATATGGTGCAAATCTGACTCAAAGCGCTTGGTGGCTTGATCAAGTTCTGTGTGGTCTGATGGTGATCTGATCATAGTTGATAATTGTGGAAGATTATTAAGGAAAGTCTGTGTAGTCGTTGATGTAAAATTTTACTTCTTGCAATAATGTGCCATGGTGTCTAGATTAGTATTAAGAAGCAGTGTAAGCGAAAGATGATGAGCCGAAATAGTTTCTGACAGTATATAGTGCAACAGCTATGTTTCCACTATTTCATCAAAGTTAGTATTAAATGTAGTGTGTGACCAGCTTTATGAGTGGGACCTATTGAATTCTGGATGACCCCTATTAAATCTAGGATATATTCGAGTGATGTTCTTAAAGAGTCCAATAGGTTTGTCAAAATTAATATTCAAGTCAGCAATAATTAAAGCTTTATTTGAAGAAACAACCTGAGGGTCTGTTAATAATAATTTAAGGAATCGGCTGCATGGGCATATTTTTCTAGGAACATATATAATGTTAGTGTACAGAATTTCAAAGGCATTAAATTCATGGCTAGATTTTTGTGTAAGGACGAGATTATCAGTATAAATAACTGCAATGCTCTTCCTCTGCCAGTTAGATGAGGTTGGTGTGTATAACTGTGTTTGAGAGGACTCGCTTCATTTAATGCTACATACTCTTTGGGTTTAATCCATGTTTCTGTTAAACATATCACACTAAACTCCTGATCAGTAAATATTTCATTAACAATGAGTGCTTTAGATACAAGAGAGAGAACATTTCACAACCCTGTCTTTGGATCATTGGTGCAGGCTGCAGATTCAGTATGATGTACATTTTTGTGAATAAACTCTCTGAGAGTTTGGGGAAGCAGACACACTTTCTATAGCATTGAACTTGACTTGAGTGACGACTCCATGCAGCTAACAGACGCTCGGATTAGCCTGTTTGTGCATGCTCTGGTATTGGCTCTGGATAGTCACTGACCGACTAGTCCTGTTCTTAGGCTATGTGCTTTGCTGCAAGAAATAAGAGCAGCACCTTCCCGAGTGGGCCAGGTTTTCCCTCAAAAGTACTCCAATTATCCATAAAGCCCACTTTGTTTTCGGCACACCACTTGGATATCCAGCAGTTCAGCGACCATAGCTTGCTGTAAGCTTCATCACCATACCATATTGGGATGGGTCCAGAGAATATCACAGCTTCACACATTGGCTTTGCTAATTTCCACACCTCTATACAGTTACTTTTGATAACCTCTGACTGACAAAGGTATATATTGTTCATGCCAACATGTAGAACTATCTTATAAAACCTCAGTTATGAACTATAGATAACTGCTATGCTTGGCGGTCTGGCTCCCAGGATACACCTAACACCAGCGCTGCTGGTGCCCCAAAAGGACTAGCTAATTTCATGTGCTTTAAAATAGAGCTTTCTATAACAAATATTCTTTCAGGTTCCTGAACAGGTTTGTCCTTGAGGAGAGGAAATCTTTTTGACACGTAAAGCACAGATGAGTGGTACTCCCGTGGGCGAGCCTCAGCATTAGCGTTGGCTTTATGAGGATGCTGCAGGGTCATCACCCATTTTCCGCACTGTGAGGGCTCTGATCCCGGGGGAGGTGTGGGTGTGTGTGTGTGTGTGTGTGTGTGTGGGGGGGGGGGGGGGGGTTACTATCTCCACCATAAAGCCTATATAAAGCTTCCATGTTGAACTTTCCGCCCTGAGAAACACCTCGGTATCGACTTACCCCATGTGTTCGTTACGTCCAATAGACTCTGACATTCCAATAAGTACACGAAGTCAAAGGTCTCTTGGTTGGTAATTTCTCTGCGCACAAATATGGACAAACGCAATGGTGTCAGCAGCAGTTGGACGGATTTTGGATGGTTTCCGTACCACCATGGTGCCTGGGTGTGTGTGAAATCTCCAGGAGTGTGTTTGTTGTTAGTGGTGGACTGCATGAGGGGTCGTTTGATTATAGCATGACAGGAAACAGCGGTAGAGCCCTGGGCCATCTGCACATGGTGAGGAGAAATGAATCTAAAATAACATCAGTTTCAAAAACATAAACAGTTCCTTCAGCACATACAGTAGTTTGGTTGAAATTGCTTCTGCTTTTCACTACTATCAAACCTAAATCAGTTTTCAGTCTACATAAGATAAGATAAGATAAGATAAGATACAGCTTTATTAATCTCACAATGGAGAAATTCACTGTTACAGGCTCTTGAGGTACCATCAGTAGGGGGTGCAAAAATAGATACAAATACAAACATACACACGTACATATATATTATATAAGTAAATAAATAAGTAGATACATAAATAGTATAAATTAATAAACAATAAAAGAAAAGAATGGAGCAACTTTATAGACTGGCCTATATTAAAGTGTAATGTATCTGAGGGCAGAGATGGGTTGATATGGTTCACAGTCAGTGGGGTAGATGTGGTTGATTAAAGTGCACGGGGTTTTTATTGCACATAACCAGTATTTTCACAGACAGTTACAAAGTGGCGTTGTACAGTCTGATAGCGGTGGGAATGAACGACCTGCGGTAGCGCTCCTTCCTGCACTGAGGATGCCTCAGTCGTCCACTGAAGGAGCTACTCAGCTCCTCTACAGTCTGGTGCAGTGGGTGATAGATGTTGAACAGGATGGATGTGAGCTTTGCAACCATCCTCCTCTCACTCACCTCCTCCACAGAGTCCAGTGGGCAGCCGAGGACAGAGCTGGCCCTCCTGACCAGCTTGTTCAGTCTCTTTCTGTCCCGCTCTGTGCTGCCTGGGGCCCAGCAGATGGCAGCGTAGAGGATTGCAGAGGCTACCACAGAGTCATAAAAAGTCCTGAGCAGAGGTCTGCATACGCCGAAGGACCTGAGTCTCCTCAGAAGATGGAGGCGACTCTGGCCCTTATTGTACAGGGCGTTGGTGTTGTGGGACCAGTCCAGTTTATTGTTAAGGTGAACACCCAGGTACTTGAAACTGTCCACTGTCTCAATGTCCTGTCCCTGGATGTTCACTAGTAAGTGTGTGTGTGTGTGTGTTTGAGTGTTTCTCCTGAAGTCGATCACCATCTCCTTCGTCTTCCTGGTGTTCAAGCACAGGTGGTTGCGCTCACACCAGTCCACGAAGTCAATGATGACCGACCGGTACTCCAGCTCGTTCCCCTCAGACACACGGCCCACGATGGCGGAGTCGTCCGAGAACTTCTGGAGGTGGCAGCTGTTTGTGTTATATATGAAGTATGTGTGAGGGCAGATTGGTGCATACGGCAGTATAATCCAATTTTTTGTTTGTTTTATTTACTTTTTTTCCCCAAAAAAATCTTGAAATGACCGCTCAGCTCTCTGCTTGTCCTCCACAACCACTTTAATGGGCAAAAAGTAAGATATTCATCCTCCCACTCATCCACTTCTTCCAGGCTGCTTGCCCTCTCTTTCTGTCTGCCTGACTGGCTAATGGATCACGACAAGGTGCAGAGGAGGTGTCACTAAGCTTTGTTAGTCTGTAATGGTTTGAAATTCCTTTTGAACAGAGAAGGATAGAGTCTTCCTTCAGTGTACACCTGCCAGCAGTGGGCAGTCCAGCTGCATTAATGCTAACCCCACATCTGCATTTGTTAATCATCAAAAAATTGGCTCCTCTTTTTTACTGGACAGTGTGGTGGAATGAGGTTAGTGCATCTCGTATTCGAGCTATTTCTGGATTTAGATTAGCACTATACTGTGGTGAAAAAGAAATAAGCGAATACATTAATAACTAATGGAGCAGTACTTCATCTCATCATGCTTTTCCTTTAGGAATTCAGCATGTGCTGCCTGGTTAGTTCATTTATTCACTACGCTCAGATCCATAAAGAGGAGCGTGCATTCTCACTAGCAAGCTAATTAGCACCATGTTATAGAACTGTAGCCTCTGCAGTATTTTCTTTTTCTACTTAATTATTCTTTTCAGTGGGACTAGAGTAGCTCTGGCCGTTCCTGAACTCATGTTATTTAGCTCAACGGAGTGGAATGTCGTAAAGCCATCACTGTGTAAAAGGCCAGGTGCTCAAATCTGAAGGTTTGCTTGGGTTGGTGAGGGAACATGGCTGTGAAGCCAATTATGATTGCGTAGTGCATGAGCCGTGATGCTCCTCTTCAGGATTTTTTTTTTTTTTTTTTTGAACTATGCTCACATTTTTGCTGAAGTTGTTTTGCACAAATTTGCACATTTTATTTCTTTGTCAGATTGTAGATCCACGTGGAGAGAAGTTTAAGCTCATATGCTAGTGTGTGTAATTATTAGCATGCTGGATGAGGGAGGTTCAAGAGCATGTAATTTTTAAATAAAAAAATAAAAATATTAAATAAAAATATTGACTAGAATGTGACTTTAATTAATGCTGGGTGTTTTTATCCAGGAACGTCTCTGTGCTGAAACTATATCAACAAATTCCTGATCAGTGTTAAACAAAATGGTGACACTCGTAGATAAACGGATATCTATCATATATTGGTGGAAAATCTGACCACCAATTATTTCCTATGTAGAAATTTGTGTCTCCTTTTGGAACACATGAATAATTCTCATGTGCCTGTGATGCCATCCATTTCTTAAAATATTATAGGACGGAGCTATAGTCAGGAAATATGTCTTGGATGGTTGTCTTGTGTCCTGTCCAGTGTCTGCCACATCGTGGAGTTGATGCTGATTGGCTGTTATGTTTCTCAGACTTGCATGGCACCTATCAATATAGACACATGTATTGGGAGATCCATTTTTACGCACTAAGTGTATATTAGATAATAAAATTTAAATAGGTGGAAACCGAATGATATGAATATACATTAATGAAACCCTTCAATGCTGGTTTTAGAAGTGACAAAATTTCATGGTTTGGAAATGGTTCAAAGCACCAGCTACATATTAAGGTAGGTAAATTCTGTTGGGCTTTTTACACCCGAGCCTAGTGGGTCAGGCCGGTTCTTATCCCCGGTTTCCATAGCCTGAAGTGACCAGGAGTTCCCATCCTCCTGGATGGGACGCTAGTCCATTGCAGGTTACCTTCCCAGTATAGTTTACTGGTACCCAAATACTGCTAGGTGAACAGAGGCACACTTGTGGTGAAGATCTTGCCCAGGGGTCATAGCACAGTGGGTGTCTAACTGGGATTTGAACACAACCTCCTGATCATGAGCCCAGCACCCTAACAACTACGCCACCGGCCCCGCCAGCTACGTATTAAAGTCCTACTGAAATGTATAAGGCTCATCGTGATGTGGAGTCAATTGTTTGGTACATCTTTATAGCTTTAAGTTAGACTTTGTTTATACCATCTGTTCATCTTCATGATGATCAAGACTTAATTTTCACAGAAAGTTAATACCCACCTTTTTCCTAACCTGTCCCCCTCAGCTCATTTGTTTCTCTTTATATCTTTCTTTCTGTGTGCCTGGTATATTTTTTTATTTCAGACTTATTCAGAGGGCAGTGGTGGTCTAGTGGTATAAGGCGCCAGATCGCTGATCCAAAGGTTGGGGGTTCGAGTCCCAATCTCCACAAGGTTGTCACTGTCCGCCCCCAGTGCAGCAAACTGGGTTATCAAAGGCCGGCCATGTCTCTCACTGTCTATGGTGCGAGGCATGTAAAAGAACCATTGCTGACTTTCGACAAGAGTAGGCTGCAAAGCCGTCAGCGTGTTTCCGCCCTGCGATGGCCTGGCGAGCTGTCCAGGGTGTACTCTGCCCTCGCCCTGAGTTGGCTGGGATGGGCACCAGCCTCCCCGTGACACTAATTAGGATGAAGCGGTTACAGAAAATGAAGATGAACTGAACTTATTCAGAGGGTGGAGTTTGACCCAGAGCATGGCGTGATGCTTCATGCTAATGATACAAAAAGTTTTTGAATCTGTTATGTTTATTGTTATTGTTAGGTTCCTGACTAAATAGCTCATGAGTATGCTCATTAGTGATTGTTCGTTGACTTTTTAATTAACAAACCTAGCATCAGATAATATAAAATACCAAGCAATGATATTGACATTTTTATGGTTTTGTACATTTGACATTTTTGGATGTATGCCCATGTTAACTAGCTAAATTGAAGGGTGTGCACAGGAATGCAAATTTTTAAGCCAGAGATTGCAAGTTTAAATCCAGTTTAATGCCACAGAGATTTGTGGCAGGGGAGCCAATCGGAGGTAATTGGCTGAGCTCTCACAGGAGGGAGGGATGGTATACACTCACGTCCCTGTCACTCACAGCGATTGCCAGCCAATTAGAGGCGTCTGAGAGCTCATTTGTACAAGGGGGCGGATAGTGCGTTCTTTCCGTATGTGTTAAACCGCCCAGAAATATGCATGGTGCTACAGTTTGAAAGGAAGCAGGTGGCTAGAATTGTACGACACTGAGGGGGCGTGTGCATGATTTTCACCCCTCCCTGGTTATTGGTGGTCGTGTGATAGGGAAGGCAATACCTGAGGGGTGGGAATTGCATTAATTAGGGAGAAAATGGGAGAAAGAAAAAAAGGAATGCAGAATTTGTTTAGATCATATCCTGTACAAAAAAAACCCAAACAAAAACCTACGCATAAATTTACTAGACAGTGAAGTGAAAATGTCAGTCAGTAGTCAATAGTTCAATAGCTGTGGCTTTGGTCGTTTTGTCCACTATTAACTCGTAGCTTGGCGAGTTAACATGTGTAAAGTAACTTCCACAGTTCTGTACTGATATGAACCAACTCATCTTCATTACTATTTGCTGAGGGATTTTCACATTAATATGCTTACATGTAAAGAGCAACAAAATAGAGCTCACTAATATCCACACTCTTTTTAGTCTTGTGAGGCTTCTCTGATAAAATCAAAGGGATGTTTGCTACAGTTTTCTTGGCTCTAATTAGACCCTAAAGCATAAGCTGTTCAAAGTTTCTGCGCCCAGCGTGCCCGCAACTGGCCTGCAATGGCTTGCATGGCATAATTGTCTTTTAATATAGCATCTCAAGTCAGACCGGTGAGCCTCTGTCTGTCACCATAATATGGACTGGAACTTTGTCTTGCTTGTCTTGCAAGTAGCTTTAATGATTTATTAATGAACATCTGGAGAGCGGAATGCTAATCACAGCGCTGTTTATTCCTCTACCAATCTCATTAGGCTGACTTGAAGTTAACGGACTTTCAATGATCAGAGCCGAGCACTTCTTAGGTCCCTGAAGAGACATGTTATTAAATTACCTTTTGCACTATTACAAGTTTGGCGAGAAGAATCATGTGACTGGATATTTTTTATTTATTTATTTGTTATTATTATTATTTTTTTTTAATAAATCTGAGCACCATGGCGGATTGACAGACTTGTATTGCTGGTAAACCGGCAAAGATTTCAGCATCAGAGAAATTTATAGGTGACGGCAGTAGTGGCCCGGTGGGAAGGTGCTGGTATATTGATCACAAGGTTGGGGGTTCAAGCCCCACTGTAAATGGTTGTCACTGCCGTGTCTTCCCAAGTGCAGCTCACTGGGTTATGATGGGAAGGCAGTGGTGACCTGGTGGTAAAGGTGCTGATCCAAAGGTTGGGGGTTCAAGCCCCACCCTCAACGGGTTGGCGTTCCTCCAGTAGCTAACTGGGTTATCAAAGGCTGGCCAGGTCACTCACTGCCTATGGTGAGAGACATGTAAAAGAACTGTTACTGACATTCGTCAATAGTAGCTGCATAGCCGTCGGCGTGTTTCTGGCCTGCGATGGCCTGGTGAGCTGTCCAGGGTGTACTCTGCCTTTTCAGAGTCTAACGATCGCCCTAATTAGGATTATGTGGTTCAGAAAATGAATGAATGAACGAAACATTTGTAGGTAGTGGGAACGATTGGATAAACATCTTGTAGAGTGATATAAATTGATTGGCGATTATCGCCGTCTGAATTTGTACGCCGCATGTATGCATGGACTTGTAAGTCTTGTACACTGCATTCTGGCAGTATGAAATACACAGAATCAACTTTTTTTTTGTTAAATAACCAGAACATGATTTTTCATATGCCATCTGTTGTGGGACAGTGTGAAGTACTTATTTGCTTTTAATCGCTCGTGTGCTTGCAAGTGTTTGGGTGGAATCCATCTGTTTACATATTCTGGTTGTTCCATATGATAAAGTTTCAGTTCCATCCTTTACGAATACAAAAAGCTTATATGGATGAATTGTCCTTGTGGGGAAACCCGTAAATGTTATTTAAGATTTTGCAGAGACGCCAGCAATAAGAGCTGACTGAAAATGACACTTTTTTGTCTTTCTCAGCAGAAAGTAGTGCTGAGAATTGATGTACAAATAATTTGGCCTAGCAAAAAAAAAAAAAAAAATGCTAATTCAGCGTCCTGAGTGAAAATAATTGCTAATTTGGGGGGAAAAAAGTGCACTTGTATCTGGTCACAATTACTTTATCATCTTTTTGTAGGTAAATTTTAATGTATGAATTTACATACCTTCAGCTTGTGAGGAAAATAGATAAATAGCAAACTGAGACTGTTGGCACTGTGGTCAGATTAATCAAATAAAAAGGAAAACCTACAGGTGCTTGTTATCATCACGTTGAATTCTGAGCCCTGAATTAGTTTAATTTATTTCTTTCCAACATTCAAAATACTCCCTCTATAAATTAAACCCGATTTAAAACTTGTTTACTTAGCACTCACTCTAAAAGTAGACAGTATTGACTGATGGTCAGCTTCCTCCAGCTCCACTGTCCCTTGTGCCTGAAGCCAGTCGAAGGGTAGATTTGCATGGCTTATAAAAGGAAATAGTCACAAATTGAAGGTACTGAGATGTGAAATGAAGAGTTTGAAGACTTTGACCTTTCAACAGTTGCTAACAACTTTGAGATTTGCTTTTGTCTTACAGTCGGCAGACATAGGACTCTCGGTTCTTATCATCCAACATGGGCTTATGAGAGTTTTTACTTTTTTTTTTTTTTCCTTCTTCCCAGGAGACATCTTTAACGCTTCCCTTTCTATTCAGTATCGCAACGTAGTAAAGCTAATTCATTTCCATTAAAATCAGTTTGTCTCTCTTAAAGACACTGTGAAGTTGAGCACAAGTTATATCATGCTAACAGGAAACGGGAGTTAATATCTTCCCCCTCTGGTAGCAATTACATGTAATTGCTGTTCAGATGGTAAATTGACTCTGATTATGAAAACAAACACACTTGCATTAGTTTGAAGAAAATCTGGAAATTTTTAGTTTTAACAATGTCACAAACATAATAAAAGTCACACTTGTTTTTTTTTTTTTTTTTTTTTTTTTTTTTTTTTTTTTTTTTTTAAACAGTGATGCAAGTCCTGCTGACCAGGAATAAGGTGTATGGATTGTTTGGTAGATAGATATCGCTCAGGCAAGACGCGAGTTCAGTCGGCCTGTTAATGGATCTGTAGCACAGAATTTTGTTTTGGCTGCTGTTTTTAGAGCTCATAGTTCAAAGCTATACCCTCAGTAACCTGAGTAAATTTGATAAATTGTACCGTTTGTTAACCCGGTGGTTTATTCTTCATATTGCTGTTTTTGTGGCATTTCTCTGTACGCCAACATCATAATTCCGCGTAAAAACGTCAGAGCAGTATGAACTGCATTTTGCCCATAATGTCTCATTTGGTATACCAAGCAAATCTTCCAGTTCCAGTAACTTGGCAACCGTACATCACTGGCTCAATATCTTTCCTCCTCTCTCCCTATAGACATTACCACCCTATCTAATGTACTATTCTGCATATACATGTACAACCCAGGTTTGGATGCAATGCAAAATGTAAATGAATACACAATGCAATAATGTGAAAATTTCAGAAATCCATATGTGACCTGCTCCAGCAAAATATAGATTAAGTTGCAAGGTAGTGTTTTGAGTAAGAGCCTAAGCAAAACAAATAAATTAAACCTTGACGGAAATGCGATATCGTCAAAAAATGCATCTTTCAAATCATTGCACATGCCCAACTTTAAAGATCCATAAACACAGCCCATCCATGATAAAATACTAGTTCAAACATGGGATCCATGTCGAAGTTATTGTAAAACAATAGAAATATCCATGTTTCTGTTTGCTCAGAGTATTTCCTTATTATTCATATTTGGTCTCAGAATACTCTGCCTACTTGCAAAATCTCGGAATGATTCCCCGAATCAGATACAGGGATCCCTCGCAATGATTTGAAGCTACTTCGCGCTTCAATTCATGTGGCTTCAGTGCATTGCATTTTTTTTTGTTTGTTTGTTTGTTTTTTTATATTCATCAAATTAAAAAAAATATGGAGATTAAGGAAGAATAGAGGAAAAAGTTAAGGAAAATGTCACAAAAACAAGGCCAATTTTGCAAGAAAAAACAAACAAACAAAATAATTCCCATAAACAAACACAAAACAAAAAACAACCAAAATGTCCCATCAAACTACTTAGATTTTTGTGAGGTGCATCTGTATATGCATGTGTTTGTTTTTATATTTTATTTACATCTTATGCACTTTTTAATGTTTAATTGTTAGTATAAGCATTTATAGCATTGAATATGTATTTATTGATATTATATACACATACACATGTACGTATACATCTGTTGGGGGGTGATCCTACTTCATGGAATTCGGTGGTTGCGGGGGAGGGGGAGTCTCTGTCCCAATTAACTGCGAAAAGTGAGGGATCCTTGTATAGGTAAACCAAGGGGAAGCCTCAAAACAGACATGACTCGGTGCAAATCGAACTCACCTCTCGCTTGGAAGATGCTACGAAGGTTGTGCTTATTGGTCGGAAGCCGGATTTATTTATTTTACGGATGCTGAGAAGTTTAAAGTGTGGATATTCACAAACCGATTGTGTATTGTTCTATTATCTGTAAACTTTATTATGCTGGAGCAGGTTACATTTTTTTATTCACAGAAGAACACAGAAAGCCTATCAACTGTTAAAAATTATGCTTTCCTATAGTAAAGTGATTGTATCCTAATCATGACCTGTTGTCCTCTCCTTTTGTTTCAAACCTACCATATGGTCTCATTTTATGTACCGGAATTTTGGATTCAGGTTTGAGGGTAGTAATTTGTTGAATATAAGAACTTGGTTCATGTTTTGGTGGCACAGATCATGGCAGCGAGCTCACCGACAGCGGAATTAATTTATATAATTTATACTATGAACAATAGATTGAGAATGTCCATATGCACTTGATTATGCATTAAATCAGTACAAAACACATTTTGACTTGGATGTTATAGGGCAGTGGTGGCCTGATGGTAAAGGTGCTGGATCACTGATCATAAGGCTGGGGGTTCAATCCCCACTTTCCATGGGTTGTCAATGTCCCTCCCATACCCCCCCCCCCGAGTGCAGATAACTGGGTTATCATGGGTCAGCCATGTCTCTCACTGTGTATGGTGTGAGGTTCATGTAAACGAACCATTGCTGACTTTCGACAAGAGTAGCTGCATAGCCGTCAGTGTGTTTCTAGCCTGGCCTGGCGAGCTGTTCAGGGTGTACTCTGCTCTCACCCAGAGTCAGCTGGGAGGATGGGCGCCAGCCACCCTGTGACCCTAATTAGGATTAAGCGGTTCCAGAAAATGAATGATGAATGAACTCGGATATTAGCGCCTGATGGAATACTATGACTTCCATTCCTTTTTTTTTTTTTTTTTTTTTTTTCCCCTCCTCTTCTTCTCTAATATTCAAGATTTACAAATGATATGCTGGAAGGTGTGAACAATGGCCCTTAGGATGCCAGTTCTCCAACATGTGTGCCTACAGTCATGCATCAAGTATAAACCTTCCGTTTTTATTTTAGTGTCCCTGCAGTTATAATGTCTCTCCAGCTCTGCTTCTTCTCTCGCACCTGTCACTGGACCTGCTTTGTCCCTCAGTTCCGCTGTTGAGATTTTAGTTATCGGTGAATAACCTATCCTGTTATTTCAGCTCCATCACAACTCCTTCTGTCAGACGTGTAGTTCTTTACAGCTCCAGAATATGTGTTTAACACTGACATTCTCCCTGTGCCTATCTCCAAATCTGTCTCAGGTAACTACCAGCTGTCTCCCACTGTGAATATGCCTCAAGATGACACCGTCATCATCGAAGACGATAGGCCGCCTGTTCTTCCTCCTCTCCTGTCTGACCAGTCGTCTTCCAGCTCCCATGATGACATGGGTTTTGTGATAGATCCACCTGTGCTGTGGGCCACAGACAGTCAGAACCAAGATGAAAGGTAAGATTATACACGAACTCGATGCACTTGCTGTAGGAGTTGAGAAAAGTTGACAGAAAACATGAGAGATGTGCGCACTCATACATTTGACAAAAGAAATAGGATGGAAATAATTGTAACGAGCATGGTGAATTTATTAATTCTGCTTGAAAAATAATTGAAATTCGAAATTTACATACCCCCTGCATATTTATTAAATGTGTCTTGGAGAC
>CM045728.1:17184849-17199849 GCA_024760905.1 Plotosus lineatus
AATAAAGTATTTTCTGCAAACAAGATTCATTCATTTTATGTGTATCTTGGCTACTAAGCTTTTCTAACTTTCAGTGTAACTCTGTTCCGCTAGTCAGAATAATGAGCTGTTCAGGGTGTAGTCCTCCTTCATCCAAATTGAATGAAATAATAATAATAATAATAATAATAATAATAGTAATAATGATGATGATGATGATGACGATAAAAGCATTAATTTGAGTGGATAATACTTGAATCAAAGTGATGGGTACTCCTGATTTGTGACAGATGCCTGGAGACAGTGATGTCATCATTGTCATGTTTTGTTTGTTTTTCCATGTGTTTCTGTGTAGGATATTAAAAGACAGCATTAGCTATACATTGCTTAGGTCAATTCAGAGAGAAATATGAGCTCACATGACCTGCTTTGGTCATGGATAAAGTATATAAAAATAAACTAGAATAATCTTATCGTAGTTTAGTTTTCTGGTTGTTAAACTAACTTCATGACATTACGTGAAGGCACGGCACACTATCGTAGCAACGTACATGCAACCGTACGTACTTACACCTCAGGTTAATTTGGAGTTAGCCTAATATGCTTGTTTTTAGACTGTGAGAGGAAACCCACAAAAGCACAGGAAGAAACTCAACACAGCAACACCCAAGCTCAGGAATCAAACCCCGGATCTTCTTGTTCTGAGGAAAACATGTTACCCGTTCTGCCGCTGTCAGAATGTTGTGGTCATTGTGAGCGTTTTTTTTTTTTTTTTTTTTTTTTTTTTTTGCATTTAGATTTACATGTATCATAAAGAAATGTGTTTTGTAAAGTGCAGTAAGGAAATACAGACCGTCTGTATTGACCAATACCAGCATCATACACACCTTCACATACCTCATCATGCGCGTGTCACTGCAGTGCTGGGAATCAGACAGCGCCCAGATAATATTTGGTGACTGATATTCCTTACAATCGATAGAAGGAGAAAGCAACATATGAGATACATTCAGTTTGTGTTGCTTCAAAGTTGATGAAATGTGTATATGAAACATTTATCTGATATGACCAAAGAGCAGAGCTACAAAGAGGAAGAAAGTAATAAAGCAACAGCGCAGTATCTGTGAGTGACGTTCATAGATCCCTGTGATGTAACACCCAGAGTGGGTGCGTACGCTGTGTGGCCTTTTCTGGACTTTTTCTATACTGAACTCTGTGTCAATATTAACTCAAAAGCTTCCACGAGATTCATTACAACAGCTTGCGGTTTTCTGATTCGAATATTTTTTTATTTTTTTATTTATTTATTTTTTTTGGCTATACTGCATTAATTCTGTAAAGGAAATTATTTCCTCTGCATCTAACCCATCCGAAGTGAACCCACACACTTTGGAGCAGTGGTTTGCCACACACATTGGGGGAGCCCGGAGAGCAGTTGGGGCTTAGGTGTCTTGCCCAAAGGCACATCAGCCATTTATGTGGATGAAGGGAAGATGCAGATCACTCCCCCACCGCCACGGTTGGGAATCGAACCAGTGAGCTTTTGGTCCCAAAGCCACTTCTCTGACCATTTGGCTACGGCTGCCCCAAGTGCGTGTCACAGTGCGTGTGTGACTTTAATTAGTCTTTTGAAACATCTGGACCTCAATAACTCTTGATGTACTTGTGCTCTTCTGAGAAACGTTTTAAAAAAATATATATATATATATATATACACACACACACAAACACACAGGGATCCCTCACTTTCCGTAGTTAATTGGGACCAAGATCCCAACGCAACCATCGAAATCCGCGAAGTAGAATCACACACCCCTTTCCCACCCGACTGATGTATACGTGCATGTATATGTGGATATAATATCAATAAATACATATTCAATGCTATCAATGATTATAATAACAATTAAACATTCAAAAATAATGCAGACGATGTAAATAAAATATAAATACACACACACACATACAGACGCGCATTCAGATGCACACCTCACAACAATGTCACTAGTTTTGATGGGAGATTTTGGGTTGTTTTTTTTTGTTTTGTTTGATTAGGGTTTTTTGCATAATTGCCCTTGTTTTGTGGCATTTTCCTTAAACCCCCCCCCCCCCATTCTTCCTTAATTTCCTTATTTTTTAATTTAATGAATATTTAACAAAAACAAAACAAAAAAAAACATAATGCACTGAAGCCGAATGAACAGAACATACTAAATAATACATGTATGTCAAAAGCTATATATTAAGTTAATTATTCTACATTATTAAACATGAGAGTACTGTAGAAGACCTGAGGCAAAGGTTTCCAAATATAAGCCGTGACCACTCTGAACCTGAGGTGACTAAGCACACACAATTTAAAATTTCTATTTTTGCGCGTTGCCCGCTGTGCAGCAACTGCTGAGTGGTGGGTGGGACGCACTTGGAAAGGGCACTCAGTAAATTAAAGTTTTTATATGTTGATCAGAAAAATTGCTTACAGAAATGTTAGCACATATTTTAGAAAATGAGGAGAGGGCCCCTGGTGCTTAAACTGGATTTAAGAATAATAAGATAATATATTGATTTTCGTATTATATTAATTAATATTAAAGTTAAATATAGACTGTTTCCTCAACTATATTTTACCTCAGACATGGCATCCATTGAGATCTGAATAAGATCCAAGAGTGTAATCTTAAGTTTAAAAGTTTGTGTGTGTGTGTGTGTGTGTGTGTGTGTGTGTGTGTGTGTGTGTGTGTGTGTGTGTTTTCATATGCACGTGCACACACCAGACTGAGTTTACTGATTAACCTGCAGGATTTTAAAGCTTGTGGCTCTGATCAATGGTTTCTCCCCATATTCACTTTCCCCTGTCGCCCATGTCACCGATTATAAATGACCGCTTTTTCATATTGTTTGTATATTATTGAAAGTTTGAATCCGTGAAATTATAACATTATGGATTGCTATACTGCAAGCACCTGCACGTGCACAAACATGAGGACCTTATTGGAGGGGCAACAGTGCCTGAGGTTAAACTGAATTATTAATGCCTAAAAAGCCTATCCTGTATGTCACCTTCCTTTCTGTCCTGTCCTTTTACACACACACACACACACACACACACACACATACACATGTACACACACACACAAACACACACATGCATTTGGTGCAAATCAAAGTGGATGTTTATACTCAATTCTGATAGTGTGGAGCTTCTTGTTCGAGGTTTATTTTCAGTTTATGGAACTACATTAAAACAGAATGGAGTGGTTCATCAACATTGACTCTGTATGTATGACGGAGGACGAAGGGAAGTGACATGCATGTTTTCCTTTTTGGACATCAATAATTTAGAATACCCCATGGCACCGGTGTGTGTGTATGTGTGAGTGTGCAAGGAGCTAGCTAGCTTTGTGTACGAAATCAATGTGAAGTTTCGGAAAGGTATAAAAAAAGGTCATAGCAATACGTGTTGGAGATCGTAGGGCACTTGCAGATATTTTTTTTTTTTTTTTTTTTTTTTTTTTAATACAGTGTTTCATTATCATGGTCAAAAGACTTTAGGTGAAGGTTGTCTTTGAATCAAGAAAGAGCAATAAGTGAATGAGCTCTCAAATGTAACAGCCTATTACTGTTTTTGTGGTTAATTCTAAGGTAGTGATGTTGTGTTTAGATTAATGAACTACCCCCCTCCTCCCTCAAAAAAAAAAACCTAATAAGTAAACATTAAAAAAAAAAAAAAATCACAATAATAAATTTACAATCTTACAAGAGTAAAATGTTGGCATTTTTCTGGCTGTAGATAGTTTGGTATGGTTAAGTTTTTCATTGCAGTTAATGGTGGATTTGTGCTGAAACATGGCAACCCATCAATTTCCTGCAATATGTTGTTATCCAACTTTACATTTACATTTTCTTGATTGTTACACTTTGGTTTGGTTTGGTCTGTGGGTTTATGATGCAAACACCTACTCTGAAAGTCTACCTAGCAGTTTCCACAATCAACCATTAAATAAATAAATTCTAAATATATAAAGAAATATCCTCCTAATTGTTCATATCTGTATTCGTGTTTGTTAAGGATACGCTGTGTGTTCGTTATGAATAATGTTCCTGTGTTTACTTACGTCATTGGAAAATGTAAGCATGGTAGATGAAGTCCTTTATCTTCCCTTTATCTTTTCCTCCTGGCTAATTCTACCTCTGTGTGCTCAAGCTTTATCCTGGCGAGGTGCAGTCCTGAATCTTCCTCACTTACCGCGTTAACACGGCTGTTTACGAGATTAATGATGACTGCTTAGCAGGAGCAAGACCACCGCTCACACTCATCACACTTTAACAGTGACCTACTTTTCCAGCTCTCAAAAACAAGTGTGTGTGTGTGTGTGTGTGTGTGTGTGTGTGTGTGTGTGTGTGTGTGCGTGCGTGCGTGCGCGCGTGCTTCATGGCCTGTATGCTTGTATCTTGTTTAACTACTGTTATATTGCAGCTGGATTTATGGTATTCAGGTAAATTATCATTTTAAATTGTATGTCCTTTTTTGTATGGCGTAGTAGTGTTCAGCACGTCTGTTTCACAGCAAGAAGGTCCTAGGTTTGATTCCTGTGCTTCAGGCATGTATTTTTTTTTTTTTTTTTTCAGTTTGCATGTTCTCCGTGTGTTTGAGAGGGTTTCCACTAGGCGCTCCGGTTTCCACCCAAACTCCAAAGGCACCCACATCCAGCTACGTGGCTGTCCCAAATTAACCTTGGGTGTGAATGTGAGTGGTTCTATGAGTGTTGGCCATACGATGGTCTGGCAAACTGCACAGGGAGTAGCCTGCCTTTGTTCAATTTTGGCTGAGATAGGCTCCATCCTCCCTAAGACCCTAGTGTGAAATGCGATTTAGTAAATGAGCGAGTGTCAGGTGAGGTCCTTTAGTAGATTCAATAGGCTTAACCTTGACAGACTGGAAGTGTTCAGAGCTTGAACGCTTATTGATCGGCCAAGATTTACAAGTAGGTATTAAACATGACGCAGTCGTTCAGGATTATGTTAATTTGTGCAATTACTTGTTGCCCCATTAAATGCAGGGTTTGTGTGGAAGAGCCGTAAATCTATTCGCAAACCAATTTATTAATCAGTCAGGAATTGTTCAAATCAGGGGATAAATACTTGAAGAACTGCATGATTGAGTCAGGAATTTGATAACCAAGAAAGGTACAACTGACATTAAAGTTTTTTGTTTGTTCGTTCGATCTGCTGCTTTTTCTGCTGCCTCTTTTTTTTTTTTTTTTCCCCTCTCATTGTTTTATCCCTGTGGCAGGAGGTGGAGATTCTATGCCTGTTCATTCATTCATAGTAGCCGCAGCCGAGCCACACGCCTGGTGCTCCATAGGATTTTTTTTTACTGTTCTTGTTTTTTCTATAGTGTGCAACTGTCAGTGTAGGTAACTTCGGAAAATGTAATTTCCGGTAGATGAAAGTTAGATCTTCTTTTTTTTTCGGTTGTTCCCTTCAGGGGTCGCCGCAGCGAATCATCTGCCTCCGTCTTCATGGAGGTCATATTAATGAGTCGCGTGTTTTGATTTGGCATAGATTTTTACGTCTGATGCCCTTCCTGACATAACCCTTAGCAAGGGGCGGAAACACGCTGACGGCTATGCAACTACTCTTGATGAAAGTCGGCAATGGTCCTGTTACATCAATCTCCCACCATAGACAGTGAAAGACATGACCGGCCTTTGATAACTCGGTTAGATGTACTGGGGGGACAGTGACAACCTTGCGGCGAGTGGGACTTGAACCTCCGACTTTCAGATCCGTGATCCAGTGCCTTTTACCATCAGGCTACCACTGCCCCATGGAAGTTAAATCTGAAATAATTAATTAATATCTGGCCCACTGAGAGACTGATACACAGTGTGATAGTGAATGATGTTATATTGATATATTGGATTACATTGAGTCAGTGGTTAAGGTTCTGGATTATTGATCCGAAGGTTGAGGATTCAAACCCCGGTACCGCTGAGTTGACACTGTTGGGGCTTTGCTCGCACCCAACTACTAATCACACAGATATATGCTGCTGGATCATCATCAGTTCAGTTCATTTTCTGTAACCGCTTAATCCTAATTAGGGTCGCGGGGAGGCTGGCGCCCATCCCATCCAACTTTGGGCGAGGGCAGAGTACACCCTGGACAGCTCGCCAGACCATCACAGGGCGGAAACACGCCGACGGCTTTGCAGCTACTCTTGTCGAAAGTCAGCAATGGTTCTTTTACATGCCTCACACCATAGACAGTGAGAGACATGGCCGGCCTTTGATAACCCAGTTAGCTGCACTGGGGGGGGCACAGTGACAACCCTGTGGAGAGTGGGAATCGAACCCCCAACCTTTGGATCAGCGATCCAGCACCCTATACCACTAGACCACCACTGCCCTGTCTGCTGAATCATTTTTCCCAATAAATAAATGATCAATTATAGTATTATAGTGTCGTTGGTGTAACTGGGTCCTCTATTTGTATTTTTAGGAATTGAAAGTGTGTGAAAATCTGATGGTCGTAGTTATGCCGAAATGCAGAAAGTTCTAAAGGCTTTACAAGTTTTCAAGCACGGCTGTACGCAGAAACATGGTGGTATGAAATGCGGCGGCGTCACCATCACTATCCAGGACCATGAAATTATGCATCATGTCTTATGGCACAGCAGTTTGCACCAATTAAAATTTTAAAACACTTAGCAGTTTAATAAATCGTTCTTTTATGAACCGTTTTGAGTAAACCATGTAATGCTGTGGAATATGCATGCAACATGTCATCACTTATATCAGAGCAGCTATGTTCCATTAGTCATTCTCTCACCAGCCTCCCTAATTAACTTAATAAGACATTAAGTCTCTCTCTCTCTCTCTCTCTCTCTCTCTCTCTCTCTCTCTCTCTCTCTCTCTCAATGTGTGTGTGTGTGTGTGTGTGTGTGTGTGTGTGTGTGTGTGTGGATTGGATTGAATGCCAAAGCTTTGGCTCTCAGCAGTACATACAGTACAGATCTCTGGGACCGAAATCCAGTCCTGGATAAATAAAGCGTTGAGTATTTGAGCCGATACTCAACACGTTCTCATGTGGAGATAAAACTTGGGCACATGCAGTTTCTCTCTCTCTCTGTTTTTTTTTTTTTTTTTTTTTTTTTTTTAATAAAATAGCTTTTTGCTGTTGCTTTTTCTTCTGACGCTGCTCTCACTTTCTCACACCTTTCTTTTTCAGTGTAGAAGTTGTTGATAGTGATGGATGTTAATGGCGTGTATGCGTGTTTGGGAATTAAAGGTAGAAAGAATTAGTTCCCACACGCATGTCTGTTTTCCAAAAGGCCCTGGGATAAATTTCCACTGACCTAAAAACAATAAATTAAAAAAAAAAAAAACTTTCCTATTTGTCAACATAAATCTCCGTTTTTCTTGCCCCCCTTCTTTTTCCTTCCCCTTTCTCCCTCTTATGCCTATATTTTTTTTTCCTTTCGACTTCCAGTCACATTGCTTGTTTGTGCGTGAATGTGCATATAGTACAGTGATCACGTCTTTTCCCCCAGTATGATTTTTGAATAATATTACCGTTTGTTTTTAACATTTTGTTCCTTCTGATCTGGTGTCCATTAGTAGTCGACTGCAGTCGTCGCTGTTGAATGTGGTACAACCAAACCTCAAGGTTACTTTTTCACAGGGATGATATTGTTGGTGGCTTTTCATCCTTCCATAAATCGCAGCATCATTTGAAAGTGGTATATTGTGTTTATTCGAGGCGGCTTTTTATTTTCTACTCAACATTACAATACAGTTATAATATAGTAACGTGGAGGACAGAAATGATTAAGTGTTAGACATAAGAAAGTAATGGAGATCAGGATACTTTTCCCTCAGTAATAAAACTGTGCCTGTGTGTGTGAATATGAATTTGTGGTTAGAGTTTTGGTTTAGGCAGTGTGGTGGCCTGGCGGTTCCCCCCCATCCTGCAGCTAACTGGGTTATCAAAGGCTGGCCATGTCCCTCCGTGTCTATGGTGTGAGGTTCATGTAAAAGAACCATTACTGACTTTCGACAGGAGTAGCTGCATAGCCGTCAGTGTGTTTCTGCCCTGCGATGGCCTGGCGAGCTGTCCAGGGTGTACTCTGCCCTCGCCCCGAGTTGACTGAGACCAACCTCCCCATAAGTATTAGCGTAGGCCTCCGTCAGTCCCGAAGGACTATGGCTGCGCTCTGGCCAGTATCCCGACTGGTGATACTCCCCAGTGCGCAGAGCCTGGGTAGGGAGTAATGAGGGACAGGCTGTTACCCAAGCAGCAAGTCCCCCCCTGTCTCGGCGCCACTGGAAGGATCCAATGGAAGGGCAAATGCCGATACGACTGGGTTCCGGTGCCGCTGCAGGAGAGAAACTACGGTCAATTTAGAACGGCCAATTAACCTACAGTGCACGTCTTTGGATTGCGGGAGGAAACCCGCACAAGCACGGGGAGAACATGCAAACTCCACACAGAAACGCCCAGGCCGGGAGTCGAACCCGGGCCTTCTTGCTGTGAGGCGGACATGCTAACCACTACGCCACCGTGCCGCCCCATAAGTAATAAGGTTTTCAGAAAATAAGTGAATGAATTTTTGGTTTAGCAGTTAAGATTCATGGTGTTCTTTGAATGCCTTCACAACACACTCGCACTGCTTCACGCAGTTCCTCAACATCCAGCTGCTCAGACAGAAGATGAGCTGTTGAGTCTCCTCCCCCCTTTCTGTTTGTATCCGCTAAAAACTAATTTTCGGGAACTTTTTCATAGTTCATAGAACTGTTGGGAGATGTATCTTTTTCTGTTTATCTGTTCCAAATACACTTATCAACCATAACATTAAAACCATTATCACCTCTGACAGGCGAAATGAATAAATAACTAATGTTCACTAAAGACGCGGAGGACTTTACTGAGGCCTATAGAGCGATAGCCATAAGCCAAGCGCAGATAATTGCTTTAGTGTACACTACAAGGGAAAATAATAAAGCAAACCAGAACAAGATGTTTACATCACCAGGCTATTGAGGTACAGTCGTTGCCGTAATCTGCTTTGGTTTCTGTCCCCCAACTTCAGTATCTTTTACCTCAACAACTATGTATGCTAACCTTTTGGAATTTTATATAAGCATCTTCTATGCTTGGGCCACTGTTATTTTGTTCACCTGACCTTTGGCCTTGTCACAATGACCTTGACCTTTATAATTTTGTCTTGGCAATTTCCCAAGAACAACTGGGTGGATCATTCTAAAGTTGGTTCATGCTGGTTTCTGAAGGTGTTTAAGTGTGCATCGGCTTGTACGTCTCTCTGTTTGACCTTGTCACGATGACCTTGACCTTCTCATTTTGGTCAGGAATATTTCTCAATGATTGCTGGGTGGATCATTCTGAAATTTCGCACGCATAGGTATATAGGTTTGTTAAATTGTCTATTTGCACTTTGAACTTGCTAAAATGACCTTGATCCTGAATAACTCTAGGACTTGAACCCAGAATGTTCTTGCTGCACTGTTTTTTTTTTTGTTTTTTTTTTGTTCCCCCCCCCAAAAAATAATTTGTAGATGTTTCTTAAGACTGTCTTTGAAGAAAATCTCGAACAGAAATCTTTATCATCTTCTTTTCCTTTTGGCTTTTTCCCTTTTCCAGGGGCCGCCACAGCGAATCATCTGATTCGAATGTTTGATTTGGCGTAGGTTTTTACGTCGGATGCCCTTCCTGATATAACTCTTCGCAAGGGGCAGAAACACGCTGACGGCTTTGCAGCTAATCTTTACGAAAGTCAGTAAGTCAGCCGGTGTGGGTATTCTTGTTGCCCCCCGTCTCGGTGCCCAAATGTTGGGGTTCTCCCCGGTTGACGAAAGGGTAGCTTCCCTCCGTCTTCGGGTGGGGGGACGGGTCCTGACTGTTATTTGTGCTTATGCACCAAATGACAGTTCAGAGTACCCACCCTTTTGGAGTCTTTGGGGGTGTTGAGAACGCTCCTCGGAGACTCGGCCGTTGTCTTGGGAGACTTCCAACGCCCATGTGGGCAAACGATAGTGTGACCTGGAAGGGTGTGATCAGTAGTACGGCCTCTCCAGTCTGAATCCGAATGGTGTGTCGTTGTTGGACTTCTGTGCTCGTCATAGTTTGTCTATCACGAACACCATGTTCAGCTCAACATAAGGGTGTCCATAAGTGCCCTTGGCACCAGGACACCCTAGGTCGCAGTTCGATGATTGACTTTGTAGTCGTGTCATCGGACTTGCGACCATATGTTCTGGACACTCGGGTGAAGAGAGGAGCTGAGCTGTCTACCGATCACTACCTGGTGGTGAGTTGGCTTCGTGGTGTGGGAGGTTGCCTTCCAGACCTGGCAGGCCCAAGCGTGTAATCAGGGTCTGCTGGGAACGTTTGGCAGAGCCCCCTGTCCGAGAGGCCTTTAACTCCCACCTCCGGCAGAGCTACAACCACGTTCGGAGGAGGCGGGGACATGGAATCTGAATGGGCCATGTTTCAGGCCTCCATTGCTGAGGCGGAAGCCCATAGCTGTGGCCGTAAGGTCGCCGGGTGCTTGTCGTGGCGGTAATCCCGAACCCGGGTGGTGGAAACCTGCGGTGAAGGGGACCGATCCAGCTGAAGAAGGAGGCCTATCGGGTTTTATTAGCCTGTGGGACTCCTGAGGCAGCAAACGGGTACCCGGCAGGCCAACGATGCTGCAGCCGAGGCTGTCGCAGATGCAAAATCTCGGCGTGGGAGGAGTTCGGTGAGGGCCTGGAGAGTGATTATTGGTTGGCCTCAAAAGGTTCTGGGCCACCATCCGACGCCTCAGGAGGGGAAGCAGTTCTTCACAAACACTGTTTACGGGGGAGGTGGGGAGCTGCTTACCTTGACTGGGGATGTTGTTGAGAGGTGGAGGGAATACTTTGAGGACCTTCTCAATCCCACCAACACGCCCTCCGTGGAAGAGGAAGACCCTGGGGGTTCGGGTGAGGGTCCGCCCATCACTGGAGTGGAGGTCACTGAGGTTGTCAAAAGCTCCTCGGTGGTCGAGCTCCGGGGTTGGGACGAGATCCGCCCGAATACCTCAGGACTCTGGATGGTGTAGGACTGTCTTGGCTGACACGTCTCTGCAACATCGCGTGGTCATCGGGGGCTGTACCTCTGGATTGGCAAACTGGGGTGGTGGTCCCAATTTTTAAGAAGGGGACCGGAGGGTGTGTTCCAATTATCGGGAATTACACTCCTCAGCCTACCTGGTAAAAGTCTATGCAGGGGTATTTAGAGAGGAGGATCCGACCGATAGTCGAACCTCGGATTCAGGAGGAACAATGTGGTTTTCGCCCTGGCCGCAGCAATTTTGACCAACTCTATACGCCTCCACAGGATTCTGGAGGGGGCATGGGAGTTTGCCCAATCTGTCCACATGTGCTTTGTGGATTTGGAGAAGGCTTTCGACCGTGTCCCTCGAACGATCTTGTGGGCGTGCTCCGAGTACGGGCGTTCCCGGATCCGTTACTCGAGCTATTCGGTCGCTGTATCACCGAGCCAGAGTTTGGTCCGTATTGGTAACAGCAGCTTCGGATTAGTTTCGGTGGGAGTTGAGTCCGCCAAGGCTGTCCTTTGTCACCGATTCTGTTCATAATTTTATGGACAGAATTTCTAAGCGCAGTCGAGGCGATGAGGGGTTCTGGTTCGGTGGCCATCGGATATCATCTCTGCTTTTGCGGATGATGTTGTCCTTTGGCTTCATCAAGTCGGGCCCTCCAGCTCTCATTGGAGCGTATTCGCAGCTGAGTCCGGCAGCCGGGATGAAGATCAGTACCTCCAAGTCCGAGGCCATGGTTCTCAGTCGGACAATGGTGGAATGCACCCTCTGGGTCGGGATGAGGTCCTGCCCCAAGTGGAGGAGTTTAAGCATCTTGGGGTCTTGTTTACGAGTGAGGGAAGGATGGAGCGAGAGATGCGACAGACGGATCGCTGCAGCCTCTGCTGTTAAGCCGGTGCCTGTACCGGTCCGTCGTGGTGAAAAAGGAGCTGAGCCGCAAGGCTAAGCTCTCAATTTACCAGTCGATCTACGTTCAACCCTCACCTATGGTCACGAGCTTTGGGTAATGACCGAAAGAACAAGATCACGGATACAAGCGGCTGAAATGAGCTTTCTTCGCGGGTGGCGGGGTTCTCCCTTAGAGATAGGGTGAGAAGCTCCGCCATCCGGGAGAGCTCGGAGTAGATCCGCTGCTCCTCCGCATTGAGAGGGGCCAGTTGAGGTGGCTCGGGCATCTGGTTAGAGAATGCCCCCGGACGCCTCCCTGGTGTGGTGTTTCGGGCATGTCCAACCGGGAAGAGACCCCGGGTCGACTCTAGAACACGCTGGAGGGACTATGTCTCTCGGCTTGTCTGGGACCGCCTCGGTGTCCCCCCGGGAGAGTTGGAGGAAGTGGCTCGGGAGAGGGATGTCTGGACCTCTTTGCTAAGGTTGCTGCCCCCGCGACCCGACCCCGGACTAAGCGGAAGAAGATGAGATGAGATGATGAGCAATGGTTCTTGAACCTCTCACAATCGACAGTGAAAGACATGGGCGGCCTTTGATCACCCAATTAGCTGCACTGGGGGGACAGTGACAACCTTGTGAACAGTGGGACTCAAACCCCCAACCTTGGGATCAGCGATCCTGCACCCTTCACCACCGGGCCACCACTGCCTGAACAAAAATCTTTATCAATTTGTGAAGTAATTAAGCCCAATATTTTGTTTCCCCCCCTTTTTCACTCCCAATTTTTGCTGTATTCAATTTCCACCCATCAAATGTTGACTTCCTATAACATGGAACAACCACCAACCAGTGAGGGCTATAAGCGTGCACATGCCCTCTCTGCTTGGCATTCCACACATGGATGGAAAACGCTATCCACCCCTTTTGTACAAATGTTCTCACCGACCCCCATGGTGATCACCGTGAGTGACAGGAGAGCGTATGTAATCGCCCCTTCCCATGAGAGCTCAGCCAATTAGCTCGCATGGACTCCCACTCACAGATGGCTATGGCATCAACTTGGATTCAAACTTGTAATCTTAAGATTGATCACAGGTGTGTGTGTGGTTTTGTGTGTGCGCACGTGTGTGTTTATTGTTCGTGTGTGTGTGTGTGTGTGTGTGTGTGTGTGTGTGTGTGTGTGTGTGTGTGTGTTTATTGTTTGTGTCCATGTGTGTCTGTCTGTGTGTGTGTGTATGTTTATTGTCTGTGTGTGTGTGTTTATTGTCTGTGTGTGTGTTTATTGCTTATGTTCGTGTGTGTGTGTATGCGTGCGTGCGTGTGTGTGCATGTGCTCACCTTGGATGGGTTAAATACTCCTCTCCACTGTCCCAGATTGCTGTTTCATGTTCATCTAATCTTCCCACAATTTAAATGAATGCTTGTTATTGTCCACTTCCTGATATGTATGCTTCCATAACCAAAATTAATTACCATGTCTCTTTGACAGGTGGCGTACTAAAATTAAGTACTGTATATAAATATTAACTATTTGTGGGATGACGCAAGTGTTACTATAGGAATGTAAGTAGTCTTATTTTACTTTGTAGTTAAATCTTATATTCATCGAGCCTGTCATGCATTAAATTTCCATTGTCCATGTGTGCAGCCATCTCTAATTTATATAGACGACTGAGGAAGCCTGTCCTTGTTTCTCTCACCTGTGGCTCGCACATTGGGTATCTACTCCTCGTCTTGCTGTATAGTGTGTCATAATCACAAATAAAAAGAAGCTTAATTTGTGATGGATGCAAGTAGAAAGCGCTGTACAGTTGACTACAGTTGAGGATCCGAGAGGTTTGAAGTGACCGTGACAATGATTGTGTTTTTATATTGCTTAATGCCTCGATAATACCGAATGAATTTCTGTTTTAATTATGCTTGGACCACATCCCAACAAGCACTATCGGTGTCATTACTATTTAGACTGACTACTGAGTGTGCATTTTTTGCAGTTTGTGATGTGATTTAATCTCTGAATGTTTAGTGGACTGCAAGCTGCGAGATTAATCTGCACAGAGTTGCCAGAATCCTTACATCAAGCAGCATTAGAAAACACAGCTTTCGCTTTCCATGATTAATATGCTATTCAATCGCACGGCATAGCACAGCCACCCTGCCCTCATCCTTTCCCCTGCCAATGTTTCTGCTGTCTGTAGTTCTATATAATTAAAGGCTCATTAACATTCAAATGAGCTGCATGTGGATTCCTGACTTCACTGTCCGGCTTGGCAGGTTTATTAAAGCAATGGGGAATTCCAACCTTTTTACTCAAACCAGTCAGCTCATTCATATAAGTGTGTGTGTGTGTGTGTGTGTGTGTGTGTGTGTGTGTGTGTGTGTGTGTGTGTGTGTGTGTGAGCATCTCTCTCATTTGATGGAAAACCACAGGCAGTTGCCTAACCCCAAGGTGTCCTGGATTTACTGATGGATAGAACAAAGTAAATGAAGGCGAGAGCGGGAGTAAGGGACAAAGGAAAGAGTGGACTAAAATTGCACAAAAACATTCCTTCTTGCTCTCTTCCTGTCTCTCATGCTCCTGCTCTCTCGCTCTCTCACTCTTTCTCACACATATACACACACAGACACACACATACTGTAAAATGTCGATGTCACAGGTGGATACTTATTTTCTGAGACAGGCCTGACAGTCTGTCAAGTGGCAGAACAGGAGACAGTGTCTGGAATACACAAACCCCACCCTACACACACACACACACACACACACACACACACACACACACACACACACTCGAGCACACAGAGTAATAAAGTTAGATATTGTAAGGAATGAATCATCTTATTTGCCGAGGGAAAATTTAACTTTGGTATTACTTTGGAGAATATAACCACTCACACACTGCACTATGGCCAGCTGCTTACTCTTAGAAAACAATCGCACACACACACACACACACACACACACACACACACACAGCTGATCCCCAGTTGCTTTCAACTGAAAAGTCTTAATAATAATTCTACCTCTG
>CM045728.1:17209849-17212349 GCA_024760905.1 Plotosus lineatus
TATATTGGGTTCATACAGTCCTGTCTGCTGGAGCGTCTCAGCCCCTGTGGTCTTTTTTGCTGCTGGCTTTTGCCATTTATTATAACAGGCGATCTTCAAGTCACGAACAAGTTCCGTTCCGATGACATTTGTAACACGGAATTCCGCACAAGTTGGATATTTACCCCTAAATACCCCCTAAATCTCTAAATAACATCCAAATACATGTTTTCCCATGAATATGAAGTATAATACAATAAGTACTTAGGCTCAACAATCCAGAGCAATGGAGAGTGTGGAAAAGAGGTGAAGAAGCGTGTGCAGGCTGGTTGGAATGGTTTGAGAAAGGTGTCCGGTGTGTTGTGTGATAGGAAGGTATCGGCAAGAATGAAGGGAAAAGTGTACAAGACGGTGATGAGGCCAGCGATGTTGTATGGTTTAGAAACAGTGGCCCTAGGGAAAAGACAGGAGGCAGAGCTGGAGGTCGCAGAGATGAAAATGTTGAGGTTCTCTTTGTGAGTAACAAGTATGGATAGGATCAGGAATGAGTACATCAGAGGGACAGCACATGTAAGAGGTTTTGGAGACAAAGTCAGAGAGGCTAGATTGAGATGGTTTGGACATGTACAGAGGAGGGATAGTGAGTATATTGGTAGTAGGATGCTGAGGTTGGAACTACCAGGCAGAAGGCCTAGAGGAAGACCAAAGAGAAGATTTATGGACGTGGTGAAGGAGGACATGAAGGTCGTTGGTGTAAGAGAAGATGATGCAGAGGATAGAGTGAGATGGAGGCAGATGATTCGCTGTGGCGACCCCTGAAGGGGAAAGCCGAAAGGAAAAGAAGAAGAAGAAGATGAAGTATAATACAATACAGAAAATTTAAAATAGACATTTCACATAAAATTGACCTAGTGAAGCCTAACACCTTACCAATGTTCGTTGGCATCTCGTCTTTCTCCAACCTTTTAATAATATCCAGCTTTGTTTCCATCATAATGGCTTTCCTCTTGGCTGGACCAGCTTCGCCAGAAGATCCTGCCTTCTTTTTTGTGGCCATGATGCGACAAAGGAGCACAAACACAGACAATCTACACAATGACGCACCTTGAGACAAAATGGACGATGCTGATAACCGCGTAGCACTGCATAGTTGTGTATTCATATGCACGCCGCGTCAAAAACTAGTACGTGTCATAAGGGCTTATGAACAGAGCGGCGTAACGTGGAATCGTACATATATTTAGTGGCGTCATAAAGTCGAAACATCGTAAGTCGAGAACCACATAAGTCGAGGACCGCCGGTATTATTATTATTATTATTATTATTGTGATTGATATTTTTATTGTTCTTATTGTTATCATGAGGACTTATTTATTACTAAGCTGCTTAATCCTATTCTGGTTGCCGGGAGGCTGAGTCCATCTCAGCTGACATTGGGCAAAGGCTTGTTCCATTACAAGGCCAGCACACAACCATATACATGCACACAAACACACCCATACACACACACATACCTATAGGCAATTTAGAATAGCCAATTCTCCTAATGTGCATGTCATTGAACTGTCAGAGAAAACTGGAGTATGCAGAGGAAACACATGCATGCACGGGGAGAACATGCAAACCGCACACAGAAAGCCAAGACTCAAACCCAGGAGCTTCTTAATGTGAGATGGTTGTGATGACCACTACATCACCGTTCTGCCCATATTTAAACCTTGCAGTGAAATTATGTGATGAGACCCACATTCTTTTGACCAGAAGAACAATTATTTTGATGTTTTTTTTTTTTTTTCCTTAACTTGGAAGAATCTCTAAACTCATTTCTATATTTTAGGCTCACTGTAATAAACACATTTCTAAGATACCTGTGTTGACAGGGGCTTTTTATTTTCTTCAAAGTGGATTTTATTGCCACATTTATGCAATTATTTAGTGAGAGGAAACAGGAAATAACAGTTAAAGCAGCAAGGTCACATGGTCTGGTCGGTGTCTGTCCTTTTCTGAGGAACATGTACAGGCACTCTTACTTCATGTCCCAGAAGGCCAATGAAAGCTACCGCTCCAGTGAGTGGATAATTGGAGGAGATAAAACTGCTTCTTCCATCTCTATCCTATTTCGACTTAGTCATCATGAAGATCCTCAACCTCCTTTAACCGGCTTTGATCTCTTAAAAGATCCAGATACTTCTCCATCAGATCTCTCGCTCTCTCTCTCTCTCTCTCTCTCTCTCTCTCTCTCTCTCTCTCGCTCTCTCTCTCTCTCTCTCTCCATGAGAGCAAACCATTCATTCACTCAGAGAGGGTTGGGCATGAAAGTATGAAAACAGCATCTTTGATTGTTTTATTCTCCTGACCATAACACCAGGCTGTTAGGGTGTCAATTAAAAGCAAGCATGTGCTCAGTCAGACCCTCTAGTAAGACTAGGAGACTCCTCCAGTGTGTAAAAAGTTTGGAGTCTCGTTGCATGCTCTCCATCAGCCTTTATCCAAAATGCTTCATAATCATAATGTTAGCTC
>CM045728.1:17219849-17244849 GCA_024760905.1 Plotosus lineatus
AATAAAATATAAATATAGATGCTCCCCAACGTATCAACATTCGTTCTGCAAACATTCGGCGAAACGAACAGGTCTGTCCGAGGTTGAAAGTGAAATGAAATTGAAGAGCAAGTAGAAATAGAAATGGAATAAAATCTACAGAAAGATATTCCTCAAATATAAGTATGAAATATGATTAAAGATTCTCCTGAGGTACACTTCATACTTTGCTCCAGCAGGGGTGGGGTGGGGTGGGGGTGGGGTGGGGGGGGTGACTGATACGTGCTTTACACTGGTCTGGGAAGAGGAGCAAAACAATACTTTTCTGAACTCCTACCAAAACCTTCAAAGAAGAAACAAATTGACTCCAGTATTATAATGAACTGGATAAGAGTGAAACTCTCTGTAAATCTGATCAGATCCGCTGTGCTGTGCTTGAGAGGCACCAGGAGTTTAAACATGATATTGATGATTATGGGGAGAGAGGGAGGGAGAGAGAGAGAGAAAACAAACTCGTAGTTACTTATACAAGGTTTAAAAATAAGTTCCCTTCTAAAGAATGCCCTGTAACGACTTACAAACAAATTCATCTAAGAACGGCCGTCCAGAAGCTAACTCATTTGTAAGCTGGGGAGTGTCTGTACACACGCATACAGATGGTATTGCATGACATATACACACACATACATACATACGCGCGCACGTGCAAATGCGCCGGATACAACAATGTATCCAGTTTTTTATGGGAGATTTTGGGTTGTTTTTTGTTTTGTGTTTGTATAAGGTTTTGTTGGGTTTTTTTTTTTGTTGTTGTTGTTTTTTTTTTTTTTCGTAATTAGCCTTGTTTTTGTGACATTTTCCATAACTTTTCCCCCTATTCTTCTTTAATTTCCTTATTTTTTAATTCAGTTCATCAGTTCATTTGCTGTAACCGCTTAATCCTAATTTGGGTCGTAGGGAGGCTGGTGCCCATCCCAGCCAACTTTGGGCGAGGGCAGAGTACACCCTGGACAGCTTGCCAGGCCATCGCAGGGCGGAAACACGCTGACGACTTTGCA
Source organism: Plotosus lineatus (assembly GCA_024760905.1). NCBI lineage: Eukaryota > Metazoa > Chordata > Actinopteri > Siluriformes > Plotosidae > Plotosus > Plotosus lineatus. Next base: position 17,220,887 of record CM045728.1, read on the forward strand.
GCTACTCTTTACGAAAGTCAGCAATGGTTCTTTTACATGCCTCACACCATAGACAGTGAGAGACATGGCCCGCCTTTGATAACCCAGTTAGCTGCACTGGGTATTTTTTAATTCGATGAATATTTATTTATTTATTTTTTCAAAAACTGCGATGCACTGAAGCCGCATTAATTAAAGCGTGAAGTAGCAAGGGCTCCCTGTACACACACACACATACAGACATGTACATGCACGCAAGCAGATGCGCACTTCACAACAATGTAAGTAGTTTTGACAGGAGATTGTGGGTTGTTTTTTGTTTTGTGTTGGTTTAAGGGTTTTTTGTTTGTTTTTTGTTTGCATAATTTGCCATGTTTTTGTGGCATTTTTGTTCACTTTTTCATCTATTCTTCATTAATTTCCTATTTTATTTTTTTTTTTAATTCATTGAATATTAAAAAAAAAAAAAAAGCGCAATGCATCGAAGCCGCATGAATGGAAGCACGAAGTAGCGAGGGATCCCTGTACCAGCTTTTTACTTTTTTATTTTTCCTGTTGATGCGCTTTCACTCCGACGTGACACAGTGCTGAAGCTCATGATGCGGAATGTCAATGGGGCTCAGCAGGATGATGATGCCAAGATTCTGAGCAAAGCAGGTGGCACTTGCGTTCCTTAAAACTGCTGCAGCCACCTCGATTTCGGTTGTTGTGTCTCATGCTGGACGAAAAAGGCCTGCATGTAAGCTTCAGAAGTGTCCCATTTATGTGGTATTTAGCGTATCTTGATTAAATCGGCTCTTCTGACAGCATATGGGGAGCAATACTGTTTGGCTTTCCTTGTGCGCTGTTTTGTTTATTTTTATTTATTTATTTATTTTTCAGTTTAACTAAAACGATGCTGTTCTCTAGTGTCCTTCATTGTGAAAGGAAGATTTCTGGAGGAAGTATGATTGATTGTCCTGTTAATTGACTCAGTTATCAAGTGTGCGCAGTGAAGCATTTTTTTTTAAAAGCTGTGTTTACTCATTACCATGTTGGTTGTTTATTGGCCTGTTTACACACAGCCATCTGATGCATTTGAAATCTGAGGATTTTTATAAAGAGAAGATTATTTGCATAAAAATCCACCCAATATTAGGTGATGTACATTTACATCTCGCAATCAAAACCCTTTCCATTTATGTCAGCTCATGTTAACATGATCCAGGACTGAAAATAAATAAATAAATAAAACTCAGAGTTTAGACTAGCTAACTGGAGTCAGATTTGACAAGTGAAAATATTGTTAAAAGTCTCATGAGTGAATCTGTATCATTACTTATTATCAGTACAAGTTATATTGAATACCATTCATTTCAGCCTGGTTAGTTACACTGATGCGTCTCCTTGCCAATGGCGTTGGCGGTGTTGCCAGTTTCGCTCGGTGTTGGCGCAATTATTCTTTAATATCTGCTTTATATCTTCAAATTGATAGAAGACTAAGCTGATCTTCACACCAAAACACTGTGATGTTTACTGGGAACCTTTTCGACAAGAAGGAATCTCAGCTTCCAGTACTCGCTTGAGGTCAGAGGTCATCGTGGTACCATCTGAACCATGTCTGTTTACACTGACTTCAACTGTGTGAGAAAATTCTGTGGAAGGGCTGTTACTGCTTTTCCAGCACTGTGTACTCTCCTCAATGCAGGAAAAGCCGCTGTGCTTTTGGGTCTGGTTCTGGTTTGCTTGGTTAAAGGATCAAGAACGGATTAGCTACATTTTAAGCTGCTAATACGGTAAAAGAATGATAACAGTGACCACTCCAACGTGGATTAGTCCACTTCCCAACCTCCAAATCGTCAGCACGGATTCTGTGCGTCTAGCTGACGTGTACACCGCGGCGCTGCTGAAGTGGAGTTCGAGCAAACAGAGGCTGTAATAGATTTTGAATTGTTTTCACCGGGTGATTGGGAGTTTATTTTGCTAGGCCGATCTCTGTTTTGCTTCGCGTCTTTCAACCCGGAGATCCGCTGCGGGCTCATCAGCCACAGAGCATGCTCCATTTAGCTCAGTGAAAATGAGCCGAGACCCTTGGTGCAAAGGAAGAGGCAGGGCAGGTGGGGGGTGAGAGGAGACAACCATGTGTTGTAAAAACGGGAACGGGGGGGGTGAGTGATCGAAGTCTGTGTTTACACAGAATGTCACCATATGTTTGATGACGCTATGCAAACGCAGTTTCTCGGGCGAAATCCAGATGAGTTTTGAGAGCCCCATGCTCCTCGTGGCTGAAGCTGTGGCAACACAAGCTTTCACCAAAGAGACCAAAAACAGCTTTTGATTGAAAATAACGATAGACGTTCAAAACGGCTTGCTGGTTACGGACTGTTGTTCATAAGACACATACACACCGAAATAATGAAATCCTGAGGTCTCGCTTCACTGAGCTCCTCTAAACAAAAAGCAGCAGCCATTGGAACAAAAGTAATTCTGGCTGTCTGGCAAGCTGTTTTGGCTTTAAACAGAAGGAATGATAGCTTGAGCTGCAGCTCTGTAGACCCTGTGAGATTTTCTACATCAACAGCTCTACTGTTTGCCCTACCATGCTTCATGGGAAGAATGGCACTTCTATCAACTCTGTCAACAAACAGAAACAATGGACCTGGCTGCCTGACTAGAAGCCTCCTGTCATTCATTCCTTGTGTATTTATATATTTATATATCATTTGCATGATAATTATATTTGAATGCATAATGAAGATCTATTATGCCGTACATATCAATGAGCTCTAGTCTAACGGACCAGTGGCTGTAGCCAATCCCTGTTCCGCCCTGCGCTGCATATGCTGTTGATACCTTTTGTCTTTGTGTATTTTTTCTTCATTCTGCATATGTTTGTGTGAGTTATTGTGTAAGCTCTAAACATTTATCTTATCCGAGGCACACAGGTGGCTCAGGGAAGGTGTTTGGCAACTGTTCCATTTACGCCTACCTGTGTGCGTGCACGCACACACACACACACACACACACACACACACACACACACACACGCAAACACCAATCATAGATCCAACCAAGACAGCATTCCTGCTTGCTCCTGTCAGTTACCTTAAAGCACAGCATCAATGCTCTGTCTCTGATAGAAGTTGTAAGCCAGAGCATTGGGTTTTGGGGGGCTTTTGGTTTACGGTTATATAAATCAGCACATCCCTTCATACCCCACACACACACACACACACACACACACACACACACACACACACACACTTCCCCCCCCACATACACACAGACGCACACATACAGTCCTTGCCCTGATTGCTGGTTTGTGGACCCGCACGAGCAAGGGACACACAGGACAGTTTGATCGGATATTTCCCAGCAGACCACAAGGCACTGATTGGTCTGTTTTCTCAGAATAACAGTGGCCATTGATGACTGATTTTTCTTTTCAACCTTTTTTCAGGTTTCTTTGTTTGTTGTCGGGGTATGAAGACCATTTCGATAAATATTTGTGTGTTTTGTGTATCATAGTTAAAACTTAGCAAACGCCAGCTCTAATAGCATGAGGTGGTTAATAAGCAAAGATAAGCAGGGGGCAACAGGGTGGGATGCCACGTTGTGCATTTGAACGTGCTGCATCTGGTCTGTTTAGTCTGTCCTTCTATTCTCCTTCGCTTCTAAACCTCTGTATCCCTTTGTCTCTTTTTCTCAGCCACCCACCAAAGATAATAGACTTCAGGCTTGTGCCATATATCAATGCCTGTAGTCTCACTTTCTGAATTTCTTCCTCTGTATGATGCCTTTCTGCAGCTGCCTCTCTCTCTCGCTCTCTAAAGTGTTTATACAGTACATTTCAGCCTTATAATAGCTTTAAGAGCTTGAATAATAGTGATAAGTAGAATTTCCATATTCTGATTTGCATCCTGCCGAGAGAGTAGCTGGTTTAAAAGGGTGTCAAACATGCCTCAATTTTTTTTTTTTTTTTTTTATGTCCGCATTTTACAAATGAAAGATCACTTTTATTTCTATTCGAATTTAAGTGTCTGCTCTCTTATCTAAAGGTAATTCCACAAGAGACGTAGGGCCCCACCTGGGCCTGAAGAAGTCTAGCTCTCTCGAGAGTCTCCAGACGGCAGTGGCAGAGGTGACGCTCAACGGTGATGTCCCCTTCCACAGGCCTCGTCCCAGAATCATCCGTGGACGTGGTTGCAATGAAAGTTTCCGTGCGGCTATCGACAAATCTTATGACAGACCCTACCCTATGAACATGGCGGGTGAGGAAGAGGATGACGAAGGCATGGAGACATGTAAGTGTTAGAACTGCAACGGTCTTTCATTTCATTTTGGGCTGGGGTTGGTTTAGCCTCCTTTAATATCATGATATGGTATACTCAGACTTTTGATGTAACATGGTACTGTAGATACTATATGGAGTTGGTGTGAGGAATTCTTGTTTTCTGTGTCGGTCAGGCTTCCACTTAGACCAGGGGTGTCAAACTCGTGCCACAAAGGGCCATGTGGCTGCAGGTTTTTGTTTCAACCAAGCAGCAGCACATCTGACTTGGCTCGTTCAAACAACTGAAAACAGTCTTCAGGCAGTTGATTGGTCAATCTGTGTGCTCTGTCCAGAGACTGGCCAATCAAATGCCTTGAGTTGACCTTGAAGGCTGCCCGCATCGCTTAGGATGGACACCTCATACAATAGTCATATAAATTGCCTAATAATTAAATGGTACAGTTAGTCATGCACATATTATATAGGTATAATCATTAACAATTTAAATATATTTCATTAAAGATGACCTCATTGGAGAGTTCTTCATTTCCGGATCACAAATGTCTATAAATAAATAAACATGATCCCTTATTCCAAAGCTATTATTTCTGTATTCATATTCATGTAGTTAATGATCAATGATGAATTTGAATACGTTATCGGGGAGTCCAATTGTTTGTACAAGATGCAGGGAGGACCTAATCTTTTGACATCATGACACTTCAGATCGGCAGGCAATAGGCTGTCCTCAGTTCATGAATCCAAGACACACAGCACCCCCAGTGGCACCTGACCCCCCTCCACCCTCCCATTACTTGCGTGCCGCATCACCTTCTTTATTTGCTGTGATGTTTCTCTCGTGTTCTGTAGCTTTGCACTACATGGAAGCACTTGTTGCGGTCCTGGTGAGAGGTTGCTAGCACGTTTCCCCAGAAACGGGAGTTTTCGTCAACCTACGAGATCTCACCCTCATGGACCTAGATTACATTAAACTACTAAACACAATTCACATTTTACATTTATGAGGAAACAAATGGTAATGTTTTTATTTAAAGGATGATTACATGTTTAATCCAATATTTTATTGGGCAATATTTAATTATATGATATTAAATAAAAGCTCCAAAGGAAAACAACAGACGAAGGTCAGGGACACTTACGTGGATGATACATCAGTGAAGCCAAATAACATGAAGGGAGCACCATCATTTATTCTTTTGAGCAAAAAGTTTATTTTCGGGTCTTACCTGCTTTATTTGCTATTCTTTAGCGTTGAGTGCAAAAGCCGTGCTTATCTTTTCACATGCAAGGAGAAAAACTTTGGCCACTATTCTACCTAAATTATCCCCATGTATTTTGCTATGACTAATTTTTATCTGCAAATGTCATCTCTTTGCTAACCACAAGCTTTGTTTTCTCAGAGTTTCACGGAAATCACCTCAGAACATGGATTTATGGCCAGGACTAAAAATCCTATTACATTATTGGCCCCATGAACACTCAAATTTTATTTTATTTTTTTCTAATTACAGGGATCCCTCACTATCTCGTGCTTTAATTCATGCAGCTTGAGTGCATTGCGTTTTTTTGTTTGTTTGTTTTTTGTTTTAAATATTCATCGAAATAAAAAATAATGAAGTTAAGAAAGAATAGGGGAAAAGGAAAATGCCGCAAAAACAAGACCAATTATGCAAAAAAAAACAAACAAACAAAAAAAACAAACAAAAACAGAAAAAAACCCAACCCAAACCCCCCCCCATCAAAACTACTTATATTTTTATGAGAGGTGTGCATCTGAGTGTGTGCACGCGTGCCTGTGTGCACGTGCGTATGTATGTGTGTGTTTATATTTTATTTATATCTTATGCATTATTTTTGAATGTTTAATTGTTATTTTGATCATTTATAGCATTGGATATGTATTTATTGATATTATATACATATATACATGTACATATATACTGTACATATTTTATTATTTATCATTTCCCCCAGTTGATTCTCTTAGTTCTTGGAAGTTAGAATAAAATAATTAATTTTTATTTGGAAAATGTCCAAAATTAATAAAAGGGACAGAACTTTTAAAAAGAACAATGATGAAATCAATCCATTAAATAATACAACAAAATGTCTAAAGCCACAACAATAGTAATATAGTTATAATATTACCAGTAATAATAAACACCGAGAGCCATAAAGGAAACTGACACATATTTAGAGAGGAACAAGGAGAATATTTCTTCTCTCACTCCATATCTGTCACTGCTTGTTTGATAATAATATGCCATTTTCTATGTACTATCTTCCATTATTGCATCCTTATCCCTTAAATATGTTCAATTCTAGAGACTTATTGATGACAATAAAGTAAAGGGAAAAAAACAACAACAAGCAACCCAATTTCCGGACTATTGGGCGCACCTGAATATAAGCCACACCAACAAAGTTAAAATAGAAAAAATAAATTGTACACATTATAGGCCGCACCTCTTTAAAAGCCACAGATGTCTGTTTCGCTCTTGAGCACCCCCCTAGAGTACCTCCTAGATTAGCTTGTAAAAAAATCTATAGATTAGCCGCATCATTGTTTAAGCCGCAGGGTTCAAAGCGTGTGAAAACAGTAGCGGCTTATAGTCCGGAAATTACTGTGACTATACAGAACATTTGGACATGTACAAGGAAAGAGTCAACTCCTCGCTGAGTTAACATTTTATTTTAATTAAATCATTAGAGTAAGGTTAACCATCACAACGTTTATCATCATTTCCAATCCTGGAGGATCAGGAAAGCACAAACGTTACACTGAAACAAGAGCGCATACGCCGCTCTTCTGACGTTACACAAACAACTCTGATCATCATATGCTCACATGCATGTCGGTTTTAATCGCAACACACTCATCCAAGTATTATTTATTTCCATTTCACTATGTAATTCATACATTTTTTTTAATACCTGAATTTGTAGATGCCAAATCCATCTCCTTCAACCTTTACATGATTTAATCTATTCTACATAGTAGTAATCGTACAGTGATTTTTCTCATAATTCATTACTTATTAAATCCTCGTTAAAAAATGTTGTCTGACCTTCTCAGATCAGAGAGGTACTTAACGTGCTCAACCCATTTAAAATCCTAGTGATGACCTCAGCCTTCTTTAAGGGTTACATTACTGCAGTCTCAGAAGCACTTGAAATGAACTGAACCAGCATGAAGAGTAAAATCTAACACGACCCTTCCATGTGTCTTTACTTTGAAATGTTGAAACCATTAACTAGACAAAACTTACCAAAGCTTATAGAGTGTAGAGCTGCAGGCCTGCTATTTTTTCCCCCATCATAAATACCTCTTTTCTTCTGACCAATGACAAATAACTTGCTGCTTAAACACAAAACACATTCATTCCCTGGAGATTTTCGAAGTTGCATGTATGCTAAAATAATTTGCTCAGAGAGAGAGAGAGAGAGAGAAAGAGAGAGAGGGTGATGGAGAAAAGATAATAATAAATCATAAATTAGCACCGCAGCAATTTTCTTTAGGTTTTTCCTTCTATTTTTAATCACATATACCTCGATTTTAAACGTTTCGATCGAATCGGTTCATCTTTTCAGTGGCGTTTACTCGCCGCTCCTCTCCGGACGCTCACACTTCGGAAAGGGCAAGCTCTGTGTTTTGGTAAGCAAATCCACTCACCTTGTGGCTAATTTTAGGCTCGTGTTCATTGATCTAAAGTTCCCAGGAAGGAGAACCGAACTCTCTTTGTCTGTGCCCGTACAGGCCACCAAAACCTAAAGCAATGGGGGACCCTTGTTCTATTTACTGGTGGTCCGTAGTGAATACCAGCCTCTTTTGTAATGCATTTCAGCTATTGCGGTTGTCCTAGTTGACTGTCTGTGATTACACAGTGGTCTGAATTGCTCGCAGTACGGAAAGTACTCGGTTCTGGGTGCACATGTGTGGAAAACAGGATTGCTGGTCAGTGCTGAAACAGACATTAGTGACTGTTTATCCTCCTTTTTGCTGAAGTCTGTTGGATCGGGTGTTTCATTACTCACGGTCATGTTTTGGCAGAAAGACGGAGCTGTCAGACAAGTCTGACCTGGTAATAACAGCACCTTGCTGCAGGAGTTGCCTTGTTTTCTATTAAAAGTGTCTCTTGAACAGGGTTGGAGACATGACTTTAAAAAAAAAAAAACTAAATAAATAAATAAATGTAAAAATTCCCAAGCTGCTTTGTTCTGCTGTGTTGTTTTTGCATGCCACTAAATATTGTCTTATCTTTCTCCAAGAGAAATGAGGGGCAATAGATTCTGCCGCAAAGGTATATTGCATTTCTTCCCTTCCTGATATTCAAATAAGTCAAATGCGTTTTTCAATTTAGATAAAAGCAGCCTGCTCGTGTCTGTCCCTGAGGTTAATAGTCAGACTTGACTGATAAGGGCAGGCATTCTTTCTTCACACTGACTTTTATTTACATAAAATCCCACATCGTCGAGGGAAAAAATGTGTCGGCAGCCAATATCATGCCAGGAAGAAGAGAAGATTTGAGCTGGGGATATTCTCTGCTCTACTCTTCTGAAATAGCAAACTTCAGGGTTACATTTCAAGCAGAATGACAAATTCACGAGTGAGTTGGAAGGGATGAAATGCACGCCTAGCAGGATCAAAAGGAGGCAGTTAATGATAGGGCGTCAAAACATTTATTTCTCTGTTGAATTGCTGAAAAATTTGAATTACTGTCAGTCAGGTGTTTTTTTTTTTTTTTTTTTTTTTTAACTTTATTTTTACATGACAGCCAAACGACATGCTCAGAATGGCTGCTTAACTTGCTGCGATTGTTGCTTTGATGGAAACGCTATTGATCTCTTAATGTTGTATTGACTTCAGTGTTGCGTCTCTTTGTTAGGCTAACGAGCAGTGCTTGGGAAATAAAGGGGCCAATTTATACTTCATCAATTTCCCCTATTTTTTCCCCCCTTGCTCCATTCCTTTCTACTTTACTTTCATCTTTGTCAAGACCAGATTGGGTTTTCGTGGGTGTGTGATAATGACTGAATGAATGCTTGCCGAGAGAGACACACACACACACACACACACACACACACACTCTCATCTGGCCCCCCAGGAGGCTTAAGCGATTACTATCTCCTGTGTGTTATCTGAGACGGCATCATTAGGAGCTGCAGAAATTAGCAAACTCCTCTAATCTCACAGCCCGGTTTTTAATTGCCAGATGCAGCTCATCCGTGTAGCTACACCGCCTTTGCACTTAGCAGCATGATAAGCTTAGATACAGATGAGGGAAATGAATGAAACGAGTGATAAAAGTGATATAAACTCATAGTGCTATCATCTCTAAACTGTTAAAGGGATAAAAGTGTAAAAAAAAAAAAAGTGCTTAACTTAAATGATTTCCGCGTGTTATTCCTTTCACATCGAATTTCACAGCCGGGTTTCACTTTCCTCCGGGATTGAAGGAGACAATACTAAACACTTCAAAGAAAGATAGCTGAAAACAGCACCGACACAAACATAGCAACCTCATCCCTGTTGAGGGGAAAAAAAAAGTCATCATGGCGGCTTTGGAAATCTCTCCTATTGGCTGTTGTATCTGTTTTTAATCTTTCTTCATATTTTAAAAAATATTAATAAATGGCAGTTACGCATGGTGAACATCAGGTGTACTAGTATTGTGATAATGTAACGTCTCTCGCGCTGCATCTCTAAGCATTATGCTAAAGCACTTAGCATAATTAGCAGCTGAATTTTTCTACCCCCCCCCCCTCTTGCTCATTCAGAGTTCATTTAAACTTACAATTGCTGACAGATTAATTATATTAGATGCAGCAGAGCATCCAGCGTAGAGATTGTACATGTAATCAGATCTGATGGTGAAAAGAAAATTAGCTAATTTAGTTCATTCCAATTGCGATTAACGTGGTATTTGGTATACTATAGGGGATCTGGTTTGAAAGCAAAGAATGATGGCAAAACATACTGTATGCTACGTAGAAGTTGAGCATGCAGTCAGGGAAGTGCTTGTCATTATAGTTAGTTTATTAACACTTTATTACTTTATTCATTTATTAATCTATGATGTAACTCTGGCTTCCTCCCACAGTCCAAAAGCATGCGCAGTAGGCTAATTGGCTGTTCCAGGGCGTACCCCGCCCTCAGAGTCAGCTGAGATGGATGCCAGCCTCCCCGTGACCCTGATTAGGATTAAGTGGCTGAGAAAGTGAATGAATGAATTAATGGATCTATGATATATGCTTATGATTCAAAGCAAAACTCCATAGTAAATAATAAATTTAATATTCACGGCAGGCCTCCTGCACTTGTGATGTCTTTAAAATTGATGTTCTTGGGGACCCCACCATAATATCACAATTTAAATTGTGAACAGAGAGCTGAAAATCAGTGAATTGAGTTACTAGCAGGGTAGAACTGTTCACTAAAGGATCCCATGGTCCTACTTCGGCTATACAATTGCGTATAAACTATACAGAAATGAACGGAGAAGCGTTGTCTTTTGTTGTCCCGTGTAAAGCTTTTCATTTCTTCTGATCTGTGGTTATGTAAGGTGAGCTTAATATACAGCTTAATCCAAGGCTCGGCTTCTTTCATTCTCTTAATGAGTGAGAAAGGATTGCGACTTCAGAAATCCAGTCATCCGCTTAGCCCCTGACCTGCCGGCTACAGCTAAAGTGACTATAATAAAATAAAACGTATGCAGTGGCTTTTGTCTGAGATGTGTAAAAGCTGGGTAACACTTTCTTACACAGAACAGCTGCCATGTATCCCTTGCATTTTTTTTTTTTTTTTTTTTTTTTTTTTTTTTTAGAGCAGTGCTTGTGTACATCCCCATCAATTATGTTCCTGTGGTACAATACCAGCATCAGTACAGTGGGGGCAGTATAGCACCATTTCACACAGTGTTTGTAACTAACTAAATAAACTACTATTGAGTAGCAAATCATATATTTACAACATTGTTCTGGACTTGCATAAGGGTTTAATGTACAGTGAGAAAATTAGTACCATGAAATGAACCTCGGAAGAGTGATTAAGTCTGTGCAGTGTAAAAGAGAGGTCTTGTAATCACTCTGAGGGGTTTATTCACTGTAATGACCTGCTTTCTATACAGTATTGTGCTTATTACACACATACAAAACAAAAGAAAAAATAAACAAGGTAAAAAAACAGTGTGGAATATGATTCAGTTGATTTCACATATGAAACCCTCCATAGTAAAGTATTAAGAGAGACATTGAATTTGTATGATGGACCAATCAGAATTGAGTATTCAAATGTGCTGAATAATAATGAGTACTAATGCTAACTCCCCCCCACCCCCCACCCCACCCCCACGACCGCCAATTTCCGCGAAGTAAGATTGACCCGACTGACGCATATGTACATGTGTATATTCTGTCTTCCTTTCGGCTTTTTCTCTTTTACCCGGGAGTCGCCACAGCGAATCATCTGATTCGCACGTTTGATTTGGCAGAGGTTTTTACGTCGGATGCCCTTCCTGTCACAACCCTTTTCGCAAGGGACAGAAACACGCTGACGACTTTGCAGCCTACTCTTTACGAAAGTCAGCAATGGTTCTTTTACATGCCTCTCACCATAGACAGTGAGAGACATGGCCCGCCTTTGATAACCCAGTTAGCCGCACTGGGGGATGTACATGTGTATATAATATCAATAAATACATATTCAACACTCTAAATGCTTATAATAATAATTAAACATTCAAAATCAATGCAGAAGATGTAAATAAAATATAAGTACACACACATACAGATGTGCGCAAGCACACACACTCAGATGCGCACCTCACATAAAAAAGTGTGGGGAAGGGGTGTTGGGTTGTTTTTTGTTTTTGTTTGTTTGGGGTGTTTTTGCATAAATGGCCTTGTTGTGCTATATTCTCCTTAACTTTTCCCCTATTCTTCATTAATTTACTTTTTTTTTTTTTTTTGATGAATATTTTTGAAAAACCCACGATGCACTGAAGCGACAGAAACTGAAGCACGAAATAGCGAGGGATCACTGTATTGTAAATATTTAGTCACTGCCTAAAAGCTCTGAAAATGTTTGTGTGTGTGTAAGTTTGCAGAAAGATGAATATGTAAAATAATTGCAAGTGCACAAAGCGTCAATGCCAGAAGCAGCCCGCTATATGTTTTCTGCCATTTTCTTCATTTATTGGGTTGCCTGTTTGAGCACATGAGCACGGATACAGCAACAGAATTGAGTTTGAGTTTTCCATAAGTACGGCGGTCTGGAGCTCCACTAGTAAAATGACTGTATGCACTGTGTCTGGTAAAACTGTATCAGCGAATGAGATTAAATCATTTGATTTGTTTATAAGGAAGTCAGTTGCTTTAACATTGTTTCAGTGGTGAACACATCAGATCACGCTTTAGATCAGGGGTGTCAAACTCATTTTCACTGAGGGCCGCTACACTAAATTTAAAGGTGACCGACGGCCGAATAAATCACTCAAAATGTGTTCTAAAAATCAACCATAGAATCCATCGCAAAATGATGTTTTTAGAAATTTGAATTCTTTTCCCCTTTCCTCCTTTTTACTTTTTCTGGCAAAGCTTAACAGCAATAAGCAACATGCAATCTTTTTTGAGTCAGGAATAACTAGCCTTTACCTTGAAAATGTTGTTGCTGCCACCTAGAGGAAGGATGATGAATTAAGTTTCACGGTAATAGTTGATGCAAAGGATGTACGATAATCATAATCTTTGAAAACTCATACGGGCCACATAATATGAGTTGGTGGGCCGGATTTGGCCTGCCGGCCTTGAGTTTGACGCCTGTGCTTTAGATGATGTCGGCACATACTTCCCAGAGCTAAGTATCATACCTACCATGGAATTCTGTAGGTGCTGCAGAAATTGCACATATGTATTGCCCCATGTAACACCACCCAACCCCTACCATATATGGTAAAGGTCTCTTCTGTATGTGTTTCTGGTTCAAACTTATATGGAAAACTCTCCCTCCATATAGTTAAATATATTGTTGCTGTGGATGCAGTAAGGACTAAAGTAACAAAAAAACACTCAAGGTATGCTTTTACAAACCAATCAGCAACAAACTGTCGTGGCAGCCTCGATTTCACAAATTAGGTTATCTTGATATTGATTGTGAACGTCTACCAAAATCTGAAGAGTTGGGCTATTTGGATGCAAGGCCAATAATAAAAAGCATGTTCTGGATTCTCTGAGATCTCAGTGAAATACATGTACTATGTACAGTGGGATAAAGGCATCGAGTGTGTATGTCCACAGAACTGTGGGACAGCACTTTATAATCCATTCCTCAGAATAAACATTACTCCAGAATAAAAGACAATTATAGTGTTAGTGGAGGAATCAGCAGGCCTGGAATTCTCCAGTGTGTTTGTGAGGAAGCAGCCAACAGTGGGTTTTTTTTTTCTCTCTCTCTCTTGCTCTCTCTTACCATTTCCAAATTTATTTATTTTTTTTTTAAATTAATTAAATAATTAATTTATTTATTTGTATCTCTCTCTGTCTCAGTGGAGGAGGACACAGAGGAAAGCTCACGCTCTGGCCGTGACTCAGTTTCCACAGCAAATGATGTGACCTTACCGGCCGGAGTGGCTTACCAGGACGGACAGATGAACGGCGGACGGCCCAAAGAGGAGAGGAAGAAGGAGAAAGGAGGGAAGGAGAAAAAGGAGAAGAACAAAACCAAGAAAAGTGTACTGAAAGGCCTGGGAGACATGTTCAGGTACGCTCAACTCGGATGATTAGATCTCATCCCTGTCCTGTCCCGGTGCAGTCCTAAATCGGTTTCTCAGGTGGTTCCGGAGGAAATTCTGAACGCCGACCTGTTCCATGCTGCTAAATAGGGCTCGCATGCCTTTTGCCAAAACAGCCAGGTACCCCGAGGCAGTTTAAACACATGGTTTTATAACAAGCAAGTATGTTTTATTTATTCTGCAGCACAGCCAGAGTTTAGACAGAAAACATACAGCTGCGGCCCCACTGTTTGTCTTGTATAAGTGTGTATAAATTTGGTGCCATAAAATGTACACTGTGTTCCTCATGAACATAATGTATACTCACTCAGAAGTCTAGGGCTTCTGTGATCCAGTTTGGGAAAGTTTTGAAAGAGGATGATGCAAGACCAAGCAATCACTCGTGTGAACTCTATGAGTCTGTCAACTTGAGGTTGTGAGAAATCAGAAAGCCTTTATATCCCGTATCCCGACATCAACTCCAGCAGTGCAAACTCATCAGAGAAGCTCTGAGAGAGACACAAATGTTTTTCTTTATAAAACTTTACATAACTACCTGAGGTTATTGAGTGAAATTCTGCATTTAAGTGATTATATTGGGAGATCTACTGAAAACTGACTTTTTATTTCTGTATTTTTGGGGGAGGGTTTCAGGTGTGCAGGTATAGATAACAGTCTTCATGTCTATTTTTATATATTCTTCATAGTTTCAGGTCTGTTTCATTTCAGAGGACTGGTGAAATCTGTGGTTTCAGTTAACAAACACTGGAAGTGAGTCTGGGTTAAATGACTTGTGCAACGTGATTGCATGTTAAATATGAAGGTAAGAATAGGTATATAAGGTATATATAATATAAAAGGTAATAGGTATAATAGGTATATAAATAAGAATAGGTTCTAATTCGGTGTACAGTGGTACATGCCCTATGAAATTACTGTTTTCTGAACCTGTTTTTTTTGTAAATTGAACCGCATTTTACATGTAAGACGTGTGATTCGTTCCAAGGTCCCCAATCCTACCCCCTAAACTCTTTAAAAATTATAAAAGCATACCATTTAAGACCTCTTTCTGCTTCAATATCGTACCAATAGTAGACGGGTTTGGCCATATTCTTTTGCGATATCATTCAACTGCATGCCACAAGCCCGCTTCTTCTTTTCACTCGCACCGTGTGTGTGTGTGTGTGTGTGTGTGTGTGTGTGTGTGTGTGCGTGCGCGCGCGCGCGCGCGTGTTGACCATGTCTTCTTAGCAGAGTTATAATCTTACAAATGTTTATGGACGGTTAAAAGCCTGAGTCAAAAAATAAAGCAATGAGCACACTCTAAAACAACAGTAACTCTGTCCTTTACACAAAAAGCAATTATGAGAGATGCAGATCCATAGTAGCCAATGGGAGGCCAGCGGGGCGGGATGTTGGGAGATGGTCAATGGGAGGGAGCTGCGTCATCCCTCCGAGCCAATAGGAGGCCAGAGGGGCAGGATGTTGGAAGGTAGTCAATGGGAGAGCAGCTTGTGCATTGTTTGCATGTTTGAATGTTTGAATGGCACGTTTGGTGCGTTTCGTAAGGAGAACCTGTTTCGTATACAGAGACAAAAAATTTTGGAAAATGTTTTTCGTAACCTGGATTTTTCGTTTGCTGGGACTATCGTAAGGTGAGGTACCACTGTATTTTGTTATTTAGCAAACTCTGGAAATCTGGAAACAGCGTCAAAGGAGTTGTGGCTCGACATTTGTAGTTTGTATGTTTTAGTGTTGTAAAGACTGAGTAGCTTGTGTGCTAAATTATTTCCCTTGATTGCTAGCCAGCTTGTTTCGTAGATGCGTAGCGATGGTGGATTCTTGCATTTAATTGCCACAAGTATATCGTAAGTGTTGATCTTATTTGAATGCATCGTTAAAGTTGGGATTGGTAACATTTATGATGGAATACGAGCTGTTATATTGGTTGAAATAGTCTTTATACCTGGACAGCAATCAATACCTTTTGAGATCTGGAAACGGTCTGAAAAATCAGTCATCTGTGACCACTGTAATCCTGTATAAATGCCAACCAATCACTGCCTCGTGGTCCGCTGGGAAATATCCAATCAATCCCCCCCACCCCCCACCCCAGCGCTACCATGCGTGAACTCGCAGTCAAAGAAGAGCTCATGTGTGCAGTTGTGGTGGTGGTGGTGGTGGTGGTGGGGTGAATTTGCATGGACCCCGGATGGCAAGATGCGACGCTAAACTTTTTCTGGCTTTCCAGATTTGTGCCACTGTCCTTATTTTCATTTGTAGACTGCACAACATTTTACGAAAAATATTAAGCTTAAAAAAGTATGTGTGTATTTACAAGCCAAAGATTTTACTTGTTGTTCCAACTAGTTCATTGGTTGCAACTATTAATAAACAACATGGCAAAAGCTCTCTGAAACGTTTTACTGCTCTCATTGCATCCGTGGCTAATATGTGGCATTGACCTTAAATTTTCTCTGAGAGGGGTCAGATGACTGTCAGAATCCAAACCTGACAGGTAATGAATCGTAACAAACCCTGGAGGTCTCTCTGAATATTAATAAGCATTGGGTGTGGTCAGGAGACAGCACTGTGTTATATTTATTAAGACTACAGAGTAATTTTGAGAATAACTCAACTTCCGATGTGCTCCTGTCACACCACTTGAAAGACCGCTGTGAGACGAGTTAAACAGGAGACTGGGTTATAGGGCAACTTGCTAACTTGCTGCATGTGTGAAGTCCGTGTGCTCTGCTTCAGGCCTGATGGTTAAAGGCCACATTCAAACCTGCTTGTGCCAAGCTAATTAAGCACAGGCCACTGTTTAATTATTTTCATTTGGAACTCATTTGAATGTGGGATAAATTAGCTTGTGCTCTTATCAGTGCAGTAAGTTGTTTCATAGCGGATTAGAGTAATGGGATTAGTTAGCGGAGCAGCTCACCGTGCGTAGCGCTGTAACAAACAATAAAGATGACAAGTGTTTCCAGGTCATGTTTCAGGAACTCGGAGAGGTCGCTTATCAAGGCCACTAACTTGTGCTTTGATTCTCGTTTGCATCCCGTAGAGCAAAATAATGCAGTAATTATAAATCACACATAAACGCACACACACACACACACACACACACACACACACACACACACACACACACACACACACACACACATACATATGTATTACTTATGTTTTTTGAAGAGATTTTGATTACAAAATAAAAGTGAATGTGTTACTCTGGGGTCAGATGTGTGTGTGTGTGTGTGTGTGTGTGTGTGTGTGTGTGTGTGTGTGTGTGTGTGTGTGTGTGTGTGTGTGTGTTTTGCACTCTTGGGAAAATGAGTTTAAGGGTTGTGCTGCTCCTGGCTGAAAGGTTGTGAGACTCTTCCCCCAGGGCGGTGGGTGGTTTGGCCCCCGTCGTCTACATCATCTCTCTTCATTAGCGTCGAGTGGCAGAACCACTTATGAAAGGGAGGGGCACACACACACTCACACATACACACAAACACACCATCTTTCTTTTTCTTTGATTTTCTTTGGGGTTCATTTTCCTCCCTTAATGCACAGCACTGATTTTTTTTTTTTTTTTTTTTTTTTTGCTTTTCTCTTTTATTCCTTTCTTCACTCCCATTTCCTCTTTATTTAATTATTTTCTCTCACTCACTCATTTGCCGCACTGCTTAATCCTACCATGGTTGCGAGGAGGCTGTTTGCCTATCTCAGTCAACACTGGGCAAAAGCAGGGTACACCCTCAAAAGCTCACCAGACCATCACAGAGCACAACACAACAGTTCACACTTACACCTTGGGGCAATTTGGAGCAGCCAGTTATCCTGACGTGCTTGTCTTTGTACTGTGTGAGGAAACCGGAGTTCCCAAAGGAGCATGGGAAAACAGGCACGCTCCACACAGAAACATCTGAGCTTAGGGATAGAACCCAGGACTTTTTTTGCTGAGGCAGATCTGCTTAACCAATACGCCACCATAACGCCCTAATTATTTTGTGTGTGTGTGTGTGTATATATATATATATATATATATATATATATATATATATATATATATATATATATATATATATATATATATAAAATGTGTGTGTGTGTGTGTGTGTGTGTGTGTGTATGTGTAATATGTATGTGTGTGTATATATATATATATATATATATTCCCCTTGGGTGCATCCCTTGATTATGACTTTCTATTTTCTTCTATTTCTTTCTTCCTACCTATTACCTACACACGCACAAACGAAGGCTTGATTTGCTGGTCTTTCCCATAGTATTGTATATTTTTCATTTACTCATATATGACAGAAGTGGTTTTAGCACAAATGCGCACATATTGAAATATGCATGCACACGAAAACACACTATTCATTCCACTGTTTCACTTTTGTGAACCACACGCACAATTTCCATGCAAAGCAAGGTTTACGGCATTGGCGATACACTGCAATTTGAGCTCATGTGAACGCCTGACTAAACATGGTCTGAAAAGCTCTCACCACGGAGCTTAATGCGAACACTGATTGGATGGCGAGAGAGCTTAATGGCTAAAGCAAAGAGCAGAGAGGGATGAAAGGATGGGGAGAAGAATGAGAGATGGACAAATAAATTGAGTGCATAGCTGCATGGGCACAGAGATTTAGAAAGATGAAGAGGAAATATGGGGAGATGAATAGCAGATCAGAAAAAAGCAATAGAAAATTTAAATGGGGCCAAGCGGAGCGAGGAGGAACGGTGATGTGTTTATAGGGAGATCAATACTGCTGATGAAATATGGAGCAGAAGATATTAACTAATGTAATATACAAGTGATTAAGGGAGGCAGCGAACATCACTGTAGCGCAGGATCCAGTTTTCTTATACATGTTTTTGTGAGGAATTCTGAAACAAAGGTTTCTAGAATTGAATATATATTTTATTATACAAATGTGTTTTTTGTCATTTATTTATTAATTTTCTTTAAAAGGGGCAGTGGTGGTCTAGTGGTATAGGGCACTGGATCGCTGATCCAAAGGTTGGGGGTTCGAGTCCCACTCTCCACAAGGTTGTCACTGCCCCACCAGTGCGGCTAACTGGGTTATCAAAGGTGGGCCATGTCTGTCACTGTCTATGGTGAGAGGCATGTAAAAGAACCATTGCTGACTTTCGTAAAGAGTAGCTGCAAAGTTGTCAGCGTGTTTCTGTCCCTTGCTCAAAGGGTTGTGACAGGAAGGGCATCCGACGTAAAAACCTCTGCCAAATCAAACGTGCGAATCAAGATGATTTGCTGTGGCGACTCCCAAGTAAAAGGGAAAAAGCCGAAAGGAAGACAGACAAATTTATTAATTTTTTTAAACCCCTCCCACCCATTTTTTCTCCTTCCCTAATTTTAGTTGTGTTCAATTCCCACCCATCAACTGTTGCCTCCCTTTTACATATGACCACCACCACCAAGGTGGGCTTTGTACGCAGCCTAACACACTCAGAGGGAACTACAGGGATCCCTCACTTTCCGCGGTTAATCGGGACCTCCAAACTCCACGAAGTGTATATATATATATGTATATATATATATATATATATATATATATATATTTTTTTTTTTTTTTTTACGACAATCACATCCATGTACTTTCGAACAAACCGTAAAACAAAACATCTGGGTACTTAAATGATGACAATAGCCATATGAAGCTTACTTGTTACATAATCCATACTGCTTGGTGCAATACCTTTCACTCTATAAGTGTATTTCAGGTTTTATTATTATTTAAAAATTAAAAAAAATAAACAAGAAACCCTGAAGAAGTAATACAATTCCATTCCAGACCTTTCAGATTCTGTGGCTGTTTTTGTTTTCATTGTTTTAAAGGCTTGACAGTTTTAGATGTATTAGCCACAGTCATGTTTACAAGCATAATCTTATAATAAAGTGTCAGTCATTGTCAGGATGATTGTACGTACACACACACACACACACACACACACACACACACACACACATTAATATCTCTTTTGTATTGTTGGGTATTACTTGTTTACAAATTTGTCTAAATGAGGTATCTACAAGGTTGCAGCTAAATATCTAATTCATTGAGATATTTTGCAGTGTTTATCTTAAACAGACTGATTTAAAGCTCAGTGCCTTCACATCTGTAATGTAACAGCTGACATTTATGTTGTCATCGCAGTTATATAGAGCAGAGGTCTCCAACCTTTTTATCACCGTGGAACGGTCAACGCTTGACAATTTACCACTGACCTGGGGGGTGGGTGGGGGGGGGGTGTCATAGATTGTTTATATTGTAAATATAATATATTTATATTAAATATTATTATTATTATCAATAATAATAATAATAAGAAGCACTCCATGAATGTTATTTTTCAACAGCTGAAATGAAATTGGTTGGGAAATAGTGCTTGAACTTTTCTAAAAACAGAGGTGATCGTGCACCAGCGAGCAGAATGAAGGCTCAGTCTCACCCAGAATCCTCGCTATAGTTTGAAACATTTCCAACACACATCTGTTCATGTGCCGGCCCCTTGTGGGTTCCAGATTACCGACATGTAACCAAAAGAATCCGGTCATTTTTCAAAATAAAAGATTTTTCAAAAAGAAAGATCGTTCAGACTCCAATAATAAATAAAATGGAAATAATGAATTATTTCTTCTGTGGACCGGTACCAACTGAGCCAGTCCGTGGACCTGTGGTTGGGGACCCCTGATATAGAAGATATTAGTATGAGGTTGAAGATTCAGGAAGTAATTTAAAGTACAAGCGCTCTATTCTTAACAACAGATGCATTATTGTGTTAAAGTCAGTAATTTATTTTATTTTTTTTTTTTAAATGTCACATGAATATGGCTTACATTGTGTTTTATGGTTCACTTTAGACCTGGTCAGCATCTTATTAGGGCAGTGGAGCCACATAAAGCTGCCCTTGCTCCAGACACTGAGGCAGAAGCCTCCATTTTCAGAGATAATTAGGTGTTTTTATTTTCAGTCTGGCTTACTGTCCATTACATTCTCACTGTACATATGCATGTGTGCCATTTGTTGTAAAGCTCCTGGAGCAGTGCATGATGGGTTGGGGTTGATGTGTGAAGGGGATACTTGAGAGAGAGAGAAAGCGAGAGAGAGAGAGAGAGAGAGAGAGAGAAGGGGATGTAAATGAGTGCAGTGAAGTGAACTAGGGCACGGGGAGGAGGGCACCGAGGAGAAGAGATTCATTTGTATCACACTTGTGGTCACGGCAGCATTGCCTCGCTGGGACGGCGTCCCTCGAAAACTAGCATTCATGTTCATTGGTAATGGGGTGTTGTTGTTGTTATTATTAGTGCTGGAACGACAAGCCTTCCTACTATCACTACCTTTCTATGACCTCTAAATAAGCAAGCAGTCTGATAGCCATCACATCGCACCTCGAGTTCGAGTGACAGCAAGACCAACCGCCTGAGGAGAGACCATCAGAAGCAGAGTGAGTGAGAGAGAGTATGCCAGCGTCTGTTATTTTCAGAGCTGCAGCTAATAGCCCCATGAGCCTTTGTGGTCCAGATTTAGCCTATATATCCAGAAACATTGTCGGCTCTGAGCGTGGACATTCGAGTGGAAAGCTTCCCGACAAAGCTAACACTCTGTTTTCCTGCCGTTCCTCTCATTAGCGCTTGCGCGTCCATTTGAATTAGCCAGGATTTGCACACATGAGTACGGTTTAATCAGGAAAAGCCTATCGTCAGAGACCATACCGTATTAGCATTCTGTCTTCATTTACTGGATGGATGTGATATGTAGAAATGAACTTTCTCTTTCAGTGAATATCTGTATTCTGTTTCTTTTGTCTCACGCTCAATGGCCAAGCTTTGCAAATACAATAAAATAAGAACAAAAAGAAAATATTCAGAGGAAGATTATCTTGCACTTTACATAGTGCGACAGTCCGAATGGAGGTGAGGGGCGAGATTGGGAAAACGATCTGCTTTTCAAAATGTCAGCGGTTTACACACGGGTCCTCAGTCCAGACAATGTGTAAGATACATCATCTACTGAAATGATGAATAGAATCCATCAATAAGAAAAAAAAATACTTGAGACAGGGTTGTGTAAATGCTTTATCTGTTTAATGTCAGCCTGTGTTCGATTGTATGAGCCCAGAATGTCCAGCTTTGCCCTTTTTTTTTTTTTTTTTTTTTACCGGATATGATCTATCAGACACAGCAGGTGCCCTCGGTAGTCCATCGTTTACAGAAGATGGCATGCATATATAGGACACGGTCACAAATCAGGAAGTGTAAGCAGGAGAGCAATTTCTGACACACTTCTCCTGCTTCTTCGCCCTCTAGATCTGCTTGATACATCCTGAAAAATACATCCTTTTGCTTGGAGCCTCTTTATTCACTTTCTGCTCTCCTGGATGGTCCTTCAGGGATACCCTAAAGAGTTGCACTTTGAAAGGATTGAGAGCAGTTCATGTTCAAGTCTCAGACTTGCTTTAGTGGAATCTTTCACTTGGATACTGAAGGTTTGTTACTGAACACTATTGTTGTGGTCATAACCACTGGTCCTGATTTATGGGGTAGTCTTGGGAGCCTTGGAACGAATCATGCGTTTTACATGTAAAATAAGCCTCTGCTTACGAACACTCCAGGCTTCGAAAAAGGCTCTGGAACGGATTAATTTTGTAAGTAGAGGGCCAACTGTACTCTTTACGAAAGTTAGCAATGGTTCTTTTACATGAACCTCTCACCACAGACAGTGAGAGACATAGTCGGCCTTTGATAACCCAGTTAGCTGCACCGGGAGGACAGTGACAACCCTGTGGAGAGTGGGACTCGAACCCCCAACCTTAGGATCAGCGATCCCGCACCTTTGACCACCATTCCATCACTGATCCTCTTCTTAATTCTCACATATTCCAATGAAACTACCCAGAATGCTTTTGGGATAATACTAGCTGACCTCCAGAAGGCATTCTTTCTATGTGAGACTGAAGCATTAGCCTTGTGAGCCTTTGTGTTCCTTTGTGTACTGCAATCTTTGTATACATTGTCATCAAGAAGAGGAGAGACCATTTCTTTTTCACGTGTCCATGATTTCCTTGCTTATTAGGAGTTGAACTCCACATCTAGAAGGGTCTGCTTAGGGTGCACTGGAAATGTGTCTGTTTTGATAACCTCATATTTCATCATCAGCGTGAAGTTGAGCTTGGAGCATACAGGAACCCTTTTTTTTTTATTTATTTTTTTTTTTTTTATGGGGTATAATATGTTGTCTCTCCCGATCATTTCCATTCACTTGCTCAGTGTGAGTGCACTTGGGGGTGGCTGATTGTCCATCACTTTTCTTGTGATTGCTACTTTTGGAATGAGTATCGCCCTGTGCACAGCTGTAGCCCCTCAGGGCAGGCCAGAGGTTGTAGAAGTGTACTGCACTAATTGAATCTGAAAGCTTGCAAATGAAACAAGATCCACAAGCAACTTTCACTGAGCCAGCACACGAAAAATGACCAAATCATGCATGACCTTGTTCAAAAACTAAAAAACAATGATTTAATGTTGTGTTGTTTACCATGACTCTCATTTCTCACTCACAGATTCTCACAAATCTTGCAAAACAATGCAGAACACCAATTATTCATCTGATCAGCGGACCACTCTGCCTTTCTCTTCGCCCTATTCCTCTATAACTGTATTATAAAGCAACACACTTTTGAGGAGCAGAAAAGGCCCAGAGCCTTTTCTTTATCTCCCAGGGAAAGAGACGAGCGTTAATGAGACCGCACAAAGGGCTGTGAAAAAAAAGTGCGGCCCCAGCTCCAACAAATAGTGCTTCAGATGCTGAGACTGTGGAAAATGAAGATGGTGAAGCAGGTGTGTTTGGTAGTGTTTAAGTGACGTGAGTGTAAAACATGTCGCAACAAGTGAACACTGGCAGTGCGATGTGTTTGAATCAAACGAT
>CM045728.1:17247349-17257349 GCA_024760905.1 Plotosus lineatus
AGGCTGCATATAGTCATACACTATATTCTTTATCAAGCCTTTCTTTGAGTAAACAGATAAATACCCAGTCCCTAAGGATCCAGAATACAGGGATTTCACTACTAGCCTGTTTTCTTTCTACCCCGTCACATACTATCTGGCAAGTATTGTCAGACACTTGGTTTGGCTGCTGGTACCTTATCAGGCCAACCTTAACTTTTTATAGAAGGATGGAAGGAATCCATGATGGAAACTTTTTTTTTTTTTTTTTTAATTCAGCTAAGACCCTTTAACGCTGTCGTATATCTTTACAGAATGGTTAACACATCTGCCTCACAGGGATAAGGTCCTGGGCTCGATCCTGGGCTCGATCCTGGGCTCAGCCTGGTTGTTGAAGCTTCTCTGTGTTTCCTGTTCTCCTTGTGCTTCTGTGGGTTTCTTTAAGGACCTCCAGTTTCTGAGCATAGACCAAATACAAGCATGTTAGTCTGTCTGTCTGTCTGTCTTCCTTTCGGCTTTTTCCCTTTTACTCGGGAGTCGCCACAGCGAATCATCTGATTCGCACGTTTGATTTGGCAGAGGTTTTTTTACGTCGGATGCCCTTCCTGTCACAACCCTTTTTAGCAAGGGACAGAAACACGCTGACGGCTTTGCAGCTACTCTTTACGAAAGTCAGCAATGGTTCTTTTACATGCCTCACACCATAGACAGTGACAGACATGGCCCGCCTTTGATAACCCAGTTAGCTGCACTGGGGGGGGGGCAGTGACAACCTTGTGGAGAGTGGGACTTGAACCCCCAATCTTTGGATCAGCGATCCAGTGATCTATACCACTAGACCACCACTGCCCCCTACAAGCATGTTAGTCTCAGTAATGGTTTTAAATTGTCCGTAGGTGTGAGTGTGAACGGTTGTGAGTGTGTTGGCTCTGCAATGTTCTGTCGAGCTGATCGAGGTGTTCACCCAGTGTCATTTGAGATGGGCTCCAGCCTTACCATGACCCTGGTAGGATTAGACCATCCAGCGAGAGAGAGAGAAAGAAAAAGTTAGTCTTAACTTATAGTTCACATTTCATGATCTAATAAGTCACTATAATTCATATGCTAAATGGTTTTGCTTCTTCAGTATCGGCTAAAGAGTAAAATGATCATGGATCTGCTTATAACTAATCCCAGTGTATATATTATCTTAAATTTTAAACTCTTTCAAAGTTTCTGACATGCACCCATTTCTTCCTGACTTGCTGCTGTTTTGTTCTGAACTGTCACTTTGTTCACTACAGCAGTCTCTTTTTGTCAAAAAGCACACTTTAGATATGGAAGCAGTGCAAATCGACAAACGTATACATTCGCATAACAAAAGGTTCTTCGAGGAACTCACTTTTTTTGTTTGAGAAAGTTTGAGATCCCTAGAGGACTGTAAGGTCGCTAATAGTGTTTATTTCTGTAATTGGAAAATAAAGAGCACTTGATCACTTGTTCATCCTGCCATAAAATCACTGTAGAACACTTGGCACAGGCTCTATGACTTCCATTACATTGAGATTATTCATTGACAGTGATTCATTATCTGGCTATAAGGTGAGCTTATTTAATTACCCATAGTTGTAAATGATGGAGCCGCACTAAATTTACCTTACAAAAAAAAAAAAAAAGGAAAAAAAAATCACAGCCTTCCTTGTTTAAGAAAACTCTGGTTTGGTTCTGTTTACCAATGCAATGGTGATTTGAACATAAACGAAGACTGATGCTTTTCGTAGCTTTTGCTTGGGAAAGTTTGTGCAGCAATGTCTTTCGCCTTCATAAACCCTACTCCAGTACGGGAATCCCTCGCTACTTCGTGCTTCAGTGCATCCCGATTTTTTCAAAAATATTCATTGAAAATTTCAAAAAATAAGGAAATTAAGGAAAAATAGGGGGGAAATGCCTCAAAACAAGGCCAATTATTAAAAAAAAAACCTAAACTAAAACAAACCCACCCCCCCAACAAAACTACTATATAATATACTGTATAATAATAATAATAATAATAATAATAATATGGTTCTGAATGTGATATTTTCAATAGGCTTGGGTATATTTAAATTGTATTTTTTTTTGTTTGTTTTCTTTGTTTTTGTTTTATGTGAGGTGCACATCTGAGTGTATATGTGTGTATTTATATTTTATTTACATCTTATGCATTATTTTTGAATGTTTGTTATTATAAGCATTTATAGTGTTGAATATGTATTTATTGATATTATATACACATATACATGTACATATTCGTCAGTCAGGGGGTCGATCCTACTTCGTGGTCATGGGGGGGGGGGGGGGGGGTGCGCTGTCCCTATTAACCGTGGAAAGTGAGGGATCTCTACATATTGTTTAATTTAGAATACCATCTTATATCTGTTTAACCTTTGCTTCTTTGAAAAACAAAAACAAAATTGTACTCTGATCCAAGGAGTGCTGGAACAGTTAGTCTGCCTGTATTCAAGTTCAGAGAATAGCCTTTTCTGAGCAGCTCATTTACATTTACATTAACATTTACACGTATTCGTTCAGTCTTTTATCGTTCAGTAAGGCAGTTAGAGTATCAGACAAGAATTCAACTTACTCAGTACTGAAGTGCTGTTTGAAATCTGACATCTGCACACACTTTAATTTGTAATATAGACTGTCTTGTGTAAAATACATTATAGGACAGTAATGAGCAAAACACAAAACCAAATATAGGTATGACCTTTCAGTTGCATTGTCAGCTGCAGTATGTATGATGAGATTACATCACTAGTCGTTTTAAAGTCAGAGTGATGCGTTTAAATTAAACACATAATTGGCAACTCTTATTTAAATAGAATATCTACAATTGCCTCTGGGAAAATCATCAAAGTCCGTAGCCGTTTGGCCGTAGGTGCACTTTGCTGTCTTCCACCAGACGTTTCCAATTTCCTCTGACGGCTGCATGCTTTATACCAATGGAGGACGCGGTTGTTTTTATGTCGGGCCTCAGCCGATTCAGTATGTGGTTTCTTTCTGGTGTAAACATGTTCAGTGTTTCAACAGGCAAACTACCCTGGTAGTGCCCAACTCTTCTCCAGGTATGGATGGCCGTTGGCTCTTGGGTGAGCTCATCCGCCCTTTGACAGCTTTTGTTTTTTGTCCTGCTGGGTGGAAGGTAAAGTCCTTCGGGTTTTTTACACCCAAGCCATAGTGGCTCATCAGACCGGTGCTAATCACCGGTTTCCATAGCGTGAAGCGACTAGGAGTACAACTCCTCCTGGATGGGATGCTAGTCCATCGCAGGTTACCTTCCCAGTATATTTTTTACTGGTACATATTTATACTGCTGGGTGAACAGAGGCACACTTGCCCATGGGTATTAGCACAGTGGGGGATTTGAACACACAACCTCCCGATCATGAGCCCAGCACCCTAACCACTACGCCACTGGCACTACTGTCGTGCTGGGTATCCACACACCAAATTATTCATGACAATTCATGAAGGTAGACTTGATGTAGGAGCCGGTTTATTCGCCGACCACCCGACCATGAGACAGGTAGTACAGGATTACATGATACCTGGAGCAGGTCGTTCTGACCTGACCTGACTTAATCTGGGAAAGTAAACCCTGAGTATTGTGGATCTTCTGCATAGAATCTGTTTTCAAATCCATTATAATTGTTTTGGAAATCATACTGGAATTTATACAGTATAACAAAATCGCTGGCACGATGAATTGTGTGTTATAAATACGGAACAAGTGCAGATATGACTGACTCGTGCATATGGCGTTGTCGAGACATTTACGCTCTTATCAGAATTTGAAAGCTGATAGGATGTCTGCTGACCAAGTTGGCCAATAGATCATTATTGTCTCTGCCATCCAGATGTCTTTTTGAACATGGTATCACTAGCCAATCACAAACCATTCCTATCTTTGCGTACCACTGAATTTTGGGGGAGGAAGTATCATCACTGGTATTTGTTCAAGTTTGTCTGTGAAAATAAAATTGAACACACCTGTGCAAAATTTTTATCAAACTTTTTGGGGACTCTACTTTACATAAAACCCAGAGATTTGATTACGGGATGTCCAGGGTAAAGATAAAGGTGAGAACAAGACCAGGTTTAGGAGACAGACAAAAAAAATGTAATTCATTGTCTGAACCACTTAATCCTAGCTAAGATTGTTGGGATGCTGGTGGCCATCTCAGCCAACTCTGGGCGAGGGAGCGATACACACTGAACAGCTCGCCAGGCCATTTTAGGGCAGAAACACTCTTGACGGCAATCCAACAGCCCATTTTTTTTTTTTCCGGATGACAGCAGTGGTTCTTTTTCGTGTTTCTCAGCACAGACAATGAGAAATACTGTTGGCCTTTTATAACCCAGTTAGCTGCACTTTTGGGACAAAAAAAAATTTACACTGTCAAAACTGACATCGATCGTATCTCAAAGACAAAGTGACAGACCCACAGATGCAATGAGCAATAACTAGAAATTCAGATACACACTCAACCCTTAAACAGGCACAAGTGACCAATTAAAAATAAAAAATTAATATTATTCTTTTTTGTTAGTTTACGATTCAACAAAAGCATTCTCATTATTATTTGTTTTGAACTATGTTGTATATAGTATTTTGGATTTTATGAGCTGTATCTCCCAGCATATACACTGCCTTATTAAAGTAATAAACAGAGTGAAAATGTGTCCTATTTTATGGTGCATGTTGCTTGTTTCAGAGTTAAGTGACCTTGTAAGTTCAAAATAAAAGTCACAGAGCATTACAAACATCAAAATGAGTTCAAGTATGTGTTCGGTTACCATGGAACACTAAAGAAATCCTGGTATGGACTTTTTTAAATTATACAATTGCACTTGGCTTTAACCAACCTTTTCACGTTTAAGTAATGATGTCTATCAGCATATTGCTACTACAAGTAACATCCGACTTGCAACCTGCTCGACTTACGTCCACCCGTACTTATGACCACGGCCGGCATGAGAGCTGAAAATAAACAGAAAACTGCATAATTAAAAAAAAAAATACCCTTTAATTTTCCTTCCGGTGCTGTTCCTTTAAATATTTTCACCTGATATAAAATTGAGCCAATCAACATGAATGTCAACTTTAGCACATGGTACCTTGACCCAATCAACACAAAAGTCAACTTTTGAGCACATGGCATAAGCACATGGCCAGGAAAGTCTTTAAATGTATGAAGTTAGTGAGCAGGAGAATCGGGTGAAAAATACTCATCACTTTCTGATAAGTCCATATCATATAAAATTTATAAATAAACTGTAAACAGCTTGGTATATAATAGTATTCAATAGAAAAAGTTGCTGAAAAACGCAACAGATTGACATCGTGTATCTTGTACAGTAGTACCTATAACCCTCGGGTCGGCCATTTTGAATGGCATTCGACTTGCGTCCAATCTGACTTACGACCGATCCCGGTCGTAAGTCGGATGTTACTTGTATATTTGTACACTTATATTTGTATAAGACAAGCACATTGGTAATTCACCCAGCATACATTCATTCATTCATTAATTCATTTTCTGTCAGCGCTTAATCATTAGGGTTGCAGGGAGGCTGGCGCACATCTCAGAAGACTCTGGGCGAGGGCAGTGTACACCCTGGACAGCTTGCCAGGTCATCGAAGGGCGGAAACATGCTGACAGCTGTCGTATTTTCTGGACTACAAGTTGCACTTTTTTTCATACTTTGACTGATGGTGCGACTTATACTCCAGAGCAATTTATATGTGAAATTATTCCATATAATTCTGTTCGTCGTAATTATAACGAACATAATTTCACATGTTTGTTATTTCTACACTCACAACAGCAAGAGGACACTCTAGGCTTGGGTACCAGTCCCTGCTCATCCTGTACCACTGAAGAAATGGCCCCAACAAGAAAATCCTATTCTGCGGAATACAAGCTGCGAGGGACTGGAGAAAAGCATACATTATTATTACTGCAATGAAGAAAACAAGAAAAGCTAATCGCGCGCTAAAAGATGGCCACAGCTAGAGGAATGCGCTCGCACATCGGTGCTTGAGCATTGTGCCTCAGGGAGGGGCTTATCAACAGTGCAATTGCGTCTCCACGCCCAGGTAGTTGTCAAGGAGATGAATATAAATGACGTTGCGTGAGGACCTTCTTGGTGGCACCGCTTTATGCAATGCAACTACCTCTCTATCAGAGTGAGGACCACAACGTCACAAAAACTGCCATCAGATTTAAAAGCCAAGGTAGATAGTTTCCATGAGTTTGTGACTTATAGTCCAGTGCGACTTTTTTTTTTTTTTTTTTTTTTTTTTAATAATGCGTTTTTTTGGCCAATTCGATTTGTACTCCAGAGCAACGTATAGTCCAGAAAATACGGTATGTAGCCTACTCTTGTTGAAAGTCAGCAATGGTTCTTTTACATGCCTCACAACATAGCCAGCATACATATAGGGCCTATTTACCATATTATCCATGCTTCGTGGCAAAGGTACCTTGCCTTCAGAGGGTCCCTTAAGTTACTGGGTTTTGTGTTTGCCTTCGCTCTCTTCGACCCGTGGCAGTGACAGAAAAGAACAACACAGCAAGTCAGAAAATCAGCCACTCTGATCAAATACTGCCATGATGTTTGGTTGCCATTCTTTCACCCTCACATTTTAAAAATCTTGTTTTATCATATCCTGCATGAATCATTAAGCATAAAGTTTGATGCTTGGCATTGACACTCATTATAGAAGTGGAGCGCACATCACCATCTGTCTGACTTATTTATGGATTAGAGCTGAACAAGTGAGGCTCATGGCACGTTCATGAGATCAAACTGTTCCATTATATATTCATGATATAAGGTGACATATCTGGGTCACCAGCAGTGATCCAGTTTTCCTGTGGGAGCTCTTCCTTGTTTCCTTTCCTCAATGTCTATGTGTTGTTAAGGACACAGAGACATAATTCACACAGCTGCCCTGTTCTGAGTTCTGAGCATGCCGAGGAGGGGCTGAGTCCTATAAACGTAGACAGTAAACTGGCAGAAATTGCAGCGGATGAATAATACAGGGTTTATTTATTTACCTTTAGTATATCTTGGCTGTTTGTTCACTATCTTTGTACATTTATCTGTGACACTGAGACAGAGGCACAAACAGAGTCATGTCCCCATGTGGTTTGTGTTTACCTTCCAGCATGGCATTTGCTATAAATTAGTCAGACATGAAATGATTAACCTGCTGGCTTATATATAATAGACTCAACTGCCTATGTGAAGATTACTGAAATTACACTGCTGTATGTTACCTCAGGTGTGATTGTGTGTTCCGCATCCCTATTCCAGGGAAAAAAATGACTTATGAGTATCTGTGGGTAAATTCATATATATATATGTGACATTAATGTCAAACCTTGTCACATGCTTCTGTCTCTAGCTTCTGCTTAGTTGTCCAGATGGATAATATGGCAGCAATCTCAAAAACCAGAATACAAGACATTTCTGATGTGTATCACAATATACAAATAGATTTAATCATAGTACCATCAGAAGAAAAAAAAACACTATTATTTGCAGCCAGCGACATTGTTTTTATGCTGGCAAGCTTTACTACTAGTTTGCACAGTGCAATATTCAGAGTAATGCGAGCTAGATTGCTAGAAAATTTGATTATTTACCGTGTGTGTGTGTGTGTGTGTGTGTGTGTGTGTGTGTGTGTGTGCGCGCGCACGCGTGTGTTGACCATATCTTCCTAGCAGAGTTATAATCTTACAAATGTTTATGGAAGGTTAAAAGCCTGTGTCAAAAAAATAAAACAATGAGCACACTCATGAAACAACAGTAACTCTGTCCTTTACACGAAAAGCATTATGGGAGATGCAGCTCCATAATAGCCAATGGGAGGGAGCTGCGTCATCCCTCCTAGCCAATGGGAGGCCAGTGGGGTGGGATGTTGGGAGACAGCCAATGGGAGGGAGCTGCGTCATCCCTCCTAGCCAATGGGAGGTTAGAAGATGGTCAGTGGGAAAGCAGCTCGTGCATTGTTTGAATGGCGCGTTTCGTAAGGAGAACTTGTTTCGTATACAGAGACAAAATATTTTGGAAAATGTTTTTCGTCAGGTGAGGTACCACTGTATTTGCAAACTATATGTTAGCCTAGTATGGGCTCGCCTTGCTTGTAACCTTGTTTACAGATTTACAAAATGTAAACGTTAGCTGAGAGTTATGGGGCTATAAACTTGAATTAGTATTTTACTAAAACTAATAATAAGTCTCACGTTAACTAGCTCATAATGGACCTTGGCTACTGGTTAATCGTTAAACTTTTGCTAGCTTGTTAGCAACCTTATTTTTAGACCATGTGCTTGCTAACCAGGCTTATAACTTTGTATTGACAGTAATGGCCACTGTTAACACAGTTTAAAATTGTTTACTCATGAGTAAATAATGCTCTTCAAATTCTGTCAGGCACGCACATGTTTTTCACCCTCCTCCCTGAGGTGTGTTACTTTTTAAGTCTTGAATTTTCTCCACAAATCCAAATCAAGTCCGTCATTAAAAGACAGCCGTCTTTTGTTGATATAGAACTTTGCATGCAGATTTACAGGATATTTTCCACCTCAAGCAATGTTAGCATAAACAAAGCAAAGCCTGCAATTTTAGATCCCGACACTTATCCCTGGCTTTACATAAACTCCCCACACACTCTCACTGTGAATGACAGACATCGTATTCCAACCATGAATCGCCCGACTGCAGTCGCTCTGAAGGAAGGGGCCTGATTTACTCACTTTCATATTTATTAGTTCGTGTGTTTAAATTTAAAGCCAATTTTCATCAAGGAAAGGAGGAATGAATAGCTCTCATCGCACACTGTTTGTAAGATTATTGCCATGTTAGATGCCGTTGCTAACCAATTCATTTTAGCGTAATGGAATCAAACCACCAAGGAGATAATATCATTTATTTCTTTGCCCAATTAGGCATCTAGGCATCTGTTCTGGTGGCTTGTGGTGGCCAAGCTAATTACTAAGACATACTTTGTATGTCAGTGAACGCCAAACATGCTAATTCTTAAAGCAGGTCAACAAAAAAAATACCAGAACACTTTACACAGCCACAAAAAATGAGACTGAAGTTATATAGGCCACTGATTTGGTCTGCTCTGTGTTCTGAGGTGCTGTTCTGCTCACCAGTGGTGTAATCTTTGTGATTTTATTTCTATCAGCATGATTTCATTCTCACATGTTTGGTGAATAGAATAATTCAGTGACAAAGCAGGTCAACAATTATTTCAATGAAAGTGGCAGATGATTGTATGCTTGAGTGCCATGGTGACAAGTATAGGCAAGGATGCGGAGAAGAGTCTGGTGTTTGGGATTTCCATGTTGTGTAGGTTTTGTATTCTGAAGTTTTGAAAGTACAGAAGTTGAATACTAATGACTCACTCATCATGCATTCATAGCTTTTGCAGAACAGAACACTTGGTGCTGTTCATACATAACCAACTTCATTTTTCTGTTGATTTTTTCATTTTTTTTTTGGTGTGTTGACCTTGGGTTTCAGAGTCGAGAGTGAAGTGGTTTTGGGCTCAGCATGGGGTACACAACATTTGAGCAGGCTTGAACAAGGGTGGTGGACAAGCCCGGATGATGTTCAGCTGTATTTGTGAGAAGAAAATCTAAGAGTTTTCGAGTGAAGGGGGTGTGCTTGTGTTTGTGTATGTGTGTGTACATATAATATAATGTATTTTATGTATACTGCATATGTGTGTGTGTGTGTGTGTGTGTGTGTGTGTGTGTGTGTGTTCTTCTTTTCCTCCTCTTTTTCTTTCGACTGTCCCCTTTCATGGAAGTCATATTAATGATTCACACATTTGATTTGGCATAGGTTTTTACGTCGGATGCCCTTCCTGACACAACCCTTTAGCAAAAGGCGGAAACACGCTGAAGGCTTTGCAGCTCCTCTTGACGAAAGTCAGCAATAGTTCTTTTACATGAATCTCACACCATAGACAGTGAGA
>CM045728.1:17259849-17359849 GCA_024760905.1 Plotosus lineatus
TACAGCTACTGCACTCTCATTCACTCTCTCACCTAGTGGCAATTTAGAACAGGCAGTCAGCTTTCTGTTCATATTTTAGAGCTTTGGGAGGAAATTGGAGTATCTTGAAGAAACCCATGTCAGCACAGGGAGACCATGCAAATTCCACATAGAACTGCCTGGGAATCAAGCCCGGGACATTCTTGCAGTGAGATAAACGTGTTAACCACCATGGTATGTTTTCTCAAGAGATGATGATGCAGACTCCACACAGAATGCAACAGACCACTTTGTCACTGAGCCACGTAAAATAAAAAATAAAATAAAAAAGGTTAAAAAATAATTGGCCGTATGTCTGAACATAAACAAATGCAGTGTTCTCATCACAGGAGGGTACAGTCTGATTGCTTCACAATCACATGATTAATTGGCACTATCCAGCCTGCAAATCCAGGCCACTGCTTCAATCAAAATGGCAAGACGAAAAATCTCGTAGTTTGTGATGATCGTTGATTCTGAAGTTATAGAAATTAATAATAATAAAAAAAAAATAATAATAATAATTAAAAAATTCAAATGCAAAGAATAATGTTTTTAAACAGAGAAAACCCAAAATACAGGGATCCCTCTCTACTTCTCACTTTAATTCATGCGTTATTTTATTTATTTATTTTTTATTCATCGAATTAAAAAAATAAGGCAATTAAGGAAGAATAGGAGGGAAAGTTAAGGAAAATTCCACAAAAATAAGGCCAATTATGCAAAAGAAAAGGAAAAAAAAAAACCTAACCAAACAAAAAACAAGCCAAAACCTCCCATCAAAACTACTTTCATTTTTGTGAGGTGCACGTCCGTGTATTTATATTTTATTTACATCTTATGCATTATTTTTTAATGTTTGTTATTATAAGCATTTATAGCATTGAATATGTATTTATTGATATTATATACACATATATATGTATGCATGCGTCAGTCGGCGGGGGTTGGGAGGGGCGATCCTACTTCGCAGAATTCGGTGGTCGCGGGGGATCTCGGTCCCAATTCACCGAGGAAAATGAGGGATGCCTGTACCTTCTTCTAATAATTAAATATGAAGTAATTGCATTATACAGAATGTATAAATGTTAGAAGTGATGCACTATCATGTGAGTATGGTAGTGGCAACTCGTGAAGACAAAACTCTATGTGAATGTGTTAGAGTGTGCACTCAAGTCAATCCGATTAAAACCCTATTCTGGATTTCATCAGTAATGCCATGAATGTATTCATCCCACAGTTGCACTCATATGCATATATACACACTCACACACACTCTCGCTCCATCTCAACTGTGAGGACCCCCATTGTCTCTCTCTTTCCTAGCTTTTCATTTGCTATTTCATTTTTTGTGTTATTACCGCTATAACACTCGGGTCAGACGCTGACTTCCACAGCTGAAAGAAATGAAAAACCATTTCACTTACAAAATAAATAAATTAATAAAATATCATCTACTGAATGAATTGTTTCGATTTCTCATGTGGAAAGCAGTTATGTGGAGTGAGATCCTGAAGCCTCATGCCACATGGCAGCAGCAGAGCATCACTTCGTAGGATTCATTCGTTTTCTACTTCAACCATCGTTGTAAAACCAGAATTGACAACCAAACGCAGGAGTGACGTCGTGAGTGCTGGATAATTAGCTCCACAGGGAGAGAGAGCCCTAAATGCAGCCAGTAGGTCATAGCATCAGCAAGAGTGGTGAAGGCCATCGCCAGGGCAACGACGTCTGTATTGTAACTGCAGTGCATAATGATATTCTCGTTAGCAAAGACCAACTAGCAGAGACTCGGAAATAATATCGAGAGGTGCTTACAGCTTACTTATTCTCTCACTTAACTTATGCTCCCTACATTTTCCCACTCGTATGTAGTATTACCTCATGTTTCACCAAGCTGGGTTTTTTTTTTTTTTTTTTCTCTCTTTCCTTTTCCCACTCTATCTGCCCTGGAGGAAAGAACCACTGCTCACTATGGCGAGAAAGGGAATGAGGAGGGGTGTAGGACAGATATGACGTTTCCTCTCGTTCTTCTCTCCTCTTCTAACAAGATGTTATTAAAGTTACATGTTGCTGTCTGGGCTCCTGCTTCTGCTCTGCTGAATAATATGGAGGGCAGAGCACACAGGCTTAAGGCTTCTCATACACACTCATGCACACGTAGATACAGGGGGAGGGAATCGGGCTCATTTATTTCAACAATTCTCATGTTATTGTCAAGCAGCAATTAGGGTGAGGTAATAGGGGGAAAATAGCATGTTACATCATCTTACCTCGTATTACAAACAAACTAAAACGTTATTTAATTTAAAAACGTGTAAAATCATTGAAATGAAATTTTCTATTAGGGGATAATTACTTAACCATAATGCAGGGATTGTCCAGTGTTGGTGTGCCAGTCATTAGGTTTTCTTCAATAGGTAGAGTCTGGGCTCGTGTGCGCCCCCCCCAAATAGCTCTTTATGAGGGACAAATATGTAAAGGGAGGGAACTGAGAAAGACAAGTGACTTGTGTCATTTTGACGCCTTATTGTGAAATCACAAGTTCCGGCACAATCAGAGCAAAAGTTGATCCTAATTGTTGTGACTTTAACATAATTTGGACACCAATTATCCCACATATCTTGTTCCTTACTAAATGAAATGGGTGCTCATGATATTTAGACTTTTGGCTGATCTTCAGTCAGTTGTGTGTATTCGCACAATGATTTCTGGAGGTGTTCCTGAGTCCATGCAGCGATTTTCATGACTGAATTGTCCCTGATTTTAAGACAGCGTTGCCTGAGGCCTCAATTATATCAGGCACTTATTGTTTATTTCCAACTTGTCAGAGATGTATTCAGATTATTGAAATCTTTTAACAATAATATGTACTCTAGATAAATAGATATTCTTTGTGATCGTGTGTGTTATGTGGAGGAAAAGTATTTTGAAATTGTTTCACAGTGTGTCAATGCTGTTTTTTTTTTTTTTTTTTGCACATTGCCGAACACGGACCTGTTGACAAATCACCAAAATAGTTGCAAAAATGTTCCTTTCATCTGTTTCTCTGAAGTGCGATCTACTTTTTACCGCATTCCAACTTTTCAAACGACGTGTAGAATTTTTTTAATGAAATAATAAAATGTCTCGCTTTCAGCATTTGATAGGTTTTCTGCTATGTTCTACAGCAAATAATACCCAGCTTTATGAAATTCATAAATCATTGGTTTCTGTTTTTATTTATACTTTGCACAGTAATCCTGACTTTTTTGGAATTATGGTTGTTGGGGCAGGGGGGAGTTGTTGGGGCAGGGATGGGTTGTTTCCCGACTAATTCATATTTCCTAGTTTCTCTCTGGAGTAAGCACCTGCAGGTAATTTCTAACAGATTAAGGGACTTGCTAAAAAAGCATAAGTTATTTGGACCATCCTCATGCATACACACACACACACACACACACACACAACTAGCTTTCAGAAGTCTCACTGAATGCTTATCACATTTGGCATTATGTTCCTTCTGAACACTCCCCCAATTTAAACCATTGTAAATCCTAATTGCTTTAATTGAGTCTTTGCATAATAAAGCAATATCCCATTGTAAGGTGTTTGAGGTTGGTCTGAAAGCTGTGGGAGTTGATAACGTATACTGATTCGTGCTGTCTTCATATGCACGCTAATATCTGTCTGCGGCAGTTATGCACAACATTAGTATCCCATAAATCAATGCAGATAAAATATGGCACATTGAGAGGGGAGCCATAAACCTCTACGCTGTAGGATGATGTATGTTGATGTAAAATATCGAATGTTGAACTTGTTAAATAAAACAATATGGCAATTCAATAACAGGTCCTTAAGCAAGTTGATTGAGTGGGTCTTTGAGGTCACACCCATTTGATGTACTGGATATCAAGCATTTGAGGCATGATAAAAGGGAAATTTATAAGCAAAAGGCTTAGCAATTTTGACAGAACGCAGTTTTCTTTAGGGTTTCGTGGCACATGTAAAGCGTAAAAGTTATTTTATACACGGTTAACATGTGCAGTATTGAATGTCTGAGGTGTAAACAGTCCATTGAAATGCGATGCTTTGCGTGGTGATATGTTAGCCTTGACGGTGACATGCAGGTGATTGAATACCTTGCCTTTCTGAGCAGCCCATGTATAATAGCCTAGTCCTTTGGGATTGCTCCCGTTTTGCCATGCATCAGAGCGTAATTGTCTCCTCCTCAATGGCTGCAATCATTTGAACTATGGGCTGCTGCCGAATATCATTTGCGTAAATGCCCCCATATATTTTCAACCCAAATATATGTTTGAATGTCGGTGTCAGAGTGCAGTTGTTGTGTGCGAGTCCAATACAACTAAACCTGTCGCCTCTTCCTTAGGCTGTTGTTTTGAAGCCAGTGAATGTTTTGGTATTCATTAGTGCTAGCTGTCACTATGGCTGAGGGCTGTGATGCTCAGTGATGGCCCATTAAACTGTGTTCTTGTGCACTGGAGGCTACCACATACTGTACCTTATGATGAACTGAATGGCAGGGTGTGTGAACAGAATATTAAGGGCTACCTGAGGAGACATGAAGAGACATGCTGTCCCCTAAGGGTGTCTTCAACTCACTCTGTTATTTTGAATACAGTCCTCGCTGGTACTTGAGAACTGGGTTTCCTTTTTTGACCTTTAAGTTTTCCTCAATCTTTTTAGGCTTTGCCAGTCTGTTGAATATTAAAAAGATGCATATTTGTTCCTGAACAATTTTAGTTTCTCAGAAGATAAAAAACATTCTAATAAGAAATCTAAGGTTAGTACTAGATTACTAAATGTGTTATAAACATTTTTACAAGCTGATTCTGTTACAATATATAAATGTAGACCCTATGGGGCTGGTTTGTAGACCCTATGGTGGTTGGCACATCTGCCTTACAGTGAGAAGGTCCCGGGTTCAAATCCCAGGCATGGGAATTTTTATGTGGAGTTTGCATGTTTGCTTGCGTGCAGGTTTACTCCAGGTACTCTGGTTTCTTTCCTCAGTCTAAGGATATGACCATTAGCCAATTGGCTCTTTAAAATTATCCCAAGGGTTAGATATGAGTGTAAATGGTTGTGTGTATTGGCCATGTGATGGTCTGGTAAACTGTTCAAGGTGTACTTTGGCTTCGCTCTGTACCAAAGATAGGTTCCTGTAGAGATTGTGCAACCCAAGTAGAAGTAAGGGGGTTTGGTATACATGTGGGAGGTGAGTGGTTTGCCATGATGTTATCAATATGTATTTGCTAATATTTTTAGTTGACATATTTATTAAATCTTTACCTTTTGATAAGACTCAAAGTGCTGGAAAGTGCACTATTTTCTGCTGTCTGGCAGAACCT
The DNA here is from genome assembly GCA_024760905.1 of Plotosus lineatus. Classification (NCBI taxonomy): domain Eukaryota; kingdom Metazoa; phylum Chordata; class Actinopteri; order Siluriformes; family Plotosidae; genus Plotosus; species Plotosus lineatus. Next base: position 17,265,222 of record CM045728.1, read on the forward strand.
CCAGAAATTTAGAAATTGAGTCCAAACATGGTCATGCCCACCTGATCATCTATTCAAGACTTATGAGTTTGCAATGAAGACTTAAGGTGATGATGAGATATGTCAGGTAGGCATCATTAGAGTTGGAGTTTGAGTCTCCAATAACAAGATTGATCTCCTTTGATTAAAAAAAAAAGTGTGTGTGTGTATATGTGTGTGTGTGTGTGTGTGTGTGTGTGTATATATATATATATATATATATATATATATATAAATATGTATATATATATATATATATATATATATATATATATATATATATATATAAAGCCTACAAGCTTCTGTAAGGGAAATCCCAGCCCACGATGTTGTCGTATACTTGACAGAACAGACTTCAATACACAAGTGGGGAATGACAACATGGGCTGTGAGAGAATCATGCGGAGGGAAGACACGGGGTGAATGTCAGATAATGGAGAAAGGCTATGCAATTTCTGTAGGGTGAATGACAAACTAGATAGACCATATCCTGATCAGTGGTAGATGGAAGCATGCACAATGGGATGTCTGAGTGATGCGTGGTACATATGTTGGCAGCAACCATTACCTACTGAAAGCCAAGCTGAAAAAAATGCCTTGGAAAGTGACAAGACAAGTAACAAAACATAGCCAAGATTTGACACGGACATGTTGAAGAACCCAGCCACCGAACGATGTTTCCAGACCAGCCTGTGCAGATGTAAATACTGGAGTTCACCCAGGCAATGGAACAAGCAGTAGAAAAGATACTGGGATGTAGACAATCAAGAAAGGAATGATGTCTACCACAACAGACTTGTGCAGGATAGATGAGATGAAAGAGATAAGGAGCATGCTACTAAATGCCAAATCACAACATCTGAAAGAGAAACTACAAAAGGACGACTCTAAGAAAGACAAAGAGGTCAAGAAGCATGCTTGGAATGACATCGTTTCACAGAAGATCTTGAGACTAAGGCAAAGGAGGCAGCTAGAAGAAAGGACATTAAGACTCTTCACAAGATCTCAAAGAGGCTAAGAGGTGACACCGGAGCCGACCAGAAAGCTCCCGTCAAAGCAGCCAACGGTACTGTACTCACCAGCTTACAAGACATGATTGAGGGGACCTTTCCTAAATATCATAAATCAACCTGACCCAACACATGCCACTCACACTCCAGAAAGAGCAGAAGACCTTGACATAGACCTCTGCCCCATCAGATTGGAAGAGGTGAGACAAGGTGCAGAAAAGTGGGAAGGTTCCAGGTAAGGATTGCATCTACCCTGAGATGCTGAAAGTCAAAAATTGAGAAAACCCCAGAAGTCTATACTGTCTCAGATACTGGAGCAATGCACATAGTGGAACAGCCCAATTTACACCATCATCGAAGATTTCAGCAAAGCCTTCAATAACCTGCACAGAGAATCACTCTGGAAAATGCTGTGACAACATGGGATTCCTACCAAGACAATCAACGTCATCAAGCTCCTTTTCCAGGATCTGTGATGGTCAGGTTTCAGACAGCTTTGAAGTGAAGACAGGTGTGAAGCGAGGGTGTATTCTTTCTCCCCTCCGATTCACCCTAGCTGTAAACTGTCTGATGACAGAGAAACTAAGAACTGCAGGTGAGGCATATGATGAACTCTCACATATGTCCTAGAAGACCTTGACTATGCTGGTGATACAAACCTCCTGTTCTCCTGGCATAAAGATATGCAAGACAAGATCAACAAGATGGTGAATGCAGGTAATTCCATTGGACTGGCGGTCAACGTTCCAAAAACAAATGTAATGAAGAAGAACCATATCAACCAAAACCCCTCATGAATAAAAATGAGTCAGTGGAAAAAGTCAACACAGCAGTGTATCTCGGGAGTTGCATAGCCCCGGATAGAGACTCTGAAAAGGATTTAGAGGCTATAATCATCAAAGCATTTGGAATCCTGAAACTTTTCTGGGGTAGCAAGAATATCAGCATCCAGAACAAACTATACAAAAAAAAAAAAATGACGGCCCTGTGAGAGATATGGCGATGTTCCGTTGTGAGAGAACTTGAATTGAATGGAATGACATGGAACAGCATCACAACGTGTGTGTGTGTGCGCATATGTACATATGTGTCTAATTTTATATATATAAAATCTCTGTTGGACATGCCTCAAACACCACACCAGGGAGGCGTTCGGAAGGCATTCTAACCAGATATCTGAGCCATCTCTACTGGCTTCTTTCAACGTGAAAGAGCAGTCGTTCTACTCTGAGCTCTGTTCGGATGGCTGAGTTTCTCACCCTATCTCGAAGTGAGAGCCCTGCCACCTGGCAAAGGAAGTTAATTTCAGCCGCTTGTTTCCGCATGCTTGTTCTTTTGGTTACTACCCAAAGCTCGTGACCATAAGTGAGTGTTGTAACGTAGATCAACTGGTAAATTGAGAGCTTTGCTTTACGGCTTAGCTCCCCCCTTCACCACGACGTACTGGTACAGGGTCCATTTTACAGCAGAGACTGCAGCGATCCGCCTGTCTATCTTCCACACCATCCTTCCCTCACGTGTGAACAAAACCTCTAGAAACATGGACTCCTCTACTTGGGGCAGGACCTCAGTCCAGACCCGGAGGGTGCGTTCCACCATTTTCCGGCTGAGAACCATGGCCTCGGACTTGAAGGTGCTGGTTCTCATCCCGGCCACTTCTCACTCAGCTGTGAATCACTCCAATGAGGGCTGGAAATCCTGGATTGATGAAGCCAAAAGGACAATGTCATCCACAAAAAGCAGAGATGAGATCCGAAGTCCACCAAACCAGAACCCCCTCAACACCTTGGCCACTTCCGTAAAAATTATAAACAGAATCGGTGTCAAAGGACAGCTTTGGTGGACTCCAATCCTCACTGGAAACACCAATGGGTGACAAGTGTGTGCGTGCGTGCGTGCGTGTGTGTGTGTGTGACGTGTATATATATATATATATATATATATATATATATATATATATATATATATACGCATACATACATACATATAATTCAATATACAGTGGTACCTCACCTTACGAAAGCCCCAACAAACAAAAAATCCAATTTACAAAATGCATTTACCTAAAATTTCCGTCTCTGGATAAGAAAAAAAATTCACTTTCTGAAACACGTCATCTCAAAAATTCAAACAGTGCGTGAGTTGCTCTCCCATTGGCTATCTCCCAACACCCCGCCCCGCTGGCCTCCCATTGGCTATTATGGAGCTGCATCTCCATAATACCCATGATGATTTCATGTGCCTTCAACCCATTATTCGTCACGGAGTTCTAACACACGTAAAGAAGAGAGTTACTGTTGTTTCGTGAGTTTTTCGAGTGTGCTCATTGCAACTTTATTTTTTGGCTCAGGCTTTTAACCTTGCATAAACATTTGCAAGATTATAACTCTGCTAAGAAGACATGGTCAACACACGTGTGCGCACATGCACACACACACACACACGCACGTGTGATTCCCGGTGAAAGTGTTTCCCGGTGCTCGTGGAATGCGGTTGAGTGATATCGCAAAGAAATATGGCCGAAAGCTGTCTACCATCGGTACGATATTGAAGCAGAAGGAGGCCTTAAAAGGTATACTTTTATCATTTTAAAGGGTTTAGGGGTAGTATATGGGGGCCTTGGAACGAATCAGGCCTTTTACATGTAAAATGATACTCAACTTATAAAAAAAATCAGCTTACGAAACCACTTCTGGAACGGATTAATTTCGTAAGGTGAGGTACCACTGTACAGAAATAATTTATACCACTCCCACTGACGTAGTTAGGGTTGACCTGTCTTTTGAGCAGGAAGCATCACTGCACACTTATTCTTATTGATCATATTTTTCCTGTCACCAAATGCTTCAGTACCCCATGCACAGGCCCTGTGTGGTCCTTTCAGTTATAGTGTACAATGCAATTCATAAACCATGGCACTGCATGCGTTTGCATTCAAATGTTCTCAAAAACAAGGTTTGGGAGACTGGAAACTTGAAGACATAACCAAAGTTTTATATCTGCGTCCAGATTTTATGGTTTGATCTTCTATAAAAGCAGCTTTACATGACCACATGACCTGTGTTAGTCTTTTCTGTTCTCTAGTGTGTACACAATTCTAGTTCATCCTCTGCCAGGATTGATCATTCTATCTCATTGTGTCCGCATACTCACCGACTTGCCAAAGACCACACATACACAAACAACAGCACCAGACCTGTGTGTGTTCTCGCCTGGTAACAGAGAAGATAAAGCCGATGGCACTGTCTCTAGCTTATTTAAGTGAGGAACACAATGTGATGACAGTATTAGCAGCTGATTATATTGTTTCTGCTCTTACAGTTACTGAACTACCAAATCTACACTGCTTCAGTACTCATTCCAAACAATTCAAGCAATTTTTGTACTTATCCACTCATTTAATAAAACAGTTACCTTTCTGGATGAGGTACTCTGTTGTAATTATAGTCTTGATCTAATGTTGTAGTGTGTACAAATAACTTAATTATTATATGTTTTGCCCTGCACAACCTTTTAAAAGAATTCTTTCCTTTAGAAATCAAAACATATACAGGGGTCCCTCACTACTTCGTGCTTCAATTCATGCAGCTTCAGTGCATCATGTTTTTTTTTTTTAATAAATATTAATCAAATTAAAAAATAAGGAAATTAAGGAAGAATTGGGGGGAAAAGTTCAGGAAAATGCTGCAAAAACAAGGCCAATTATGCAAAAAACAAACAAAAAACCCCCTAAACAAACACAAAACATAAAACAACCCAAAACCTCCCATCAAAACTACTTACATTTTTGTGAGGTGCGCATCTGAGTGCATGCACACACATCTATGTGTGTGTGTGTTTACATTTTATTTACATCTTATGCATTGTTTTTGAATGTTTAATTGTTATTATAATCATTTATAGCATTGAATATGTATTTATTGATATTATATACACATATACATGCACGTCGGGTAGTGGGGTGGGGGTGGGGTTTGATCCTACTTTGTGGGATTCGATGGTTGCGGGGGGATCTTGGTCCCAATTAACCATGGAAAGTGAGGGATCCCTGTATTAATCAACGTGTAAATCTAGCCATCATTTTAAAGTAAAGGTTTTGCCTTGATAAGGATTTGATGATTTGATGCAGTCCTGGTCACCTCATAGAAATATAGCAAACTGGAGCAATTCTCTTACCTGCATAAAATGTATTCATGAAGTTAATTGCAGCTTTGTATTATTTTTGCAACTCATTCCACAAGGGTGATGTGCTACAGCTGAAAGTTCTCCAGATTGTGATGGTAATGAAGCAAATTGTGTTTTGAGTCTATAGATACAGTACAGATAGGTATGAAGGATTTTGACCAAAGACTGATGCCATGTGAGTCGTCTTTAATGCAAATTTCAGTCTGTTCCTAATTTCATTTCAATTAAAAATGTCCAAACTTGCCAATATTCCTTGAAACAGTTGTGACCCTTCCCAGGACCAAACCAGTCGAAATTAGGAAGCCATATTTTGAGTTACGGTTGATAATGCAATGGTGGGTCAAAATTATAAATGTTTAGATTTTAACATAAAATTCTAGAAAAATGTCTTCACCAAGAGTCAAGTGTTATCTACAGTATTTCTACTGTGTCTGCACCAAAACTTGCACATAATGTGGGCATGCACGACCGATTTATTTATTTATTCAATACCCTGAAAATTTACATGCAGGCCTGTGGTAAGATTTATGAATTGGTGATGATGCTCAGGGGCAGTGATGGCCTAGTGGTACAGAGCACTGGATCACTGATCCTAAGGTCGGAGGTTCGAGTCCCACTCTGCACAAGGTTGTCACTGTCCCCCAGTGCAGCTAACTGGGTTATCAAAGGCCGGCCATGTCTCTCACTGTCTATAGTGTGAGGTTCATGTAAAAGAACCACTGCTACCTTCGGCAAGAGTAGCTGCAAATCCATCAGCATGTTTCCGCCCTGCGATGACCTGGCGAGCTGTCCAGGATGTACTCTGCCCTCGCCCGGAGTCAGCCGGGATGGGCGCCAGCTTAATTAGGATTAAGTGGTTACAGAAAATGAACTGCAATGATGCTTACAGTCATGAAAAGATGATGAACAAAGTGTGTGTTTGATGTCTGATGGCGAAGACTCTGGTGTAAAGGGAATAAACAATTTAATGCACTTTTCAATCAGTGATAAAGAATGAAACAATCCTTTGCTTGTATGACAACACAGATAACATTTCACCTATTTGACTTTAGTGTTGGAGGGTCACAAATTAGTTAATAGGAGCTTAATTACAGCTTGGTAACTATGAATGTGAACCAGAATAGTATGTGAGAAGTGTGTTATTATTTCTGTGTGTGTGTGTGTGTGTGTGTGTGTGTGTGTGTGTGTGTGGTGGAAAACTATGGAGAACAGTTTTTGCTGACATGTCAGGAATGATGACTGGGGGATCAGGGGTCACCATGAGCCGTCCAGTGTCAATAAAGCTCGTGCTGGTTGTTCATCAGACACACTCGGTTTGGTAATGGCAATTTAAGGCTGAAGCCACGAGGAGATGAAAAAAGCCCCATACGTGCTCATTGGGGATGGATTCTGTCTCGGTTTATTTCTTCTGTAAATTGATGTCTGGTCCCTCAGGATTACACCGCAAGAGTTAAACCTTGTGCTAAAATTTATAAATTATAAATCAACAGTGCTGTTTCCCTTCATTGCCTGTAATGAAGCAAGAAACTTGTTTCAATTTGTTTATCTGTTATCGGCAAGTCTTCGTGGCTGTGCCTGAGTGATATAAGAATTTGGAAAGTCTTTCATCTCACTGACTTATTTGTGATGATAAAAAATGTGCAACATCTGCGTCTGAAGAGAAAGACAGGGCGGGCGGGTGGAGGAGTCAGATGGTGTAAGGAAGGATGCAGTGAATCAGAGTTAATGAAAAAAGTCTCTGGGAAGTATGGCAGGATGCTGTCACTAAATGTGGTGATGGATCGGCTTGTCGTTATTAGTATTCACATGGTGGACTTCTGCAGCCTGACCGGAGCCATTTGTTGATTAATTAATCAGGTAATGTAGCGCTACAGAGGAAGGAAAGCTGCAGGTCGCACCTCGGTTTCTTACACAAGCGGAGAGAGAGAGAGAGAGAGAGAATAGGCTGTCGTCCCCTCGGCCCGATCGCTGAACAAGGCCACTGTTCTCCAACAGCGGAGCCAGGGGCAGGTCATTTCGCCAGTGAGTTTCCCAGTAATAGGAGGCTGACCAACAGGTTTATTTTGAGCAGAGGTTTTTCCGTTTCATGAATATATATTCAGCTCATTTATCTCTGAAGTAATTTTGTCACTTTCGGCTGGAAGGTTTGCTTTCCTTTTCTACAAAACCGTTATATTGGTTATTAAGGTGGTGTGTGTGTGTGTGTGTGTGTGTGGGGGGTGGTTATAGCGGTTAGAAAGCAGCTTGGCCTGGAAAAAAAATGCTCTCAGGCATATGGCATAACTCCGTCTCCGGATGGAAATAGAAATAGATTTCTGTTGTGATTAAATCTGCGTTTTATAATTAAAGTGCATTCTTGCCATACACGGTTCTAGATTCTCATAGGTAAGCTTCAGGATCGATAAGAATGATTACATTTATCAAGTTTACCAATTCATACTCCCACTTTGCAAATCCATACGCATTCTGTTATTGCCTTGTCTGTACAAAGATTTCATTATAGCTGTCAATAATCCCGCCAACCTCTAAATGAGATTCACTCAAATACAAAAACATGCACTCCGAGGCACAAATATAAGCACAACAAACAAAATCCATAGTGCTGGTCCAATCCCGCCTGCAATGGTGATGACATTGGCAGCGTTAAGCCTGAACACATTCATCTCTTTTTGGGCTGTCTGTCCTGCATTTCTTCAGAGCTTCAGCTGCCATTATTGTGGGAAGAGTCTGGAGGAAATGACATCACTGTGAAGTCCAGATGAAGCGGTGCATCACTGGATGACTTTCTCATTGTGTGTGTGTGTGTGTGTGTGTGTGTGTGACCCAAAGGCCAGTCTTGATAATGATTTTGGCTCGAAGGCCAACATCAAATAGCGTCCCTGTGAGTGCGCAGCCGGTCTCTACCCCAATCTGGCCTGAGATCCAGGACTCAGGAAGAAACTGTGATTAAGATGCAAATCATTCAGGAACAGAGTTGTAGTGTGTTTGTGTTACGCTGAGTGTTTTGTTTTGGATTTTACTGACTATGACACATACATTAACTCGGCCAAGAACATGCATGCACACGCACGAACACACACACACACACAGAGTCTTGTTTCCATAACTACAGGGGACAGTATGTAGATTTACATTAATTTCCTGGAGACGTACCATAACCGCTACTCGCCTAACCTTCGCCTTAACCTAACCGTCACCTTACCCTAACCTTCAAGCATGTATCCGTCTTAAAATTCAATGCTTTGCTATAAGCGGACTTGCATTTCATCCCCATAACGAAGATGAACACAAATGTAAAAGACAATATCAAGAAATTCTCATCCACTGTTTGGATTTTTCTTATTATCCAATCCCAATTATTCTTCACCGGCATCGCTCTGCTTGGCTGCTGGCTCGATCCTCCATCTGACAAACCTTTGAATCACCTTCGAAATCTAACCACATAGAGACAGATGCTCGGACGATAAACTTACAGCTGTACTTACACCTGTCCAAAGCCTTCCTTCATAACTTGCACAGCTTGCCATTCATTTAACTTCCCCCAAATAAAAACTTTACTTATTCATATCCCAAAGCCCGAACTGTGCATATGGCGTCTTACTGTGGCGTCTAAATGTATTTCCGTTTCCCGTGTCCCTCTTTCAGGTTTGGTAAATACCGCAAAGACGAGAGAACAGGGGACAGGATGGAGCGCAAAGGCTCAAGCAAGAGCAAAATGGATAACACGCAGGCCACAGAGGAGGAGATGCAGAGGATGCGTTTGGAGAGAGAGAGGTGAGGCTTCATCAGACTCTCACTGCAGTGCAAAAAGCCTCACAATTAAACCGGCGGCACTAGAAACTTGCCTAATGAACTAAATTGGGGGGAAAAGGTAAAGTGTCCAAAAGCGCCGTCGTCTTTGCTTGTGCGAGTGGTTAGTGGCTTTTATAGACCTGCATTAAGTTGATCAATTATAGATTGTTTTTCTTTTTTGTGCCGTCGAATAGGTCTGAGTGCTAATTGGAGCGCTCATGCAACACGGGACTCTGCGGCTAATACGGCTTTCCGGTTGTGAGTGTTTTCACAGCTGGTAATTGTTGCCTCTTGAAAAAGTAACTGGCTTCTTTGGCATTTTTAAGATATTTCATGCAGTTATACTTCACATAAGAGAGATCGCTGACGGGTGCTAATTGTGCTCTATATTTGACGTGGCCTTTTTTTTTTTTTTTTTTTTTTTTTTTTTTTTTTTTTCCCCCATCATATTCATGATATCATCAGCTTATGATATCATTTAAACTCAAGTGTGACACTTTTTTTTTTTATCATGAAACCATCAAGTTTTTCACTCTAATTATCATAGTGTCTACATTTTCTGATATCTATTGGCAGAATGTAGATTATAAAGGTGTTAAACCCCAGCTGGATATTGCATTAATCCCGCCACAGCGGACCAACTAAGCATTGTTTACACTTGATACATCTTTCAGAGCCGTAAAAAAAGAAAAAATCCCGATTAATTTTTCACACACAAGAAGACGACAATATAAATTGCTTTGCCGTATGTGAAGAGGACTTGGAACCCCTCTATTATACAACAAAACCAAATGAACTCGGTTATCAAGCCACTTTTGCTAATGGAGTATAATTGAATCGTAACAATAGGGCCAGTGCAGACCTCCGTGGAGAGAGCACCCAGGCCCAGCACTAACAATGAGGCTGGCCTTGTCAATGAAACATCTGGAGCCCATTACCAAAGAAGCCTTCCTTGCCTGTGGTGCTCTCCACCATGGGCACTAGAAATCGGGCTCTGGCCCGCAGCCCAGAAAATCTACAATTCTGTTCCAGTACAGAGAGAGAGAGAGAGAGACAAAATCTGCTTTCCGGTCTCTCTCTCTCTCTCTCTCTCTCTCTCTCTGTCGCTCTCTCTCTGTCTCTCTCTCTCGCTCTCTCTCTCTCTCTCTCGCTCGCTCTCTCTCTCTCTCTCTCGCTCTTTTACATGCCCCAATTCAAACAAATACCCATTTGACATGTTGCACAAGTTCATTTACTCCAAAGTGTTTCCTTTCTAAAGATGATTTATATCTCTATCTACGCATATACCAACCCAAGAACTCTTCATGAATTGTGTTTATGGAAGTCTGTTGGGTTTGCATCTAGAATTAAATCAAGGTCTCCCCCCCCCCCCCCCCACACACACACACACACACACACACACACTTTTGAGGTCTCCTCCACTTAATGCACGCAGATCCTTTGGGGAAATTGTCCCGGTAATAATAATCTACTCAGCCACCACAGCGTGAACATGATATTCAAAGCACTCGGGAGACTGACAGCTCGAAAAGATCAATCACCGCTGAAATTTATGATGTCATTATACAGTGAAGCGCGTGTCGGCCGGTAATATGGAAGTGTGTACATGTTTGCATGTGAAGGTGTGGTGAAAGCTGTGATTAATGACACCCGCCGCAGGGTCAGGGCTGTTGATGTTTTAGATCAGGTGATGGACGGTGCGAAGAGAGGTCACTGTTTCAGGATACTTTTAAAACCATTAGGTTGGTTGGTAGGGGAGATTCACACACTTGGTTTGGTTTTGGTGTGGATTAGAACCCTCGAATGCTTAGCCGAAGGCTACGAAAAAAAAAAAAAAATTTAGGATGAAGACCAAATCCATACATTTAAAATGAATCACTGCGGGTTTATTGGATCAACCATCACTCTAATACCGCAACAGATTTAGTGGTACCTGCTCTTTGAGATGTTCGTGAAACTCTTTGCTCCTCATGAGCTTTGCGGCTTCGTTGCTATATTTTGCGAATGACTTAAGCTTCCTAAATCCCGTCCTGTCACTGCTGTATGGATGATAGCTCCTGCAATTCTGAGCAAAATAATAATAAAAGGAACAAGCTTTGAAAGCAGGCTGAGTGCTATCGGGATTGATGTGGGCTGAGGATGATGGAGTGTCGGCATCAGTAGCATTTGTTTTGCCACAATTGAGTAAATTGTAAGCAGCTGCTGCCCACAGCCCTCTGCCAGTCCTCCAGCCGCCAGCCTTTCCGTGTCTCATCAGGAGCACAGCGACTCTTCTGGTGGGCTTTGTTTATGCCTGTGGAGATTCATGGACCCCTACGTGATATTTATTTATTTATTTATTTATTTATTTAAATAATAGGTTTAACTGCAAGGACCACCATGGCGGAGCTCCAATTAGAGATTGGGGTGAAAACATGCAGACTACAATCTCAAAGGTTTTGTAGCCACCCAGCCAAGGCAGGAGCCACACAACCATCTGCATGACTTCTTCTCATCTGTATCAGTGTGTCAACAAATGCAATGGGATATAGGTTTTGGATTTGTAAATACACCAGCTTAGTTTCAGAGAGTAATACCGATCAGTGGACGGAGTTAAGACTTATAAACATTGTCTTCCGTTTAGAAGATTAGCTGAGCTCTTATCTGCCCGACTCCGCTGGGCTGCTAATCAGTGACAAGCACTCATCCATCTTTTGGTTTCCTTATCCTTAAACCTATGGCTTCCTTTTGTTTGTTTGGCTTCTTCCTGACTGCAACCAGCCTGAGACGCCTGTGAATCTCAGCCCCATTTCAGTGAGACTCATAATCGCAACCAGCAGCTTCCTTTCTCTTCCCAGGGATCCACATACCAACCGGAAGACTCATCGTAATTGTGTTTATTTCCCAGTGATGCCACTAGTGATGCTTTTTAAACTTACAGGGATCCCTCACTAATGCGCGCTTCACTTCATGTGGCTTCAGTGCATCATGTTGTTTTTTTTTTTTTTTTTAATATTCATCAAGTAAAAATTTCATTCATCAATTCATTGAATTAAAAAAAATAAGGAAATTAAGGAAGACTTGGGTGGGGGTTAAGGAAAATGCCACAAAAACAAGGCCAATTATGCAAAAAAAAAACCCCAAAAATAAAAAATAACCCAAAACCCCGCATCAAAACTACTTAAATTTTTATGTGAGGTACGCATTTGAGTGCGTGCACACGCCTCTGCTTGTGCACTCATGTCTGTGTGTGTTTTATTTATACTTTATTTACATCTTATGCATGATTTTTTTTAATGTGTTATAAGCATTTATACCATTGAATATATATTTATTGATATTATATACACATATCTTTTTTTCCTTTCGGCTTTTCCTTTTCTCAGGGGTCGCCACAGCGAATCATGTGATTCGCACGTTTAATTTTGGCATAGGTTTTTACGTCAAATGCCAGTTCTGACACAACCCTTTAGCAAGGGACAGAAACACGCTGATGGCTTTGCAGCTACTCTGGTTGAAAGTCAGCAATGGTTCTTTTACATGAACCTCTCACCATAGACAGTGAGAGACATGGCCCGCCTTTATATACACATATACATGTACGTATACGTCATTTGGGTTGGGGGATCCTACTTCGCGCAAATTCGTTGGTCGGGGGGGAATCTCGGTCCAAATTAACTGCGGAAAGTGAAGGATTCCTTTATTTTTATTTATTTATTTATTTATTTATTTATTTATTGTTTATTTAATTTTTCCCAATTTCAGGGTTTTTAACAGTCGGCTTTACCTGATAGCTCTCTGTTTTGAAATAGTTTTGGGGTTTGTCTGACTTGCTTCTATGGTCAGCAATAGTAATTAGAGATTTTTGTTTGTTTTTTTGAAGGGTTTGTTTTTAATAATCTTGATTTTCTACTATGTTGTTTTCAATTTTCCACACCTTTATTCAAAAAAAAAAAAAAAAAGCAAATTACCTCCACAAACGCTGGGAAATATTTTTTAACCAAAATTCGGCTAGCGACAGGGATTTGAGAGTCTGCCTAAAGCTATTGCCATACAGTGTTTTCATACTTTATTTGGTGCAGTAATGTGTATTAATCATTATCATGGTCATTCATTCCTCTTGTACTGTACTGTGGCTGCAATTGTTTAAAAATAATTAGCCCTTTATGCTCCGGAGCCTATTGTAACATTTTGCTGTTTGACTAGGCTAATTAACATGCCACATTCACAAGCAGATGACACGCTGATAGCGAGCCTGATTGTGTTTGTAATTAAATTGATAGGTGGCCTGTGGCTCAAAGTGGGGATTTTCATTTTCTTTTTTTTTCTTTTTTTTTTTTTTTAGATTTTGATTCCTCAAATTTTAATGCATGTGACACTGTGGGAACCTTTGGTGTATCAGTTAAGGAGCTCCATTTTAACCTGTCACACGAATATACTTAAATACAAGTGGAAGAAATAAGCTCAAAATATTAATTAAGTTAATTAAAAGTAAAATTAATCACCAAAGTGCCACTGAATGTGTAACTGTTGACTTTGTGATGCCTGGCTCCAGGGCGTCCCCCAGAGTCGGCTGAGATGGGCGGCAGACCACCCCCGACCCTAATTATAATTGTGTGGCTTAGAAAATGAATTAATTAATTGATCCCCCAAAAGAGTCCAAATCAGTCCTACAGTGACTCCCTCCCGCTACTTCGTGCTTCAGTTTCTGCGGCTTCAATGCATCACGGGTTTTTCAAAAGTATTCATCGAAAAATAAAAAATAAGGAAATTAAGGAAAAACAGGCGGCAAGTTAGGGAAAATGTCAATTATGCAAAAAAACAAACAAACAAAAAAAAAAAAAAAAACCCAAAATCCCCCAACAAAATTACTTACATTTTAAGTCTGAACAATCTTTATTTTTGAAAACTCTTTTATTTTGAAAAATGACCACTATTCTCTCTATTTGAGCACTAAAATGTAACCCACAAGTGGACGGCACATGAACAGAGGCGTGTTGGACATGTTTCAAACATTAGTGGGGATTTTGGGTGAGTTTGAACCTGGGCATTTCCCCCAGTGCGGCTAACTGGGTTATCAAAGGCGGGCCATGTCTGTCACTGTCTATGGTGAGAGGCATGTAAAAGAACCATTGCTGACTTTCGTAAAGAGTAGCTGCAAAGTCGTCAGCGTGTTTCTGTCCCTTGCTAAAAAGGGTTGTGTCAGGAAGGGCATCCGACGTAAAAACCTCTGCCAAATCAAACGTGCAAATCAGATGACTCGCTGTGGCGACTCCTGAGTAAAAGCCGAAAGGAAGACAGACTGAACCTGGGCCTTCATTCTCTCAGCTGGTGCACCATCACCTGTGTAGTTTTTTTTTTTTTTTTGGTTTTTATTTTGTTTTGTTTTTTTGTTTGTTTGTTTGTTTGTTTTTTTTAGGAATAGTTCAAGCTCTACTTCCCAACCAACTTTATTTCAGCTTTGGAACAATAACATTCATGGAGTGTTTATTCTTATTAATAATAAAATAAAAATAATAATAATTTATATCAACAAATAAATTATATTTACAATATTAACTCTCTACCTCCCACCCCCCGGTAAAATTGTCAACCGTTGACCGGTCCACGGTGATATAAAAGTATGGGGATCACTGCTTTATACTTCATCTGACGACCCTGTACACGGCGGTGTCATGGTTGCTTTCAGAACACACCTTAACGTATCATGAATGAAAGAACCAATTATTCATATCGATGACAATGTGGTTTATGAAGGATATGATGTTTTTACGAGATAATATATTTGTAATGCAATCTTAATCTTTGGAAACTGCACAGAAGAACAAGATCCATGTTGCAGTCCATTTTGATCTTCTCTATATTGCTTTCAAAAGCTTTAAGACTTTAATTTCAACATAAAAGGCTAAATACCAAATATAGATAAGTGTTTTGGACATTCATGGCATGCTTAGATGATTATTTGGCGGCGAAATTTTGATAACAATCACGACAGAACTCTTAAGATGAAAGGAAAATAAATATCTAATGCTTCAGGAATGTTTTGGGTCACCACAAGCCCTCCAGAACAGTCTCGGTGTCCCTTGGCGCGGAGTCTAAATATTAGCTGTAAGTTGAAATGGAGATCATAGAATAGTTCTGAAAAGAAATATTGAGGGGACTCTTCAGCAATATCCACCAATAATAACTGAAGAACCCTGTCTAACACGCCACTCCCAGACCTCCCATTGACCTTCGAATGGATTAAGATTTGGTGAGTGCCACATTGAATGGTCGGAGGGTGTGGTCATCTTGGGGAAACCCAACTCCCCTAATATAGAACCTGACCAGGTATGTTTCCTCACAGGATAAAGTTCATTTAAAAACAAAGTGTATTAATTTTTAGTGATTCTGCCCTCTACAGGCACATTCGGACCACAAGAGCAATATAAATAAGTGTCCCCTGCACCGCCACATTACACAGCCACTTGTTTTCCCTATAATTTGTCCCTCATCTCTGTATAATTAATGCAATTTTACAATACTTTAAAAAAAAATTTATGCTTTTGTTCTGTGTTGGAGCAATCTGCCGCACACTTTTGATCGGTTTAAACATGTTGGAGGTGCTGTGGGCGTCTTGCGTATTTCAGCTCGCCAAATTGTTTTGTTTTGATAAGCAGCGAATTAATTCAGCGACGAAAAGAAGTACCGCGGGCCAGACAAAGTGTCATTCCTCACTAACACCCCCCCACCCCACCCCACCCCCATCCGATCCCAATCATCTTTTAAAAATGCACCTCCAGGCACCAGTATGATCTTTTCAGACTTTTGTTAGCACTTCACAAGACACATTTAAAATGTAATGTAGCACAGATATCTTTTTCCAAGTCTGTAGGTTATGTAGTATTTATTTTCGTGAATAATACAGCAATGGTTTTAGCAGAGCAGGTGATTAGACCGATGACCGATCTTGTGATAAGAAAGTGGTATGAAAGGTACTTGGCTATACTTGGGCGGCTCTTAATGAGGTGTTGTGGACATGTATAACATTTGCATCAAAATGTCGGCTCTAATGGTTGTCTGAAGACACATTGGTCTAATTCTCTTTTTCTGTTTGTGGTTGTTACCTGGTAACATAATGGTAGGCATAGCTCTCACCCATAATAGCTTCATTCTACTGACGGAAGACCTACACACCAATGGGTAGTGCATATGCAAGCTAATAAAAACATTGAACTCTTAATTGGTCACACATCTGCATTCCCACACACATAGGAAATAAGCATATTCCTCTCTTTCGCTCTCGCTCTCTCACACAAACACATACATACATTCACACTCAGTCATACACAGAGGAGCAGTTGGCACTAATTATCGTTGAATGTGGGTGGGTAATGATTTTGGACCAGTGCCGCATGAAACACCAGGCGTTTGAGATGGCCTTCACTCAGGGAGAGACAGAGAGAAATTGACAGTGCAGTAATCATGTTCAGTTTAACCACTTCATCTTTTTATTTTTTTTTTTGAGCTAACACCACAACGGGCCATTAATTGTCTAATGATGTAAATAAGAGGCTGTGGACCTTCACCAAGCTAATCCGAGCTCATATCCAAACATGCAGACATGTAGGTATGGATTCTTAGAGCATCTGCGGTATCGTTCCAAAGTCATGATGGATGGTGGTCCACGAAGGTAGAACATGCCCCTGTAGGAGTGCTTACTCATGAACACCTTGTGAATACCTTGTGAGCTTTACAGCTCATTGATTGTACAAACAGGGCAATTAGTGTCTCATTACTTCCTTAAATACCTTTTAAATATATGGTGGGATTATTTCACGTGTTACAAATTTACAGAGAGTATCAAAAGAAGGGGTTAAGTTTGCGCTTCGTTTTTCAGCAACGTTTTCATTCATTCATTTTTTCGAAACGATAAATACTATACATTTGAATTTGGGTGAGGATGGGATACACCCTGAGCAGCTTGCTAGTCCATAGCACGGCCAACAGACACAACTATTCCTGCTCATCCCATTGGACAGTTCGAAGCAGCACATTTTAGCCTAATGTGCATATATTTGGATTGTGGGAGGAAACTGGAGTAGTAGAAGAAAACCCACACAAGCACAGGAAGGAAATTTAAAACCCATATAAACAACAAATCCTCTTCCTGATCCTGGGATTTGAACCTGGGACCATCATGATAAACAGTACTGTAAGTCTGTTGGGCTTTTTTTTTTAATTTTTTAAATTATTATTATTATCATTATTATTATTATTTTGTTTTTACACCCGAGTCTACTAGCTCCAGAAGCTGGAGCTTATCCCCATTTTCTGTAGTTGTGGTAATAGTAGGCCTCCGTCAGTCTCGAAGGACTATGGAGCCGCGCTCTAGCTGGTATCCCGGCTGGTGATACTCTACAATACGCAGAGCCTGAGTAGGAAGTTTGGAGGACAGGCTGTTACCCAAGCAGTAAGTCCCCCCCTCTCGTCGCTACCGGAAGGATCCAATGGAAGGGCAGAAGCTGATATGACTGGGTTCCAGTGCCGCTGCAGGAGTTGCCAGAACGTTGCTGTGAACAGACTGCCTCAGGGGACTCCGACTCCCGATTAGAAACACGCTGACGGCTTTGCGGCCTACTTTTGTCAAAAGTCAGCAATAGTTCTTTTATAGCCTCACACCATATACCGTGAGAGACATGGCCGGCCTTTGATAACCCAGTTAGCTGCACTGGGTGGGGGGAGACAGTGACAACCTTCTGGAGAGTGGGACTTGAGCCCCCAAGCTTAGAATCAGCAATCCTGTGCCCTATACCACTAGCGTGAAGATATTCGGAGTTCATCTCCTGGATAGGATGCTACTATTCTACTGGTGACCACTTATATTTCTGGGTTTACAGAGGCATAGTCGCCCTTCGGTCATAACGTGGTTGGGATCTAACAGAGATTTGAACCCATGACTTCTCATTGATGATTCAAGCTCCAGTACTACCAAGCTGCCACTGTTGGGTCCTTGAGGAAGACCTTCAGTTGTTTAGCTGTATAGTAATGATGAATGTAAGTCACTCTGGATAAGGGTATCTGCCAATTGCCATAAATGTAAAATAGTAATAATAATAATAATAATAATAATGAAGGGTTAATGACCCAACAGTGGCAGCATTATGATACTGTGGATTGATTCCTCAACCTTGGATCAATAAACCAGGGCATTAACCCCTACAGCCCTGCAACCCTCGATCATGCAACCGAACCGCTACACCACCAGCCCCAGCAGTACTGTACAGTGAAATTATTTATCGTTGCCTGAATAAATTAAGTCTTGTTCTGATACATCACATACAGTAGTGTTCCTCCATGTTTGCAGTTTCAAGGTTATATCAAGGTCAATGTTGAATTGAACTGAATTTTGCGAGCAGCAATGACTCATACAAACGGAGTGTTAACTAATGCCTGGGTGTTACAGTCCCACTGTCTCCATTGAACAGCAATGGCATTGTTGGAAAAGCAATTTTACCTCTTCTCATGTATTTGCAGTCTTGATGTATGACCGCGGGGCCAGGTATGGCCTGGTGGTTTTGCTCATACTGGACATTATCTCATTGAGACACACATTGCCCTTACAGATTCTATCTGTCTATTATGTGCAGTCTGCCAGAGGCATGGATTTGCTATTTGGTTTCTGTAAAACCTGCCATAACATGGAGCAGGGTTGTTCCGGGCACTGAGGTGACATCAGTTTCTGAGCAGACGGCAGGTGGGCTGGCCTCGCTCTCCTCTCACGTTTCACCTTTTTTACATCCCTGCTATTAAGTCAACAGCTTAAAACCAGCATGTTCCAAAGTCTGGAATTCTTTCAACGTTTCAAGCCAAGAGTTTTATTGCAAAAAAAAAAAAAAAAAAAAGTCTTGATTGTGCGAAGTCAGAAGATTTGGGCATACAGTGGCATTATTGGTTTTACAAACCCCAGCAGTTTTTCTCATTACCACTGGGCTATTAACTGCACATGACATGGATATGTACGCAGTTCTCACAGTCCTCTCCAGGCTTAGATTTGCACAGGCGAGAAAGGGAACAAAATGAAGCTACAGTAAATGGCATTGTAATCGCATTAGGCTGTCATGGAGAGAGAATGTTCATTGTTGAGAAATTAGATTACACTTGTGAGAAACTGCGGAAACATCTAATTTTTCATCCACGGCTAACCCAGAGTTGGCCCCAAGATTGCACCATGGAGCCGTCAGTCAGAGCTGTGACGGACAGCTGGCAAAGGGCAAAGGTCAACTGCGTCCTGGGGTGCTGGTGAAACATAGTACTCTCATCAGTGTGGCCTGGCTGGGGGAAGCTCAAGTGGAGAAACGGGTACATTGTTGAAGCTCATTTGGTTTTAATAAGTTTGTGTGCCATGGGTCACTCTATAGGGAGGTTACCCTGAATGAAAGCCTATTCCAGGCGCTGTCCACATCCCATCACAGAGATGTTCAAAAATGAGCTTTAATCCAAAGTAAGATCTTCATTCACCTTAGCCTAAGCTCAGATTTTGTCCTGAGTGAACTGCTTTCTGAATGGAGGTGGAGAAAACCGGAGAACATGCAAGTGAGGAAGTATGTGAAGGGGCAGTTGGAGGGAGATCTGAGAGGCCCAACTTTTCCTGCCATTTGGGAAGACGCCTACAGGACGTATTACTCCACTCCTCTCCGGAAGGTCTCCCGCTGGCCGTTTTAGCAACTCCGTGCGACGTCAGCCATAACAGGCCTGCTCTGACTCTGCTCTCTAAGAGGAAGCAGCAGGAGAGGCACTCTGAGGAGAAAGGGCTTAACCTCTGCAGAAAGTTGATTGAAATGTACTCCCACTGGATGTTCTTGAAAGAATTTTGTCTCAAGGTTCCATTGAGCAGGCCGCTGTAATAGGGCTAAGGGTCCAAGGTAAACACAGGAAGGGAGGGTGGTGTCTGAGCAGCCTATTAACCCAGTAGGAGCTCTGAACTCAGGCAAACATCAACACAGCAGGGAGTGATGACAAAAAGCATTGATCATACACCTAAGGTACTTCATGTTTACAGGGTTTTTGAGCTTTTTCTCGAGCAGTTGATTTTAGGATCTAGTGTCTAAACTCCGGCATTCTAATCCTCAGTATAAACTAGCAGTAACTATCTATCATCAAATCATTTCAGTTTCATTTAAATAATCAATCCTGATTTGCTGTTCTTGTCCTAACAGCATGTTTTTGTTGTCCCTCTACAACTGAGTAAACATATCTGATAATCAAGAGCGTCATTGGTTGAGGTGGATCTGGTGCTACAGGCAAGATAACAAAACTAAAAATAATAAACAAAAAAAATGTTACGTCCCACCGCAGTAGACAGTTGCCTGTCCCGCTTGCTCTAACTACCGGTCAGAGACGTAAATAATGTGATGTACTTTCCTGTTTACAGGATCCAGGCCAAGACCAGGGAGCTGCGGGAGCGTCAAGCCAGAGAAAGAGACTATGCCGAGATTCAGGATGTGACCAGAGCCTTCAGCTCCGATGAGGAGCACCCCTACGCAGGCATCGGCTCACTCGACTCGTCCATGGACAGCAGCCAGAGCCTGAACCAGGACCAGAGGCCGCACAGTCCCAGGGATCAGGGCTTAGAGAGCCTCTACGCTCAAGTCAGCAAGCCATGCAATGGAGGACCACTATCTTCAGACAGGTAAGGAGCGATACTTACACCCTCTGCATTCTGAGACCAAGCTCTACTGGTATTTGGAAAAGATGGGTTCAAGTCGTTTGGACAGGATCCAAGTAGTAACATGAAACTTACCACCACTTCCTGTTCAACAAGTCCAAGTTACTTGCGCATTTGAGAACTTTGCTGTATATGCCCATGTGTCCTCTGGTGTGTGACTTAAGCTCTTCCTCACCTTGGAAAAGCAAAAGGCAAATGCAATAATAATGTTTTATCAACAAGTTCCAGTCACAGGTCTTACGGTGAAGGGAAATCATCAATAATGCTCAAGGTGCAAAAAAAAATTTAATAACCAGATAGCCTCCTTTATTATATCGGATCATGTCAAATCCAGTCTCCATCTTACAGTTTGCAACGCACAGCCAATCTCTGGAAATCCATCTGTGTCATCTGCGGAGGGCAAAGTCATCTATATACAATGAGATTGTGCCATGCTAAGGACAAAACAGATGTCCCTCCCTCGCCAGGTTTCTTCCTAGTGCCGTAAAATAAGTAAATAAATGTGCTTGTGTTGCGGATGTTGCTGTTAAAACTTTAATGTCGCCGTTCTCTGTGACCTCAGGCTGAAACATTTTTGTGCTTATTTTCAGGTTTGAAAAAACAATAATAAAAACAAAAAACAAACAAACCAAGCATACAGATTCTTTATCTTCCTGAAGCACTGCTGATAATTTATTCCCCACTGAAAATGATCCCGGGTTCCGCTTTCCTCTGCAGCTCCATCAGCATTTCATTTAAAACATTGAAATCCAGCATTGTTCTGTTGCTTCATTATCTTTTCCATCGCCGTGTACTCCCATCTAAAATGACAGCATTTTCCACCACAGCTATCTACTTTAAGACCTTTAGCTTTTTTCAAAGATTTTTCATTACGCCGCCGATGTATGTGATTTACATTGGCTTACACTAAATGAAGCGTAAGGGGACAGCGTAGCTTTGTTATCGGCTCGTAATGACTTCATCGCATGTAAACAGACTGAGCTAATGATTGACACCTGTCGCTTGCTCTGTGACCTTTCACTAGCCATAGTATGACATGGAATGCTGTGAGTCTTAGAAATTGCCCCTCCACCCTCCTACTGCGGTGATGATCTTTCAGCTAGGTCACTCCCCTGCAGTGTGACCTCAATTCCAATATGACTCCATAACACTACACAGGCATTCGATAACCTGCTTAATCTGGGTGTCGATATCAGTGGCGATAGCGGGGGAGATGCCGCTGATCGATGGTTAACCCCTGTGGCTGTCACAGCAGCGACAGATATTTCCTCTTTAAATTGTTTAAGCTTTTCAGTCACTACTTTTTTTTTTTCTGTCTCATGAAGGTGAAAGCGGTAGATTATTTGTATGGACCTCGCACTCGGTTAATAAGTAGCTAATGTAGCGTACCTAGTATTTTGTAACACCTGGTGTAAGCCTATCATGATTACAGGTACTCATAGTTGCTGTAAATGTAGCACTTAAAGCCATGGCTATGTTGTATTTGCTTACACAATGCATTATAAGGTGTTATAAATGCCTTGGATACCACAGGCATTTTTATGAGATGATGTCACTATTTGCTGTACAACGTAAACACATGATTTAAAGTGTTATGTATGCTCATCTCATCACTTACGAGCTTGCAGGGATGTCAGGTAGGCGTTATAGTAGAATATATTATGATGGCAAAATTCTAACACTGATGAGCAGCATTTCATTTTAATATCCATGATGAAAAACAGAGAATCTGAAATTCCTGGCTTTTCCCATTGTACCCAGACAAATTATTATGTAACCCGTCATCATGTGGTTGCCTAACACTTCTTTTCCTCAATGACTGGTTTGGACCGGGGCGGCACAGTGGCGAAGTGGTTTGCATGTCGACCTCACAGCAAGGAGGTCCTGGGTTTGAGTCTCAGATTTGACGTCCCTGTGTGGAGTATGCCGTATGCATGTGCTTGTGTGGGTTTCCTCTGGGGATTCTGGTTTCCTCACACAGTCCAAAGACCTGCAAATACGATGCACTGGTTGTTCCAAATTGCTCCTAGGTGTGCACATGTGCAATGGTTGTACGTGTGTCGGCCTTGCAGTGGTCTGACAAGCTAATCAGGGTGTACCTTGCCTTTGCACAGTGTTGACTGAGATAGGTTCCAGCCTCCCTGTGACCCTGACCCTGATAGAATTAAGTGAGTTGGCCTATGCAGTCAGTTGCTTGTACTATTTCTAACGCCAACCATATGTCCCTGTTTTTGTACTCTTAGTATCCGAGACATTAGCTGAACTAGATGTTGGCTTAACTGGTTTGCTGGTTTTATGGTACTGGGATTCCTCACTTTCCGAGGTTTAATTGGGACCGAGACACTCCCTTCCCCCAACCACCGAATTAAGCAAAGTAGGATCAAACCCACCCACCCACCCCCTGACTGACGTATACGTGCGTGTATATTTGTATATAATATCACTAAATACATATTCAACGCTATAAATAACAATTAACCATTCAAAAATCATGCAAAAGATGTAAATAAAATATAAATACACACACATACAGACGTGCATGCACACACAGATGCGCACCTCACATAAAAATGTAAGTTTTTTTCGTTTTGTGTTTAGGGTTTTTTTTTTTTTTTTTTTGCATAATTGGCCTTGTTTTGCGGCATTTTCCTCACCTTTCCCCCCATTTCTTCCTTAATTTCCTTATTTTTTTAATTCGATGAATATTTAAAAAAAATACCCATGATGCACTGAAGCCGCACGAACTGAAGCGCGAAGTAGCGAGGGATCCCTGTAATTAGCGCTATACAGGAACAGCTTTTTAAGGGTCTTTGTTTACACAAAGTCACTCGGTGTGTTTCCTTCCAGGTCCCAGTATTATAGCGCTGAGCAATAGAGTAACTCTTTGACAGTTTTCGGATCTGTACTCGTAACAGCCTCACATGATTCTGGTTAGCGCTGTGAATATAATGCATAAGCGTTATTTAAATGTGTGTTTAAGTGGAAGACATGATGCTCACAAAAAAAAAAAAAAAAAAAAAAGAATAAGCATGTCTGCTCTAACTTATTGAAGCGAGAGACTGAAAGTGAAGGAGCCCATTTTATATCCAGTGTTTTGTTCTGGATGTAGCCGGTCTTGGCAGCTCCAAGTTGGCACACTGTACTGCGCTGGCTGCAGCTTTGGAGTGTGTGATAAACAGCCGCTTTTGTCTCCTCCACTGAATTCACAATCATCGTCTCATGTTCTCTTAATGCCAACAGTGGCCTATTTATAGCAGCATAGATAGTGCCATGCTTGGGGGGACTTGAGATGTGTTCTCTCCTACCCTTCACATGCCTCCCCTCCCCTTCGCGAAAAAAAAGAAAAAAAAGTCCAGTCAGTCGTCACACAACTATCCATATGGAGATTGCATTAACATAACAATTTCTTATAATTAAATCTTCAAACTCTGGTTTCTCAGCAACACTAGTTTCATCAGAAATTGCACCGCTTCCGGATAATGTGGTCATGTTCATGTTATGAGCAATAGTGTAATGAAAAAAGAGAACATCTTATGATTGCAAGGTTTTTGCAAAGGTTTTTCTGCTTTGCATTTCACTTTGGAGGAAGGCTCTGAAATTTGCTGTAATATTTATCATTGTGGCACACTGGGATAAATCGCCCACTTTCTTCCTTTATTCAGCTTTAAGGCTTGCGATCTGCAGAAATGCCGAATTGGATTTTGTCTGCAAATGCAAATGCATTTCAGTACTTCAGTGTCTCAATCAGCCTGGCTTTGTCAGTGAATCGAGGCAAACAACCTCCTTGCTTTCACAAATGAAAAAAATGAAATGGAATTTTCATAGTGTCGGAGTCCTGCAATAAAAGCTTCTAACCACAACTGAGGGTTGACTCTGTGTAAGTAAAGGATACGCGTGGTTTTCACCAAGTGTAGAGTTTGTAGTTTCTGTGTGTAAATATTCCCAAAGCAAACTGGTTTGAAATGGTTAAGCCGATAGATGCAACACAAAAGTAAATGTTTTCAAACCGTGGACATTAAGGAGTGGTGATATGATTTAAAAAAAAAAAAAAAAAAAAAAAGACTTTGCTGTGATGCATGTCATCCATTGCTGCCATCAGTACAGCAATGATGGGTAAAAATAAATAAAGTGCGAACACAAATAAACTAAAAAGGCAGTGGTTAATGCATTCATTCGTTCATTTTTCTGTAACCGCTTAATCCTAAATAGTGTCACGGGGAGGTTGACGCCCACCCCAGCTGACTCTGGGCGAGGGCAGAGTACAGCCTGGGCAACTCACCAGGCCATCGCAGGGCAGAAACACACTGACAGCTATGTAGCTCCTCTTGATGAAAGCCAGCAATGGTTATTTGACATGAACCTCTCACCAGAGACAGTGAGAGACATGGTCGGCCTGTGATAACCCAGTTAGCTGCACTGGGGGGGTGGGGTGGGGGGTGGGGGGCAGTGACAGTGACAACTTAGTGGAGACTGGGAGTCGAACCCCCAACCTTAGGATCAGTGATCCAGCACCTTTACCACCAGGTCACCACCACCACCTTGGTTAATGCAATGGGTTACTAATCTGAAGGTCAATGGTCCAGTCCCCACTGTCACCACTGTTGGGCCCTTGAGCAAGGCCCTTAACTCATTTGCTTAGTTGTATTAAACAAACGATCATTCTAAGTCGCTGTGGATGAGAGTGTCCGCCAAATGCTGTAAATGTAAAACACATCTGTCAATTTAAATCTCGAGCAATTTTTAAATACAACCTTTTTATTTGAAATCAATTCGACAATCGTGGAAATGCTTATTGTGGCATAACAGATCATGAGGGTGATGTTATGGTTGTGCTCTAGGGCGCCATACTTGTGCAAATGTCGGAAAACTGTGAGATCGAGCCCCTTACAGAGCCACAGAGGCAACAAAATAAAGGGGCAGCATGATTACCTGCTCGATTACTGATCCACAGGTCAGGGGTTCAAACCCCAGTACTACCAAAGTGTGTGTGAGACTGTTGGGCCCTTGAGCAAGGCCCGTACCCCTCAATTGCTCAGTTGTATAGAAAAATATATAAATGAAAGCCACTCTGGATAAGGATGTCTGCTAAATGCTGTAAATGTAAATGGTGAAAATGTCAAGAAAAATATATTGTTTGCATGCTGCCACCTACTGAGAGCACTTGCACTCTGTGGCTTATTCTATTACCTATACAACTAACTTTGTGAGCTCTGCTTTTAGGCAGTGCCTAAATATGATTATTATTGCCGCCTCACAGCAAGAAGGCCCGGGTTCGATTCCCGGCCTGGGCGTTTCTGTGTGGAGTTTGCATGTCCTCCCCGTGCTTGTGTGGGTTTCCTCCGGGTGCTCCGGTTTCCTCCCACAATCCAAAAGACATGCACTGTAGGTTAATTGGCCGTTCTAAATTAGGGACTACAGATGGAAACTAGCTATTAAGCTATAATCTGGTACAGTACATCTCTGTCTCTATGAGCTTAATGTTCCTGTACATTGTCCCTTAAATAAAATAAATAAATAAATAAATAAATATCACTGAGTTAAAATGGGCACAGCATGGGTGCAAGGACATTCTTTTGGAATCTGGCATTAGTGAAGGTTGCCTGCAAATATTTGCGTCCGTTTGCCTCCGCTTATACAGCGTGAAGGTTCCATTTAAAGAAGGCAGTGCTATGTTGCCAAAGTTGTTCTTTATAATAGGAACTATATTACGAAATACTGTCCAGAAGACATTGAAATGGGATAGGGTTGGTGCTCCCGGGTGGCACATCGACAAGGTTCGTGACTATCAGTCCGGAGCTCGCAAGTTCAAATCCAGGTTAATGTCACAGCCATCCGTGACCGTGAGTCCACGGGAGCTAATTGGCCGAGCTCTCAGAGGAGGGAGGGATGGCATACGTTCACTTTCCTGTCACACCCAGCGATCGCCAGGCGTCTTACGAGCGGGCACATAGCGCTTTCCCTCTGAGTACGTTAGACCGCCCCAAATGTGTATGTGCCACATTTCGAAAATAAAAATAAAGTGGCATAAAAATAATAAATAAACAAATAAGAAATCGTTATAGAGAACGTTACAGTCGTGTTCATTTAAGGAAATGTAAAATTTGAAATTACAAACAGAAAAGAGTGAGTGCTGGAAACGTGAGTTTCAGAGAGAGAATTTGAACAAATTTCATTTGAGATAATTTGACAAAGAGATCTTTCACCAAACTGAACAGATTTTCTTCATTTCAATGCTGTCAATCATCTTAACCTTTCATAAGCACCGAGAACATCAAACTACGGCTTAGTTTACCGACGCACACACTTTATGAGAATGAAGTACAGTACCTAAACAAACTTCTTTCATTCCTGCAAGAATCACACAGTGCACATGTGTGCTGCCCCACGTGCAATGCGAGTTCGTCTGCGTTCCGTATATGGTAAAGGCTGCTGGCGTGTGTCTTTTGCGTTGGCGTTATTGGGAGCCACACGTTGTCGATATGGATGTGTTCAGGCACACAAGTTTTAGAATAACACTCAAGGCATCCCTTTCATCCTATTTATCAATTGATTTGACAATATTTTGTGACTGATTACATTGAAGGTCATACTTTTCTGAAAACAGAGGGTGTTCTGTAAGATTTCTTGTGGGAGGAGAAAACCAAACTTTTTGCACAAAGACTTGAAGTAATGAGTCTTCTCCAGTTATTTCTTTTGTGGGAATGAAGGAACATCTGTGTTTGCCGACACAATAAATGCCTTGTTGATTTCTCATTTTATATTTTACATGAAGTTTTTCACCCAACGGTTGACATGCAGTTATGCTACAGAGTGTATGATTGACATGGTACAAAATAAGGCTTCGGGTTTATTATTATTTCAAAGAACTAAATCCTGATAAATGTAGTAACTGAAGAGTGGTGGTCACTCAGGTGTACTGTTTTCATCGGTGCATTTCAGAAGTATATCTGTCAGGATTTTGTTAAACATTCTAAACTTGTTGTCTCCCACAATAAATGTAAATATATTGTGTAACTTGTTCTGCAAAAAAATTCCCGCGGTCTCCAGCCAGACATGTGCATATCTCAGAAGCTTTTTTTTTTTTTTTTTTGTATCAGTGTTTTTTTTTTTGTTTTTGTTTTTTTTTTTGCACGATATGCTGCTTGACATGCCTTCCAGCCATCGAGTTATTCTGGATATAAAAATAAATTGTGAGCGTGCCAGTTTTTCAGCACTGGAACATCAAGTCTGAGAATCTGTCCAATGACTAGCATGTGATCTGGGTGGGGGTAGACAACAATACTTTGTTATAGAGAGTCAGGACGAGGGAGTAGATGAGATGCGAGTTCATGATTTTACAATTTAAAAATAAAACCTAGAATGAAAGTTTAATATATCAGGGCCTATATTGGGAACGGAGACAATAAGTACATTATTGACCAGCTGGCAATGAAAAGGAATGTGGTGCCAGGGTTAGTTCTTGGATATGCATTAAAGAAACCGAGATGTGTTTTGAAGTCTAATATCAAATCTAGTGATGGGTTTACAGATGTGAAATCCAACAGGCCCATTCTTTTAAAAGCACACACACACACACACACACACACACACACACACACACACACACACACACACACGCACAGAGTCTTAACTGTGTGTGTGTGTGTGTCAGTATGTTTTCATTTGTGTTTTACTCCCACTGCCCAACCCAGTGCTCCAAAATCAATAAAAGGCTCTTTTCACTTTGCCAAAAATGTTTCCAGGCCCATTAACCTCAGATTGTGATGAGGAGGTCCAGCCCCCTCCCCTTCCCCCCACCCCGTCTGAGGTCTAGCGTGCAGATTAGTAAAAACACAGAAAACAAATCTGCCGCAACCAACCCACAGCTGTAAAAACACGACCGAATTACAAGTGAAATCCTGAGTCAGGTCCATCCGGCTGTGAGCGAGTCCCAATCAGAAGGTCAGTGCAGCAGTAGAACAGAGAGGACTTGGACTCTGGGACTAGTAATGTGTGTGGGAGGTGCGGTGAATATGCTTGTAAGCCCAGTCCCCTTACACACTCTCCATCTTTACTGGCGCTCCGTGGGAGACGCATACATCATCATTCCCTGTGTTTATCACTGCCCGTAGTGGTCACTTTTGCTGAACGGGTGACGGGTACAGCGTGAACCAGAGGTTTAAGTGTGTTATTTTGTCTAAACCACAGTGATTTACCAGCAATTACACTTCAGTAATCTATATGGACCTTGGCACATTCAAATAGTTCATAGTTATATTTAATGTTGTGGAGGGAACTGATTAATTCCTGTTTATTTTACAAGTTAGTCAATAATGGTGAATGACCTCTTTTATTTATTTATTTGTTGTTGTTTTTTTTTTTTTTTTTAATTTTAGACAGACAATCAACAGGGTAAACCTGAACCTCTACAGGACTCAGGTGCAGGAGGGCAGACTAGAGCATGCTCAGCGTGCACTGAACTGACAGGTGCCATGCTGATTGAGATTTGGGGAGCGTAACGCAATTCCTCACCACTGTGATACACACCGGCTTGATTGACGGCTGCTCCCATTAGCGCTATACTCTCTAAGCTGCTGCTCTAAGCCGAGAGAGTGAGAGGGAAAAGGGGAAAGTGGGTGATATCGCTCGCTCCAGAGATTTTGGCTGTTGAGAACTGCTAAAAGAAGTTCACCTACAAAGATGCACAGCAAGGTGGTTTTTTTTTCCCCCTCCCTCCCTTCCTCCCTCCCTCATTCTCTCTGGTGCTCAACTTCTTTTCCTTCTCTCTCTCTCGCTCTCTCTCTCTCTCACTTATAAATCCACTTCCACCTGACTTTGCATGGTGCTGAAATTGGATTAGAAGCCGCGGGTACCTTTCAGGTCATGGCTTTCATCTGTGTTTGAAGCTGTTTATGTTGTGGGTTTAGTCGCTCTTGGGCAGAGAGAGAGAGGGGGGGGTAGTAATCCCTCACTCATAAATATACTTCATACACCTCAATTCGTTTCTCCCCACTGCCATGCTAGACTTGGCAGAACTTGTTGTTCTGTATACTGTCATCATCATCATCGCAGTCATCTTTTCTTTTGTTAGTGACAACATTGTCTTTACAGCAGCCATGGCCGAACCATGCAGTAGCAAAGATCCCAATCTTTATCTTTTTTATTCATCCAATCCATCCATCCGGTTCGTCCCTTTCCTTTAAACCTCATTCCCTTGACCCAGTCATACTATACTCGTCTATTTATCCATCCCTCCTCCATGGTTTTATCCTCCGCTTGTCCTTCATACTCTCATCAACCCAATATTTCATCATCTCATCTATCCTAACTTCTTCCACTATTCAGTTCATCATCTCCCTCTCCTCCGTAGCCCTATTCACCCACTGCCCCTTCTTCGTCCCATTTCTCCAATCAAATCCCATACATCCAAACCTTTTTCATAGCGCCCCCTGTATACAATCCATTATCATTTCCCCATTCATTCAGTCCTCTTCCATAACCCCATCTAGCCATTTCTCCTCCATAGTAGGTGCCGTCTACTTTCTCTTCCGCTTTCCCCGTATGTCCAGTAACAACCCAGATCCTTGTCGTCGTGCTCTATTTCAATCTACCCTGTCCCCCAGGTTTCTTTTTAAAGCTCACCGAAACATTCTTCTCCACTCCGCTGTTATGGAGACACTAAAATATGCAACATAGAACTTTTTACTACATAAACAGTGTTTTTCTCAATTCAATTTTACACAACACTAGACACAGTGTGCACAGGTTATCTTCAGCCCCCCACCCTACCCCACCATTAGCACCACCCTAAATAAATAAAAAAATAAAATATATGACGGGAACATTGCATTATCTCTGTTGGCATTCCTTAATTAGCGCTGAACCAGAAGTTAATAGCAATAGTGATTTTATTATCATTTTCTTCTCAATTCAATTACTCCAGCATTAAATCCGAGTGCATCTGGAGTGCTTTCCGTTTTGTTAATAATTCAGTGGTAGATAAATGTGCACTTTGTGAAGGTTACACACTTATACAAGTGCGTGTTTATGTCTGTTTAATTTCCTTTCTCATCAGGATCTTGGGAATACAAGAAATTGTACAGAACTTCAGGACATGCACACAGTCTTAGTGGCGTTTGTGTATATTAGGCTAATTCTAAGAGTTCACTTCAGGGATGGATTAAGTTTCCGAGTCTCTCTCTCTCTCTCTCTCTCTCTCTCTCTCGTGTGCTCTCTCTCGCTCTCTCATTATCATGACTGGGTTTTACCTAATCATTTTTTGGGACCTAAATGTACTATTTTGGTAGTTTTACCTACTGCTGTGATTGGGGCAGTCCCCACCTCTGTATGTTTTC
Source organism: Plotosus lineatus (assembly GCA_024760905.1). Taxonomy (NCBI): domain Eukaryota; kingdom Metazoa; phylum Chordata; class Actinopteri; order Siluriformes; family Plotosidae; genus Plotosus; species Plotosus lineatus. The sequence goes on from CM045728.1 coordinate 17,296,247, forward strand.
CTGCTGGCTTTGCTCTCTTTCGCTATCAATTCCTGCCACTGTGGCATGCTTGGTTTCTGGCTATGGGTTGGCTGGATTTTTAGTGTTCGCTGCTGTGTGTCTGGCCACACCTTCTGTGGTATCAAGTTTGCTGACCGTGTGCTTTTTTTAGTGGAACACCTATTTGCTTATTGCGATCCTGTCGAGGTGCTGATGGGCATGCCACCATGGCTTGAGGCATTTTGCTGCCACTTTAAACAAGCACATGGATTTTGCGAGACAGTTGGTGCTGCTCGAGTCTTCTGGTGCCGAATGTGCACCTTCAAGGACAACCTGAATTTTCAACACATTATTCTTCCTTAGTTTATGTCTCGTAGTAATGATTTCTAAGAATTGTTTTCATTTGCTGAATTGTCTCTTGGCCATATAATTTGAATTTGTAGTTTGCTGTCTTTTATTTCTCCACAGCATGTTATAATGCTTGTTATACTTTTTTTTATTATTATTATTTTTCAGTATGTTCTTTCAATTTATTGTGTAAAGTAACATTGAACTTGGAAAATGTATCGTATGAATAAAACGTCCAAACATGTATTATTTAAAATGTAAATGGTTTCTTAATTTCTCATATTTTTTGATAAACATGTTAAATAATCCTTTGTGCGTTGCGGATTCTTTCTGTAAAGCTTCTCAGGAAGAAAAGTGACTGTTCAACAGATTGCTGTCTCTTATTTAGGTATGTTAAGTGTGAACTATCTGCAAGGAAAAAGTGAGTGAATTATCTAGCGTGCCTGTTTTCTTTCTTTCTTTCTTTCTTTCTTTCTTTCCCTCTTTCTTTCTTTTTGTACCCTGCTTTGGAGAAGGCCCTCTGGGATGTGTACAAGGAGATGGAGCGTGAGTCAGGCAATTTATCCTCCGATTGCACCATTACATTCATTTAGAAAAGCAAACAGCCCCGAAAGGTGAGGCAATGCTTTAAACACACACACACACACACACACACACACTTAAAAACTTAATACGTGCACTTGTACAAACAAATGCTTGTGGACACTTCCATACACGTGCACACACAATCAGTGGTGGAGAAACTGAGCAGTACCTTATAACAAGCCGCACACATGAGCGGTTTCTTCTTTGTTCTTTAAACGAGTCTGTGATATTTGCCTTAATGAACTTCCTGCAGGTAGATGAAAGGAAGGAAAACAAGAGTGATGTGCTGCTGGAGAGTACAGCCGCTTGTGTTTCTGGCTAAATGAATAGAAGCCAAATGTGAGACAGGGCCAGACGTTCTCTTTTCCTCTCTTGCATCTGCAGTACACACACATATACAACACACACACACATATATATATATATATATATATATATATATATATATATATATATATGCACACTTTTATAAACACACACACATATATATATATATATATATATATATATGTGTGTGTGTGTGTGTGTGTGTGTGTGTGTTGTATGTGTGTACTGCAGATGAAAGGTATATATATATATATATATATATATATATATATATATATATATATATATATATATATATATATATATAGTGTGTGTGTGTGTATTTCCATACACAGACAGAGATAGAGAGAATTTTCTGAGTAGATCCTTCCGTAAGGGAGTGCTCAATACTTTTTCGTAGAGTAAAAATAAAAGGACAGAACACTGAAAATGAAGTTTCAATAGAAAGTCTTTGTTCTGTCCTTTTATTTTTAATTATATAATATACACACACACACACACATATATATATATATATATATATATATATATATATATATATATATATATATATATATGCGCATATATACACACACACACACACACGCTCCCCGACTTGCATTCATCCGTTTAACGTTTTTTCGATTTTACAGTTCTTTTTTTGTTTTTGTTTTTTTTTTCCCCCAAAAAAGTCAAATTTTGAGTTTAAACGTACCTACGTAGTACGCTGATGTAATGACGCTGCATTCAGTGTTTACAGAGATGAATTAACTATCTGCTCAGATCGGCACAATCTACAATGCATACTCTGTTAAGCAAAGAGTTGTAAAATGAATGGAAACCTGAATCCAGAAATTACAGAACAATTACAGATATTTATTGTCTTTTAGTAGAATCCTAAGAGTGTATACTTATTTTTATATTAATATTCATTAGGATGTGTACTCGTTCTTTGTATGCATCTCTTGAATAAAGTTTACTTACTTACACAAAAGAAAGAACTCTCCGCTTTGCTGGGATTCATATCAGTGCAGGCTGTGTTCTAAACAAATTCAACGGCACCCTTGTACACTTGAAAGACCGGAAGTCTGTATAACCCACAGCAAGTACACTACACTACTTTCGCAAGTACACTACTTTCGGTATTGAGCGCTTTACATATTTTAAGCGTTGATTGACTGTTTTAAGCTTAATGTAAAGTGGCTCGGTATAAATAAGTGACTTATTGGAAATTAATGTTGATATTATTTGATATATTTGATATTATTTTACAATGTTATGTTTATAATAATTGATTTAGGGGTGTTTTATGAGATACAGTAATGGTATTTATGGATGTATAATACAGTATGAGCGTCATACGTCACACATCATACGTCACTGTAACAACTTGCATTCACTTTCAACTTGCGTTCGGCCGTCCGGAACCAATTAAAAACGTAAGTCGGGGAGCGTCTGTGTGTGTGTGTGTGTGTGTGTGTGTGTGTATATATATATATATATATATATATATACACACACACACACTGTTTTAATACCAGTTGTTGTAAGCCCACATACATTATGAAAGGGCTTCTTTCAGGATGTAATTGGTCTGTTTTCATGAGGACACCAGAGCAGAATTAAAAATCCAGTGCTCACGTTACTCCCCTCTAATCAAAGTTACACATGGAGCTTGTGTAATCTTTGTTGAAAAGTCTTAAACTGACATTAATTTAAAAAAACCTGCACATTCTTATCTCCTTTTTATTATCGTTGCTATAATTGCAACTCTGACCTATAAAAGCAATGTTTCTCAGTTTAGTTGATAATGGATGACAAGAAAGTGAGGCTTTGATGCACCAGGGTTTGTGGCATGAAGGATATTACCTGAGAGGAGCTTATTAGATGTGGGTGGAATAGCTTTTTTTTCTGGGTCACTGCTGCGTATTTCTGTTTTTCCTCAGATACTGTACTTATAAAAGCTACTAGACAGTTTTCGAATGATGGATAACCCAATTCACTAGTGTAATCATAGACTCCTAGCATCACATCTCCTCTTTCATTTCACATCTTTCAGTGCTGACATGGCCCCCAAAAACAGGCGTGGGGTAAATGCAATTGAAAAAAGGAGCTGATGGAGTAGGGCAGGAGCTTCAACCAATACCTGAATACATTCCTTTCTTTCCTTTTCTTCCTGCCTTTTCTCTCACTCATTCCTTTCTGTCTGCCATTACATTTCCCGCTTGTCTTGAACCAAATTAGCTCCTGGCTTGTGCATGTATGGGTGTCATGGGGGCCCCAGGCTTCTCCCTGTTCTGGCAGCAGACCAAAGCTTGTAGAAGTCAGGTTCTGGGAAAGGTGTGGGTGTTGCCTGTCGCACATTCTTGAACTGTGAACCTGGATCAAACCCTGTTCTTATTTGAATAGAATCCTGCTAAATGTTGGTTGAACGTCAGTAATTAACCAATTATAAAATAATGTTTTCCTGAGAAACAAATGAAAAAATGAATACCTAGTCATGCAGTCAGAGAGTGCAGACCTTCACCAAGTTAGTGCAGCCTCAAGTTTACATGGGTATGACAGATGATGTCGACTTACAGTGGCCTTTTGTGGTCTGTTTGTGATTTTTATTTTCTCCTCTCAACGCATTCTGGATGATTTCCACCTCCTTGTCATAATCACACAATGTAAAAAAAAAATCACACATTTCAAACTTAAAATTTAAGTAGTTTTTGTTGCCTAGAGAACACAATTGGTTAAAATTTCATGGAAAGCCATTTTTGGGTCTCTCTCTCTCTCTCTCTTTCTCTCTCTCTCACACACACACATGACCAATTGGTGATGTTAACTAAAACTAATAAATGGTTCTTGAAGCTGTAACAACAAAACTGTTATCATGAACATCCTGTTGGTGCAACTAAAGCAGTGGTCGGTACAAATACAAATAACATTCACCCAGCTGAAAAGAGATTTCAATAAAGTGAAAAAGATGCAGGATGTTGAGGTTACTTTTGATTCGCACTGATTTTCTTGAGGTGAACTTTGACCTCTTGTTACCGATGCAGACCAAGCTCTGGCTCCGATGATACAGAGATCAAATGGTCCATAGCTACGGGTCCAGTACATCATACTCCCGGAGCATGTCCCACAAGATAGCCCTAGGGAGATTGTTGAAGCCTTCTCTAAATCCACAAAACACCTGTTGACAGATTGGAAACTCCCATGGCCAATCCAGGATCCTGTAGCACATATTGGTCAAGAGTGCTGCAGCCAAGACAAAAACCGCATTGTTCCACCTGAATCAGAGGTTCAACTATCGGTCAGATACCGGAGCTTGACTGCCGAGGAGCTTTTGGACTACCTCAGCGACCTCAGCTCCAGTGATGAGTGGACCCCACCCAAACCCCAGGGTCTTCCTCCTCCACGGAGGGTGTGTTGGTGTGATTCAGGAGGTCTTTGAAGTATTCCTTCCACCTCCCAACACCATCTCTAGTCGAGGTAAGCAGCTCCACGATTCTTACACTGTAAACAGTATTTGTGGGGAACTGCTTCCCCCTTCTGAGGTGTCGGGTGCTGGTTTAAAACCTTTTTGAGGCCAACTTCTAATCGCTCTCCAGACTCTCACCGAACTCTTCCCATGCCCAAGGGGGTTCCAACTGGAGAGGCGTACCTACCAGTCACACCTTTACAGATCACACTATCGTTGCCCACTCGAGTGTTGAAGTCTCCCAGGACACCGAGTAAGTGCCCCAGGGGAGCCCTTCTTGGAGTCTTTACTCTGAACTCTCATTTGGTGCATAATCACAAACAAGTCAGAACCCGTCTTCCCACCTGAAGGTGGAGGTAAGCTTACCCTTTCATCAACTGGGGAGAACCTCAATGTGTGGCACCGAGACGTGGAGCAACAAGGATGTCTACACCGGCTTGATGCTTTGCCCCATAATGCAATTCCAGAAAGGAGTAAGGTCCAGCCCCTCTTGAGATGGGTGGTTCCAGAGCCCAGGCTATGCGTTGAGGTGAGTCCAACGAAATCTAGTTAGTATGACTCTACCTCACGCACCAGCTCAGGCTCCTTCCCCGCCAGAGAGGTGACATGCCCCAGGAGTCAGAGTCAGTAGCTGAGAATCAATCCAACAGAACCCATGCCTTCTTCTGCCACCCAACTCACACTGCACCTGACCCCTATATCCCTTCCCACAAGTGATGGGTCCATGGGAGAGTGAATCCATGTCTCCATGGGCAGGAGCCCAACCACCAGGCACTCTCCTTCGAGCCTTTCCCCCAGGCTTACAGTAGCTCCATGGGGGACCCTGGTGACCCACCTCCCAGCAAGGAAAACTATGTCCTTTTAAGTTTGTCCATAGGGGTCTTTAAATCTCGCTTCATCTGGACCTTCACCTGATACCGGTTTGCCTTTGGTGACCCTACCAGACGCGTAATGCCCCTGACAACATAGCTCTTGAGATCATTAGGACACACAAACTCCTCCACCATGATGGAGGGTGGGGGTGGGGGGGGTGGGGGTATTATATTTACACTTCTTATTTTTATTATTATTATTAGTAGTAGTAATGTTTGTATGTTTGATGTGCTGGCTCAACTTGTGACTTATAGTAGTATTTATTTGGTATTTTACCTGCCTTTGATTTTAGTTATCTTGTTACTGGCCACACTAATGTTGGTGTGGTTGGGGTGCTGCTGAGACATTTACATATATAGATCTGAGTAAAAGCAACTCTGTCTCTCGCATTTTAGTAGCATGAGATTTCAGACAGAGGCCCTGCTTCTGCTCTCTCTCTCTCTCTCTCTCTCTCTATGAGTTGGTGTTGACGAGGTGTGGACAGAGCAGCAGGTAGGAGGCCTTCACACACATTACTTTGTCGCACCCATCAAACCTGTCACACAGATGGACCTGCTGACTTTTCTTTCAACTGTGTAAATGTTAGGAGTGTAAGAAAATGACTTTCCTCAGGCTGCACACGTAAAAAATATTAAAGGCTAAGAAGTGATCTCAGTAAATTTAAAAGGTAATTATCAGAGCATGCAGGGCTGGATTCCTATGCTCAAACAACTTCAAATCGCTTGCCTCCGTCAGTGTGTTGTCTGTCCTCACCGTGAATGCTATGTAATCAGTATGAATTAAGACGAACGCAAACCTGGTCAGCGCAGAACTGTAGTGTTTTGTGTAGTGGAGCTGACATTAATTTCCCTTTTGTCCATCGCTCTGCAGCTCCAATCCCTCATCCTTGGAGAGAATTGCATTAGTTTATTTTCAGCGTTCATAACTGCACTGCTTTTTTGTCATTCCTCGCTATTGTCACTGCAATTCCTCATCACTGCAAGCAGCAAGCCACAAATCGGATCACCAGGGAGGCCTTATTGTAATGAACGCAAGTAAGAAAGAGTCTGATGACATGTTTCTGAGTGTATAAAGCACCACTGATATTTTAGTAGTAAGATACAAAAGACGTTGAAACGGATATGAATGCTGGAAGGGCTCAGAGTAAAGCAATCCTGTTTTTCTTTTGGAATAATATTATTTTGAAAACAATTAGCATGTTGTGATAAAACCGCTACACATGCACTATCTGAACAAATGTTTATGGACACTTGACCATAACAGTCATGTATTTTATGATCATTGGACTCCAGATTTCGTTCCTCTTTGTTGTTATACTAAAGTTTTCTTTTCTCGGAAAGGCTGTCCACTAGATTGTGGAGTGTGGGGATCATCATTCATCCACAAGAGCATTATTAAGGTCTGGGGTTGATGTCAGGCTGGAACTCCTGTGGCAGTTGGTGTTCTAGTTCATCCCAAACATGTTCACTGGGGTAGAGGTCAGTGCTCTGTGCAAGCATATCACGTTTTCCGACTCCAAACTTGGCCAGGCAGTTCATGGAGCTCAGTATGTGTGCAGGGGGATCGTAATGCTAGTACAGGTTTGTGAGCCTCTTACCTCCAATAAAGGGAAATTACCAACCCAACGGCAGACAAAGACATGCTGTACAACTGTGTGTTTTCAATTTTGCGGAACCAACTTTGGGAAGAAACCACATATTGGTCTAGTGGTCAAATGTCCATAAACTTTTGTTCATATTGTGTATGAACTATATAAACATTCATTAAGTCATTAATTTTCTGAACTTCTTAATCCTAATTAGGGTCGCGGGGAGGCTGGTCACAGTCTCAGTTGACTCTGGGCGAGGGCAGAATACACCCTGGACCGCTCACCCAGGATCAACTGAGATTGCTACCAGCCTTGCCATGACCCTAATTAGGATTAAGAAGTTCAGAAAATGAATGACTTAATGAATGCTTATATAGTTCATACACAATTAGGGTCGCGAGGAGGCTGGTAGCAATCTCAGTCGACACTGGGTGAGAGCAGAATCCACCCTGGACCGCTCGTCAGGCCATTGCAAGGCAACTATATAAATATGGTGGGGCCAGAGGCATAGCGGTTAGGGTGCTGTGCTCATGATCGGGAGGTTGTGTGTTCAAATCCCAGTTAGACCCCCACTGTGCTCAGACCCCTGGGCAAGGTCTTAAGATAAGATACAGCTTTATTAATCTCACAATGGAGAAATTCACTGTTACAGGCTCTTGAGGTACCATCAGTAGGGGGTGCAAAAATAGATACAAATACAAACATACACACGTACATATATATTATATAAGTAAATAAATAAGTAGATACATAAATAGTATAAATTAATAAACAATAAAAGAAAAGAATGGAGCAACTTTATAGACTGGCCTATATTAAAGTGTAATGTATCTGAGGGCAGAGATGGGTTGATATGGTTCACAGTCAGTGGGGTAGATGTGGTTGATTAAAGTGCGCGGGGTTTTTATTGCACATAACCGGTATTAACCACAAGTATGCCTCTGTTCACCCAGCAGTATAAATGGGTACCAGTAAAAATATACTGGGAAGGTAACCTGCGATGGATTAGTGTCCCATCCAGGAGGAGTTGAACTCCTGATCGCTTCACGCTACAGAAACTGGGGATAAGCACCGGCCTGATGAGCCACTAGGCTTGGGTGTAAAAAGCCCAGCAGAGTTACCTTTACTATATCAACATGACACAGGATAAGTATGTAAAGGAGTACTTGGTTGTATTGAAATATCAGACAGGAAGGAATGTGCATGTTCCTAGGGTGCTCCATACACCTTGTCTATTAACGATACTGTATGATTATTAGGTAGTTAGGAGACCATCTTTTGTATGTTAATTAGGAATATTCCTGGTTTAGGAATAAGTCAGATAAACATACTTTTTTATTTTTTGTTAGTTCCGTTCTCATATTATTTTTCAATAGTTTTCTGGTCATTTTTCAATACACAGTAAAATGTATCCAGTAACTAGAAGCAGTCAGACAGCGCAAGCATCCACCAAGAAGCTCATTTCCCTCCTTTTATATATATATATATATATATATACAGTAAAACCTCCGCTGACGAACGCTTAAGCTCACAAACTTTTCGCCTCAAGAACATTAAATTTGCGAGCATATAGTCTCTGCTGACGAACTAGTTTTCGGCAGACGAATCAAACACGCGGTCGAAAAACGCCACGGTGGCGGCCACGAGAAGCTGACGCACGCTCACGGCGTCACAGTTCGTCACCCCCTTTCTTTGAATGCGGAAGTGGTTTGTGTTTGCTAGACATTTTGGACCATATTGAGTGTACTTTTGCTATTATGGGACCGAAAAAGACCCCACCACAGGCGGAGATCATTGAAAAACACGAACGAGGTGTGCGTTTGTGTGACTCAGCGTCCCAGTACCAGTACGCCAAGTCTACCATTGCTCCCATCCTTAAGAACAAGGAAGCTATTAAGGGTGCGTGTGTGGCTAAGGGTGTTTCCAAACAGTAAGTCCCTCCCTCCCTCCTCCTACCTTCTACTACCATCACAAAGGTAAATAAAACGACTTTATTATACAGTACAGTTTATTTCTTTAATTACAATACAATAGCACATTTATTATACATAAAATAAGGTATATTTTTGTGTAGTTTTAAGGCTTATTTAGTAGAAAATTATGTTTTATGGGGACCTGGGAACGGATTATTCTCATTTTAATGGTTTCTTATGGGAAATAAATGTTCGGAAGACAAACTTTTCGCCTCACACACACTTTCTGGGAACCAATTATGTTCGTGAGCAGAGGTATCACTGTGTATGTGTATATATATATATATATATATATATATATATATATATATATATATATATATATTTATGTTCAGTTATTTCAACATTACAGATCATGAACAGTATTTGGTTTGTGATGGATTCTTTGAAAATGTTGATTATTTTGGAAGCATTGTAGGTTTTTATTTTACCGACCCTATCCTGCAATTCTTTTTTTTTGTACTTTTGCTCGAAACAGGTAGATGCACAGACAAACGAACCAACACTGACAAAAACAACCTCTTTTGGTTAAACGTTGTTTTATATTCATAAAATTTGACTGATATGACTGATATCACAACAGCAATGAAATGTTATGAGCTGATTTTTAAAAATCATTATTCATATGTTTCTGTAGCCCAGTGCTAAATCTGTAAAAGACAGACACATACTGTTTGATACCCGCCACTACGCGTCACAGCATGCTCTTTGTTTCGCTTACAGAATGGAGTCGTTTATGAAGTTCAGTTTATTTGGTTCATATTTCACATGAAAAATTTATGCATGTCTAATAATAATAATAATAATTATTATTATTATTATAATAATAATAGCAATACTCTTTATGATAAATTGTATATATTCAGAATCAATCTTTTTTTTTTTTTTTTTTTTTTTTTTTTTGATCAGCTGTGTTTGTGGTCAGATTCTTTGCATTCTTTAATCATAGCAGACAAAACTTCAGGTGACTCCGTGACCATCTTTTTGTTTTGTACACCACACTGAAAAAAATGCACATGTCCTTAATTCTTAATGAATTCCATTCATTATAAAATCGAAGAAATAAAATGTGTGACCCGTCCTATCCCACCTTACTGTATCTGGCACCCAGGCTCTAGTGTGTCTGCTGTCAGCATTAATAACTCCATAGAGACAAAGGAGGTAATCAGCCTGCGTACTGCTGTCTGCGATTTCACGAGAAAGCCTAATAAAATCCAAGGGCCCAGGCATCCATTCAGCTTAATGATGCCTGATTGCTAGTAAAATATTGTTTGTGGGTTTTTTTTTTTTTTTTTTTTTTGCGCAAGAGCTATGTGTGGCTTTTTTATTGATTGTCCCTAATGGAACTGTGATGTCATACATATTGGCTCTGAAGCTTTAGCAGAGTTGTGTTATGAGCAGCAGTGACAGAAAGGCTTCTTTGAATCTCTTATGGAGTCAGCCTAATAAAATTTACACACTGATTGGCTCAAGCATCACGCAAATCCCCCCAAATGAAGACAGACAAGTGTCATTTCTCTGCTTGTCTTTGTTGATAGTTTCTGATATTTTTCTGGGGGAATTTATGCACATTAAATATATTTTTAAGTTTCATGGCTGCTACTGCTTCCTTCACTGCAGACTTTCAGCCTACACGGAGTGGCTTTAGGTTCTATGCATCTCAGTGTATACGAGGCAATAATAAAGAACGTTTTAATTTTTGAGCAATAAGACACTGAAAATGTACAATTACTATTCAGAGCCATAGATTACCCATAATGCTCTAATGGCAAGGCTTTGACAACTCAGAGCATGTGTAGCCAGATGTCTTTTCTGATCATGTAATTGTGCTACTTTTAATCAGCCGTGTTCTCAGTTATTCACAGTTACCCTCAAACACATCTGATCAGCCAACGACTGGTTTGATGTGCTTCTTTAGTTTTGGATCAGAACCTCACGGCTCAGCTTATAGCTCTCGGTGTTGTATCCTGTGCACTGCATCTCTCAATCCTGTACTTGTGTGTGGTCAGTAGAATGCTATAATACACCGCTGTCTGTAAAATAAATCACAGTAGATTGTGCAGGTTTTGTGCAAACTGTATAATCACACACTTTGTTCAGAAAGTACAGTTTGGCATTATGGTTCCATTTCTGCGTGAACATTTAGCAGAATAAATTGATATTTGGAAGAAATTTAAAACAATAAATAAATATACCCTATACTGTATGTACATATAGAACTCCGTTATAACCATTAAATATATATGAGGTGCATTCTTACCGTTTTGGGCTACACCTCCTGCCTGAGATTTCATGGGGGAAGAAAGCTTGAAAATGGCTGTTGCTGCTGTTTTTCAATGTCGATCATAGTTGCAGTACATTTTTAAAATATAAACCTCCCTGTATTTAAAGTAGTCTTTCAGTAACGTGATTTCAAGATCAAGTGAGCTACAGTAGGCCCTTGACCATTCGCGGTTCAGCATACTCGCAGATTGGCGACAATTAGTAACTGGAAGTAACTGGCATGTGATTCAAATTTAGCCAGTGGCTTTTGTTTCTCCCTCCTGCTGATTGGTTGCAGACGCTGTGTACACTTCTTTTTTTTTTTTTTTTTCTCCTTTGCACACAAGTTATCAACGTGATTGCTTGAATTGCCAAGTACATTTTTTTTTGTGTGTTTTTAATGATTATTTAATCCCTATGATGTCACTCACACGACCTGCATCCTCTGTAGCTTCTGGTAAGGAGCCTAAGCGCTTTATTTATTAATAAATATTATCACAGTACAAAATGAAAAAGTTTTTACTTAATCATTACTACATTTTAATACATTATTATTATACTCGTGGATTAGCGGTAAACCCGGAAGTAACTGGCACGTGATTCAAATTTAGCCAATGGCTGAAAGCTTTTACTTCTCCCTTCTGCTGATTGGTTGTAGATGATGTGTACACCTCTTTTTTTTTTTTTTTTTCCTCCTTCATGCACATGTCATCAACGTGACTGCTTGAATTGTGGATTCACGTTTTTTTTAGTGTATTTTTAATGACTATTTAAGCCCTATGATGTCACTAAAAATGCCCTGCATCTTCTGTAGCTTCTGGTAAGGAGCCTAAGCGCTTTATTCATTCATAAATATTATCACAGTGTAATATTAAAAAGTTTTTACTTAAATCATTACTACATTTTACTGCAATTATTATGATATTAATGAGTAAGACTGTCTATAGAATGTGTTTAACAATCATATTTTAGCGCATGTAATATCAAACATAGGCTTTTAAAACCGCGTCAATGACTCGCGGATTTTCTTGATCCACGGAAAGGGCCGGAACTGAACCGTCACGAAAAAACGGGGGCCTACTGTATCAAGTTATTGTTTGATGGCCGGTTTATATATTATATAAATATAAAAATTATATATAATTTTTTTTTTCCCATTTGTAAACATTTGTTTGATTATGTGCTTCAAGAGGCTAATCTCACAATGTCTGTTGTGGCGCTCATAGTGGAAAAGCTCCTGATGGTGCAGGCACTCTCAGACATTTATAGGCTACTCATCCAAACTTGTATTCCTTAGATTCCCTCTGCTCGACCCACATTTAATATCTAGTGTGGGCAGGCATGTGTATCTGAGTGTCTGTGTTATGACTACGATTTGACCTTATGCATGTCAGCTAGTGTACCACTGACAGCTTAAAATTTCTGTAATGCAGAAATTCGTCTCCCACCCTTCTTGTGCAATAAAAATGGGTGTGATATTAAAACTAATCTGTCTCCCAGGCTTTGGTGCTGAAAAATAATTGCTCTCACTTTTTCGTCGTTCTCTCTCTCTCCCCCTTTGTCGTATATGAGCAGATATTTTAAAGATCCATACTCTCGCTCTCTCTCGCTCTCTCTCACTCTATTAGACACACATGCTGTCTCACTCATACACACACACCCAATAGTTTAAGCATAATGAGGGCCCTCAGTAAAAAACAATAATAAAAATGATGGTCCAGTCATATGGAGTATATGACATTTTCAGCTGACTGAGCTCTATCTCTATGCACGGCCGTTATAGGCCTGAGTAAGGGTCAGACATTTCCCTAACACTTGAATGGAGTAAGATGCTGTGGGGGAAAAATCTCTCTCTCTCTCTCTCTCTCTCGCTCTTGAAACCTGAATGTGCTGTCGAAATCTGATTTGTCAAACTTGACCATCAGGTTTAAGCTCCACACAGACATGCAATTATTATTATAATGCATTATCTTGTACCTATAATTCACATAACAGTGTGCTCACTCATGCCATGATGACTCTGTGTAAAGATAATGTCTATAGGTTATGTAGGCTAACCTTGTATTGGGTTACATGAGCAAAATGTAAATATTGGCAGGTGTACAGTGCACTCCTGTAGCCATACATTAGTCTTATTGAACCTACTTCATTTCTGCAGCATTACAATAACTGCCTCATCAGCTAGTTTATAATACAGGAATAGAGTAATCTGGTTACCCCACAGGTCAGTGGAGGCCCAGTGGTAAGGTGCTGGATTGCTGATCCCAGTGTTGTGGGTTCAAGCCCTTCTGTCAGTGGTTGTCACTGTCCCCTCAGTGCAGCTACCTGGGTTATGAAAGGCTGACCATGTCGTGAGGTTCATGTAAAAGAGCCATTGCTGATTTTCGGCGAGAGTAGCTGCATAGCCGTCAGCGTGTTTCTGTCCTGCGATGGCATGGCGAGCTGTCCAGGGCGTACTCTTCCCTCGTCCCGAGTCAGCTGAGATGGGCATCAGCCTCCCCGCGACCCTAATTAGGATTACGCGGTTCTGAAAATGAATGACTGGTTACTCCACAGTTGCCTGGAACTGGTTAATGAAAGTGACGAAGATACAGAAAACAACAACACTGCCTGAGGAAGTCAGAATGTTTGTGAAAACAGTTTAATTGTAAGTGAAACCTGATCTTTTAGACCCTTTGTGAACAATCCTCACTCTCTTTCACTCATTTGCTGAACTGCTTTACTAATCCTACTACGAGAGTCATTGGGGTGGGGGTGGAGCCTATCTCCGCCAACACTGGGCATAGGCGGGGTCCACCTACCAACTCACAATGCTCACAACCATTTACACACACTCTGACACCTCGGGGCAATTTTGAATAGCCAGTTAGTTTTATATGCATGTCTTTGAGTCGGGGGAAGAAACCCATGCATGCACACAGATAACATGACAGCTTCACACAGAAACACCTGACCCCCGTGACTCAAACCCAGGATTTTCTTGCAGATGTGCTAACCACTTGTGTCACCTCGAACAATCTTTAATAATAATAATGATGATGATGATGATGATGATGTCATTGTCACTAAAGAACAGGATAAATATTTAAACATTTTAATAATCCATGTTCACTTTTCATCTCTGAATAGTACACACACCCGAGGTCAGACTGCTCCCAGACCCTCTGGAAAATGAGTTTGAGATGTTGGGAATGTAATAAGATAAAATACAGTGTAATAAAAATGCACTATTACTGAGCACACGTACACTTTATTTAGTATTATGTGTAGTCTGTAATGTCAGAAATAAGGTCAGCGTTGTTTGAAATCTGTGCTGAGACCAGCAGGGACAAAAAAAAAAAACAACAACAAAAAAAAAAAAAAAAACAAGCTTGAGTTCCTCAGAGTGTAGTTACATAATCACACCACTAGAGGCGCGAGTATGACTGGAGCAGGCCCATGACTGCAGCTGCAAGGAGGAGCTCAAGCTCACTCCGTCATTCCTCCTTCTGCCATTTTTTACTTTTTTACATACTTTTCAGTTTATACAGTGTTTGAAAGTTTATATAGTGTTTGTTGGGTTTAAAGCTGCAGGTTTACATGTAAAAATGAAGTATTTGTGTTGATTCAAAGCTCGTCTGTCTCAACTCTCACTTATCTGCACAGATAAAACTGCACAGTTTTAAACAGTACAGCGTTTATATGTACACATCGTTTACCTGTCCATCAGCACAACGAAACACAACTAATAACCGGCCTCTGATCTCTCTCTCTCTCTCTCTCTCTCTGTCTCTGTCTCTCTCCTAGTGCCACTACCACTCGTACTACTTCTAGACTCTCTCCTTATGGTTAGTAGAAAAACTAAACTTAGACACGCTCTCGTTCGAGCTGTACGGTACATGATGTCCAAGTCACATCCAAACTGGTTTACTGCCCTGTTAGACGTGTCCAAGGTAGACTTTCTTATTAAACGCACTAAATAACTTTCTTTTTATTTCTTCTTTTTTTTTTCTTTCTTTCTTTTGTCCATCCTTCCTTAATTTCTATTTTTTATTTTCTTTTCTCCTTTCTTCATTTCTGTCTCTTTTTTTTCTCATTCATTCATTCATTTTCTGAACCGCTTAATCCTCATTAGGGTCGTGACGAGGCTGGTGCCCATCTCCGCCAACTCTGGGCAAGGGCAGAGTACACCCCGGATGGCTCGCCAGGCCATCACAGGACAGAAACATGCTGACGGTTATGCAGCTCCTCTTGATGAAAGCCAGCAAAGGTTCTTTTACATCTCTTTTACACCACAGACAGTGAGAGACATGGCTGGCCTTTGGTAGCCCAGTTAGCTGCACTGGGGAATCTTTTCATTCTGTACTTCTTGATTTTCTTTTTCTTCTGTACTTCCTTTCTTCCTTTATTTCTCTCTGTCCTTCATTCATTCATTTCTTTATATTTATACTCCTTTCTTCTGTTCTTCCTATATTTTTTTATTTTGTCTCTGCTGTCCTTTCTTTGTTCCTTTCTTCATTTCTTTTTTTAATTTGTTAGTTTATTCATAACACACACCCTTCCTTCCTTTTCTAGTTCCTAACTTAGATTTTTCCTTTTTTCCTGACTGTGTATTATAAACTTTTTAAAAATGTTGTTATTCATAATCACAGTATCTGTTTGCTGTCTGTATTACTTTGTTTTACAGATGTGTAAGCCTATTATTAATAACTTTTATTTTCCTTCATTCTCTTTTGTTTTCTCTCTTTCTTTCTCATCTGGCCATCTGTTCATACATCTTTTTTTTTTTTCTTTCTCTCAAAACAGATTGAGAGAAGTGTTTTGGGGGGTTTTTTTGGCTTTTTTTTTTTTTTTTGCTTTTTGCAGTTTAGTTGAAGTGAGTCCTCTGTGTGCGTTTGCCGGTATATCTGTATCATAATAGAGTGAAATGGCATGAATCCTACAGAAAAGGATTTCCATAGAATGAGATTTTCTTGAGCTAGAGAAACCCCACACACACTAGATTGCAGACATGGCGCTGCTTTGCGTGATGGATGACGGATGCCGTATGAATATAAGCCTGGTTAATGGCTTTTTAATGGCACATTGTGCCACATATTAGATCCCATCATATAGACAAGACTTCCTGATCTGTACAAAGGAATGCTTTTGTCATTTTTTTTTTTTTTTTTTCCTGTGGCTGGACCACCTATCATCAGTGTAGAATGCTGTGCTTTACAATATGGAGTGAAAAAGGACAAATAACTTGGATAAACGAAACTGGCATGCAGGTTACGATGCAGACGCATACAAAGAAATAAAGGGAAAAGGAAAAATGAGGTTATGACTGAGATGAGGGAGTGTGTAGAAGAATGTCATGAATAAAGCAGCACGGTATGGTAATGCAGCTGCTATTTATAAAAGATTACAGTGGATGTGTTTGCAATGCTACACAGCGGATTGCGTGGAGAATTCTCTGCACGAATGTTTTGGGAGACGAGTCGGTCCTCTGGGGATCTCTAAAATTAGGTCAGTACCAAAGACGGAGGAAGGAAGTAGTAGACAGTATTCAGAGATGATTATACAACGGCGATCAGAAGTAGATCAGTGTTGTTGGTGGATAGCAGCGGCGAGAGCAGTGCTCCAGGTGAGCGGCAACACAAGGCTCTTTGATCATTCACCGAGCTCCTTGGGCCTGAGGTGGCATTTTGGGTGTGCGATGGAAGATGAATCTGAAGCTCAGTCTGTTTGCTTGGTGTAGGTGAAAGTTTTGGTGTTGGAAGGCGCTTGAGTTAATGTTCCTCTGCTGGATTTTTTTTTTTTTTTTAATTTACATGCAATTTTAAACTATGATCAAAGGTTTATTATGTCAGAGAGGTATCAATACAGAGATCCCTCACTTTCCGCGGTTAATTGGGACTGAGATCCCCACGCGACTACCAAATTCCGCGAAGTACGATCGACCCCCCTCCCCAAATCTCCCAGCTGACGTATACCTACATGTATATGTGTATATAATATCAATAAATACATATTCAATGCTACAAAAAAAAAAAAAAAGCATAAGATGTAAATAAAATGTAAATACACACGCATACAGACGCGCATGTGCGCGTGCACAAATGTAACTAGTTTTGATTGGAGGTTTTGGGTTGCTTTTTTTGTTTGTTTAGTAGTTTGGTTTTTTTTGCATAATTGGCCTTGTTTTTGCAGCATTTTCCTTAACTTTTTCCCCTATTCTTCCTTAATTTCCTTATTTTTTAATTCTATGAATATTTTTATTAAAAAAAAAAAAAAACGCGATGCACTGAAGGCGCATGAATTGAAGCGCGAAGTAGCGAGGGATCCCATACAGGATTCAACATGTTAAAATAACTTCATGACCGACACATGCAGTATACGCATGTGCAAAGAGCATAATTCTGATCTTTTATATATATATATATATATATATATATATATATATATATATATATATATATATATATATAAGGTTTTAATTGCTGTTAGGGATGATGTCAATGATTAATAGTTAAATAGTTATGTCAGGATTAATCCATGCACTGTACACTATTTACAATACAAGTTTCATCACATGATGATTATGTAAAATTTTGGAGATGACAGACTTTTCTTTGTGGTATTCTGCAGCAGGGTGGCATCTTGGCATTGTGGTGAGCAAGGTGCTTGGTTTGGGGCTCGGTAAGGGCGTGTCCGCATTTCTTGTCACAAACAAAGTCATGCACACCGGGATAATTTCTGTTCCAAACTCCTAAGTACGTGTCTGTGTGTGTAAGAGAAAACAGTTTTGGGGATGGGGGGTCTACTTGGGATGCAATGTACTCGCAAGTTGTTTTGGGTGTTCACTTCCTCTGCCCTGTGTTGGCTGAGATAGGCTCAAGCGTCAGTGTAACCTTATTAGAATTAAGTAGGGAGATAAATGAGTGTGTGTTTTGGAGCATCCCAGACATAGCACTGGTCTTTATTTATCTCACACAACTAGGTGCGTCTCGTCTCCTGCTATTCATATTGAAGACAAAATGATGTCAAATCACATTACTGTGTTGTACCAAAAGCTTGAAATTAGTGTGAGGTTTAATGAGCTCTGTCCAGGTTTATTGTATGTCATATATTTCGAATTTCACTTTCATATTTAAATTGATCCTATTAAAAAAAAAAAAGAGTGAGTGACATCACTTACTTAACCCCTCCAAACAGTAGTCAGTGATTCAGAGGAAATATGAGAGTGCACTGATTTTTTTTTTTTTTTTTTGACAGTTTAATGGATATTGACTGTGATGTCTTTAAGTAAATATTAGCGAAGCACCATGCGAGAAGAGCAGCATTGATGAGGGGGGAAAAAATGTAGGACCGTAAAATGACTTGTAAATTGAGAGCTTTACGCAATTTCCTCAGGGATCAATAAAGTATTCTGAATCCCGGCTCAGCTCCTTCACCACATGGTCTGGTACAAGCCCTGCTTTACAGCAGCAGAGACTACAATGATCTGCCTGTTGATCTCTCACTCCATCCTTCCCTCACTTGTGAACAAGACTCCGAGATACTTGAACTCCTCCACATGGGGTAGGACCTTGTTCCAGGCCCGGAGGGTGCATTTCACATTTTTTCAGCTGAGAACCATAGCCTCGGATTTGGAGGTGCTGATTCTCATCTCGGCCGCTTTGCAGTCAGCTGCAAATCGGTCTTGCAAGAGCTGGAGGTCCAGGCTTAATGAAGCCGAAAGGACAATGTCATCAACAGAAAGTAGAGACAGCATCCTATGGGTACCAAACCAGAACCCTTGTACGCTTTGACTGCATCTAGAAATTCTGTCAGTAAAAAATTGTAAACGGAACCGGTTGACAAAGGACAGCCTTGGCAGAGTCCAACCCTCACTGGAAACAAATTCAACATTTTGTGACCAAAGCTAAACAAGCTCCAGCTCCGGGAATATAGAGACCCATATCAACGGGTCCAGTATATCATATTCCTGAAGTACACCCCACAATTTAGTCTGAGGGAC
Organism: Plotosus lineatus; assembly: GCA_024760905.1. Lineage (NCBI taxonomy): Eukaryota > Metazoa > Chordata > Actinopteri > Siluriformes > Plotosidae > Plotosus > Plotosus lineatus. The sequence goes on from CM045728.1 coordinate 17,315,611, forward strand.
ACGGTTGAAAGCCTTCTCCAAGTCTACAAAGCACATGTGGATAGATTGGGAACTCCTGGATCTGGGTATGGAACAGCCATTTCTTCTTCATGCCATCTGACACATCAGGCCTCCACACTCGTTCTCCACTTACTCTTGTCTTTTGCTGTGGTTCTTACTTCATTCTAAGTTTTCCATGCTTACCTTTCTCTTTCTTTTTCTACTGTTCTTCTCTATGTTGTTTTTGCTCTTCCTTTCTATTTCCTTCTGGTGCCCATGATAATGCTGTGATGCAGTCATTTTCTTGTTCTTGCCACCTTGTTCTTACTTCCTGACTCGGTCTCTTGATCTTATAGAGTCTAGTTAAGAGTGCTGCAGCTGGGCCAAAAACCACATTGTTCCTTCTGAATCCGAGGTTCAACCATGGGTTCGATTCCTCTCTCTAATTCTCCTGAATCGACCTTCCCAGGTAGGCTGAGGAGTGTACTTCCACGACAGTTGAACACACTCTCTAGTCCTGTTTTTTAAAAAGGTGGACTATCACTCCGGTTTGTCAATCCAATGGGACAGCCCCCAATGACCACGCAATGTTGTAGAGATGTGTCAACCAAGATAGTCCTACAACATCTCGAGCCTTGAGATATTCAGAGATCTTGGGCGTGTTGATGGGATTGAGGAGGTCTTTAAAGTACTCCTTCCCCCTTATGTCAACATCTCCATTTGAGGTGGGCAGCTCCCGACTTCTACTGTAAAGTATTTGTGGCTTTCCTTTCTAAGGCGTCAGATGGTAGTCCAGAACCTTTTCAAGGCCAACAGATCTCACAGAACTCCTCCCACACCAAAGATTTTGGATTTTGCAAGGAGGGGAATGATTTAGACAGCACTGTAGAATGTACATAAGTCTGTTGGGGTGAAATATCTATTAGAAGTTCAACTCCTCTGAGATGGGATGCTAGTCCATTACAGGTTAGCTTCTGGTACCTGGTTATTACTGCTGGGTGAATAGAGACACACTTGTGGTTAAGACCTTGTCCAGGACTTTTAGTACAGTGGAGGTCTAATTTGGATTTGAACCCACAACCTCTCAACTATGAGTGTAGCACCCTAACCATGACACTTGCCCTTAAAATGTAAATAAAACAAATCCAAGTGCTTTCATTAATGATGTTTTGTATTTTTTTTCTTAGTATATTTTACATATAGCCTCGATTTGATTAACTCGAGTCCAGTGGGTCCGGTTCATTTAGTTGTGTGCTTCAGTATAAACTGTCACTTTTGGCTTATGGGACATCTGCTATTCCAGCGTGCACAATTTGGACGTGTACATGTGTGACAGTGTACCGCAGAGCTGTGCCTGAAAACCTGTGCTTTCCTCTACGATTCATTCAGTCCATGTCAGATCAGCGTATCATTACCTGTTAGAGGTTTTTATGAATGAAACCTGGGGATTTATTTATTTTGGACACGCATAACAGACGAGATCAGTTTTCCGACTTGCGCTGATAAGGAAAACCCTGTTTTGTATCAGAAGAGACATTGTCGAAAATCCATGTTGAACTAGTTATTTATGGAAAAGTAAATAAAAAGACAGCAATAGATTCCTGTATAGATTTTATATATTTCCCAACTGTCCCCTGTAATACATCCCAAAGAATCAGATCTGAGCGCAAACAGAACAGATCTGAGATGCGGTTTCTCTGCCTGTTGTAAAAAGCATCTTAGGCAGTGAGTACACCCGAACTAGATTTTTATTTATTTTTTATTTTTTTTAAAACGAAAGTGTAGGCATAGCGGATTTATAGCATGCTATCATTTATTCATTCATTTTCTGTAACCGCTTAATTCTAGTTAGGGTCGCAGGGAGGCTCGCGCCCACCCCAGCCGACTCCGGGTGAAGGCAGAGTACACCCTGGACAGCTCGCCAGGCCATTGCAGGGCAGACACACACCGATGGCTATGCAGCTACTCTTGTTGAAAGTCAGCAATGGTTCTTTTACAGGAACCTCACACCATAGACAGTGAGAGACATGGCCGGCCTTTGAGAACCCAGTTAGCTGCACTTGGGGTGGACAGTGACAACCTGTGGAGAGTGGGGCTCGAACCCCCAACCTTAGAATCAGTAATCCAACATTTTTACCACCAGGCCACCACTGCCTGTTATAATTTTATATTTTTTTTTTTTTTTTTTTTTTTGTAAAAAGGCAGATTCAAATGACATGTACAGCTTGAGCTGTATGAAAATGCGCAATAAAACCCAAACTGGGGATTTAGCTCAGTTGGTAGAGCGTCTGCTTTATCCTCCGGAAGGTCGAATCCAGCCGCGTCATACCATGAGACGTTAAAATTTGGGAGTTGTTTCTTCCTGCTTGGCGCTCAGCATCAAAAGGATAAAACAACGCAACAACTGGTACCGTACAGCGGCGACGGGTACCCGGAGCGCAGGGGGTGCTGGGGTCTCATGCGCATTGAGCATATGCGTGTATGAAATTGTGCTATATAAGCATTTTTTATATATATATATATATACACACACAATAATAATAATAAAAATAATAATAAAAACTGCTTCCAAAGCTGTTCTCTGAATTCGCACCAAATTTCGAGCAGGACCAAATTTTTTTCCAAGACCACAAATACGGACCACTTACCTCAATTTTGACTAACTTCTTCTTTTACTTTCGGCTGCTCCCTTCAGGGGTCGCCACAGCAAATCATCCGCCTCCACCTCACCCTGTCCTCCGCATCTTCTTTTCTGACTCCAACGACCCTCATGTCTTCCTTCACCACATCCATAAATCTCTTCTTTGGTTCAATTTTGAATCAATCATTTCAATCATTATGATGCAAATCAGAAGTATTACCCTCAATTTTGACTAACTACCACCCTATATATACTGCTTTACCCTATAAATGAAATTCATTTGTATATTCAGCCATGATTGCTTCCATGCAAGCTTGGCATAAATCCCTATATTACATCAATGCACACAAACAAATTTAAGCACTTTAGCAAACACAGATAGCCAGTCTCTATTTATTTATGATGCTTTGAAAGTTTGTGTGCCTGTGGTCATTATACTTAGGTAAATATGTGATGTGTGTGCTGTGGTGATACAGATTTGACAGAAATAAATAAGCAAGCCTATGTTTAGAAGCCTAGTTAGCACAGCGAGTCATGTTTACAATGCTCAAGAAGTTTGTGTGTTTGTGGTCATTACACCAGTGATGTAAAGGGTACTGTAGTGATTCAGATTTGAGTGAATGAATAAGTAAATTTATGGAGAGCACACTAGATACCCCAAATATTACAATTATTATCATTATAATTAAAAGACGTTCAGAAGTATGGGGTGGTGTAAAAGTTATATAAGATGTATAATTGTGGCCTGTGATCATTTGTACGTTATATGTCAGAAGGTAGATATGCAGAGTACACTACATAAACAAACATTTGATAAGCATGGGTTATACCCCCATTTCAGTGGCGCGCGGCACTCTCACTGAAGCAAAACCGGAGTCATCCTCCAACATTTCTCAGTCATTCCGTCATCTCCCGTGTCCTTCCGTACGATTCCGAAGGTATTCCTCCTCTTCCGTCAGGCCAAAATCTTCCGCGAACTTCGTCCTTTCCACAAACGTTCCGTGATCGTTCCTTTTGTTCCGTGAACGTTCCGCGAACATTCCTCCTTCTTCCAGGTGGTCAAAAGCAGCCACAGAATCCCCACGGAATACTTACGGAAGGTTTGCGGAATACTTGCAGAACGTTTGCGGAATGGTTGCAGATAACACGGAAGACTTGCGGAACACTCAAGGAAGTCACTTCCACTATAAATTATTCAAGTTCATTCACTTTATTTTTTCTGTTTTCCTGTTCATGTAATAAAGTTTTAAAGTTATAATCACTGTGGTTTGGTCTTGTGTGCATGGTTTTTAGTCTGGAATGGTTTATTGAGGTGCAAATAAAAGGAACGTATTGACATTATTGATATTAAACATGTTAACATATGTCAAATTTTAAATTTATTGTGCATTATAAATATATTATACATTATAAACATATAGTATGAATGAGGGAATGAGCTTCCTTTGTCGATTCGGCGTATTTACAGGCAGAATCAGGAGCAAATCCTTTGATCTTTGCCGATTTTCCCTCGTTGAAACGTGGTTATGCCGGGCATTCCTTAGTTATTCCGTGTTGAACGTGAACGTTCCACCTTCATTCCGCCTGTTCCGCAATCATTCCATAGCTCTTCCTTCTAAAATGGAGTAGTGCCGTAGTCATTCCTCAAGTGTTCTGTGCTTTCCGTGAACGTTCCATGAATTATCCGAAGGTCTTCCTTTGCAATCCGCACTGGTTCCGAAGGTAATCTGAGCGCTTTTACACATGTATTTCAACATTGTACTGCGGTCTTTCAGTGTCTTTTCCGCACATTCCGTGAATGTTCCGAAGGTGTTCCGAAGGTACAATTTTCCGTAGGTTTTTGACCCATTTTTCGTGTAGCTCTTCCGTAGAGTGCCTTCCACACCTTTCCGCCACGATCATTGCATGCTGCGCTCCAGTGAAATGGGGGTATTACAGTCCTATATTCTGACAGCCCATTGGTCTAATAACCCAGATGAACTGAGTCGAGTACCCAACTGATTTCAACAAGGTGCCATCTTATTTGAGTAGGGCTGTTAAAACGTAGCTCCTCCCCGAAAAGCATGCTAGCTAGCCCAGATTTCTTGCGTCGTAACCACTTTATTTTAGAACAAAGTTTACTTCATAGTGTAACATCTTTGACCGTTAAAATAATCTAAATGTTTTTTAAATGTTTACCGTACTCAGAGTTTAGGATAGATTTTTTAAATTGGATATCACTTTTCACAGGTAATCTAAGGTTTACAATGTGATGAGTCAGATTTAACGTGTATGAATAAAAAAATATGATTAGCAAAGTATCATCTGAAAATATAGGTTTAGTTTAAAGTGCATTGTAAAAAGCTTGTGCATTCAAACCAATGACGAGCAATGTAGCTTTTTCACAATAGGAAGAGAGCGAGAGATGCTTCAATCGTTCTGAATCAGAAGCCGGGGCGCAGGTCTCATCTGGAGTATGATTATTGGTTCAGAAATCAGTTACGCTCGGAAGACCTTATGAATCAGAGCTAATTAGCCTGGAGCTGTATCTCTCCTGTCCCCTTCTGTCTCTGCATGCTTGTCAGATGCACATTTAGACAAGTCCCCTTGTGTTAGGCTAATGTGATTAGAACAGATATTTAGAACGCTACTCATGCAAACCAGCTCACAAACCGTGTTGTTTTTTCTGATGGTAGATACCAGTATTAAAAAGAGGTTAGCATGAGTTCTTTATTTCGATAGTTATTGTTCAGATGTAGTAGTACCTGTGAAGTCTGCTACCACAGCTGGACAATTTTATATCAATATCCTAAATAAACGGAGCCTGTACCGGTCCATCATGGTGAAGAATGAGCTGAGCCACAAGGTAAAGTTCTCAATTTACCAGTCGATCTATGTTCCAACCCTCACCTATGGTCACGAGCCTTGAGTAGTGACCGAAAGAACAAGGTTGGGGAGACAAGCCGCTGAAATTAGCTTCCTACGCCGAGAGGCGGGGTTCTCCCTTGGAGATAAGGTGAGAAGTTCTATCATCCGGGGAGAGCTCGGAGTAGATCCGCTGCTCCGCCGCATTGAGAGGGGCCAGTTGAGGTCGCTTGGACATCTGGTTAGAATGTCTTCTGAACGCCTCCTTGGTGTGGTGTTTCGGGCATGTCCAACCGGGAAGAGACCCTGGCGTCGACCTAGAACACACTGGAGGGACTATGTCTCTCGGCTTGTCTGGGAACGCCTCGGTGTCCCCCCGGAAGAGCTGGAGGAAGTGGCTGGGGAGAAGGATGTCTAGGCCTCTTTGCTTAGGTTGTTGCCCCCATGATCCGACCCCAGAAGAAGCGGAAGACGATGAATGATGGAATGAATGGGTCCTTATGTATTTTTCTCACTACTGTGGTCAGTTCAGGTCCGTGTCATGGCGAGAGACAGTATTTTACTGGATAATTTTGTAATGGTAATAGGAAAGCATTTTATAATTTATAAGGTAATGATTGCAATTGCAGGGCTTCCAACTTGTGCAAATTTATTCGTATTTGTACGAAAAGTAACATAAAATACGGCAATACGATTCATTCGATCATTAATATCAATTTCTAACTTTCAGGAAAATATGTTCCCTTCAATTTTATTTGACAATATTTATCAATAATTCTGATGAATTGCATCAAATTCAATCCATGTTTACATGTTTCCCTTCCTGGCAAAGCCAAGTCTCGCGATACGCAATAATCTCACAGGATGTTATTGTTGTATTTTACGACATGATTCGTTAATTGGCAGCAAGGTGGTCAATTTCCATGAATCAGCGGCTATCTTACATGCACTGTGCTAACAAGAGCCAATCATTGAACGGTTGCGGGAAACCCAAAATGGCGACGAAAAGAAGGTCTCAGTTCCTCTCGTGAGGGATCTGAACTTGTAGACGGAAGACCCCATGGATGATGTCACAGGGGAAATATTGAAAATCGTTAATGGCAAAGAGCCAGATCTAGATCAGGATGATGTGTCATGTGATTTTGATGTTCATATCAAAATCAAGGGTCAGCTGAATTATAATTATCAGTATTGGAATTTTATGATGAACACGGTTAAAAGAACTATGACATTTACATATAGTATGACTTTATTTTCTCCCAATCTCAGTGTGCTGTCTGTGGTTATTTAATCTGATATTGAACAACATTAAAATTGTTCTTGATGTTACAATTGAAGTTTAACTGTGTTGTAAAAACTGTTGAAACATTGAAGAAGAATCATGGAATGTGTAAGGCTTGTCGAAGAAATGTTTAAATTCGTTTATTCATTCATTTTCTGAACTGGTTAATCCTAAAAATGATTGCAGGGAGGCAGGTGCCCAGCTCAGCTGACTCTGGGCAAGGACGGGGCACATACTGGGCAGCTCGCCAGGTCATCTCTCAACTTACTAAAGAAACACGAAATCCAATGGCCTATTTTGAGAATCAGCTGAATAAACCTTCCTCAGTTCACATAAACTCAGGTTCATTAGCTTGATCATTAGCACACATATGCAGCATAATTGGACTTGTCTGTCTCTCCTCCCGTGTAAACGATAAAGTCAGCATTAAACTCGAAGAGGAATAAACATGCTGCTTCGTGCCCTGTCAGGAGTTAGTGTGTAGTTGGTATTCTCTCAGTTGTGCTTTGTCCAGACTCTTATTTACTCTCCACAGTCCGTGCCCTGCCTTATCATGCTGCCTGTCAGTCAAGGAGCACTGCTTATTGCTGTGCCATGGCCTTGACTGGTGAGGGTTAACGGCAAGGATGATGTGACAAGCAGACTAAACGCTTTTAGTTTCACCTTCAATAAACACGCACACACACACACACACACACACACACACACACACTTAAAAATACTGATAAGCTGCTTTCACAAGCCATATATTTTACTGCTGCTGAGGCCCAGTGAAAGGGGTGAAAAGAGAGTGGTCAAGGGAGGCAGGAAAGAAAAACAGCTTGGAATATATGCATGTGAAACTACTGGCGTGGAAGAGAAGTAAAATATGACACATCATGGTTCATGCTGTTGTAGGACAATAATCAATAACCTTGATATGATGTGGCCATACATTTACATTTCTGATATTTGGCAGACACCCTTATCGAGAGCAACTTACCCTTTTTTATTTATTTGTTTTAAAAATACAAATAAGCACTTGAGGGTTCGAGGCCTTGTTTGAGGACCCAATAGTGGCAACTTGGTGATACTGGACTTAAACGTCTTACCTTTGATTCAGTAACCCAGGTCCTGAACTGCTGAGCTGAGACCCATCTCCTGTCCTACATTTAGCAGAGTTATAATTTTATCCTTCATACAGCACATATAGTAATCCCTCGCTACTTCGCGCTTCAGGTCATGTGGCTTCAGTGCATCGCGGATTTTTGAAAAATAAAAAAATAAGGAAATAAGCAAAAATAGGGAAAAGGTTCAGGAAAATTCCACAAAACAAAGTCAATTATGCACCCCCCCCCCCCAAAAAAAAAAAAAAAAAAAAAAAAAAAAAAAAACAACCCAAAACCCCCTAACAAAACTACTTAGATTTTTGTGTGCGCACGCATCTATGTGCATCTGCATGTGTGTGTGTGTATTTATATTTTATTTACATCTGATGCATTATTTTTTGAATGTTTAATTGTTAATATAAGCATTTATAGCATTGAATATGTATTTATTGATATTATATACACATTGATCCTACTTTGCGGAAATTTGGCGTTCGTGGAGGGTCTCGGTCCCCATTAATCGTGAAACGTGAGGGTTCACTGGATTCCAAGCATTACTTATTCAAAAAAAGATAATATCATCTTTTTAAATCTCCTGCTGGATGTTGTGGCATCTTCTGTCATCCGCCTGTCCAACCTTTACTCCTACAGTTTTTCTTAATTTTCAAACATGGCAGACATATTTAATGCATGCTGAGGATGCTCATATTATCGAATGTTGATTGAGTGTTGTTGCCCTTGAGATAGTAAACTTGACCTTTTCCCTTTGTGCCTTCCTTCTGAAATCATTTCCCCTACAGCTTTTCTCAGACTTTTTTGCAAATTTTGCAAACATGCGTTAAAGATGCGGATATTCCTGTATAACACTGATCAGTTGATTTGCGAGACAGTTATGATACTGTGTAATGAACTCCTTCACACTCCTGAGTAAAGACTGTTCTCCAAGAACAACTCTGCCTGCAAAAAAAAAGTAATAAAGACAGTTAACATAATCATGCACAGAAAGAACAAACCAACTTTTTGCTGTTTTATGAACTAAAATGCAAGTATCAGTACCATGATCCAATTTCATGGGAAAAGCTTATTTAGTGGGAGATATTGTGCCCACTTGAGCTCTGGTTTAATCAGTTTAGTTATGATTAATGCTGTGGAACATCCACAACAGTTAAAAGTTTGTGTTCACTTGCCCTTAAGCGAAGTAAACCTAAACTCGGCTTCCTTCTTTCAGCTCCGACGCGAGAAACTCTTTCCATGAATGTTATAGGATCGCTTCCCCAAAGGCAGTTTCACCATATCAATTTTATCTTAATTTGGTACAGGGTATTGCAATTTTTTTTTCCAAGCCACATTGTATTAGTGTTGTATTGTGTAGGTACTTAATCTGTTACAAATACACTCGGCCCTCTACTTACGAAATTAATCCATTCCAGTGCCTTTTTCGTAACCTGTAGTTTCCGCAAGTAGAGGTGCATTTTACATGTAAAACGCGTGATTCATTCTAAGGCTCCCACGACTACCCCATAAACCCTTTAAAAATTATAAAAGTATACCAATTTTGTATGAAATATGTGTTAAAAGTAAAAAAAAAATTATGTACAAAAAGGTTCGCCACAGCGAATCATCTGCCTCCATTTGACTCTATCCTATGCATCTTTTACTCTTACTCCAACGACCTTCATGTCCTCCTTCACCACATCCATAAATCTTCTCTTTGGACTTCCTCTAGGCCTTCTGCCTGGTAGTTCCAACCTCAGCATCCTACTGCCAATATACTCACTATCCCTCCTCTGTACATGTCCAAACCATCTCAATCTAGCCTCTCTGACTTTGTCTCCAAAACCTCTTACATGTGCTGTCCCTCTGATGTACTCATTCCTGATCCTGTCCATCCTCGTTACTCCCAGAGAGAACCTCAACATTTTCATCTCTGCTACCTCCAGCTCTGCCTCCTGTCTTTTCCTCAGTGCCACTGTTTCTCAACCATACAACATCACTGGCCTCAACACCGTCTTGTACACTTTTCCTTTCATTCTTGCCGATACCCTCCTATCGCACATCACACCAGACACTTTTTTCCAACCTTTCCAACCTGCCTGCACACGCTTCTTCACCTCTTTTCCACACTCGCCATCGCTCTGGACTGTTGAGCCTAAGTACTTAAAATCCTCCACCTTTCTTATCTCTGCTCCCTGTAACCTCACCGTTCCTCTTGGGTCCTTGTCGTTCACACACATGTATTCTGTTTTACTGCAGCTAACCTTCATTCCTCTCATTTCCAGGGCATACCTCCACCTCTCTAGGTTTTCCTGCACTTGTTCTCTGCTCTCACTACAGATCACAATGTCATCCGCAAACATCATAGTCCATGGAGATTCTTGTCGAACCTCGTCTGTCAGCCTGTCCATCACCTCCACCTTGAACTCTTCTGTCACACCGACAGCACACCTCACCACTGTCTTACATCTCTCATACATGTCCTGCACCACTCTAACATACTTCTCTGCTACTCCAGACTTACTCATACAATACCACAGTTCCTCTCTTGGCACCCTGTCATATGCTTTCTGCAGATTCACAAAAGCACAATGCAGCTCCCTCTGGCCTTCTCTGTACTTCATTAACATCCTCAAAGGAAACACTGCATCTGTGGTGCTCTTTCTTGGCATGAAACCAAACTGTTTTTCACAAATGCTGACCTCTATCCTTAATCTAGCTGCCACGAGTCTGCACGTCTCCCTTGTTCTTAAAAATGGGCACAAGCACACTTCTCCTCTATTCCTCCGGCATCTGCTCACTCTCTAAGACCTTGTTGAATATTCTTGTCAGAAAATCTACTGCTACCTCGCCTAGCCACTTCCATACCTCCACCGGTATGTCATCAGGACCAACTGCCTTTCCACTCTTCATCCTCTTCAGTGCCTTCCTCACTTCACCCTTACTAATCTTTGCTACTTCCTGGTCCGCAACGGTCATCGATTCTACTCTTTTTTTTTTTCTGTCTCATTTTCCTCATTCATCAAAGTACTCTTTCCATCTTTCCAGCACACTTCTGTCATCAGTCAATACATTTCCCAATCTGTCCTGAATCACTCTAACTTGCTGCATGTCCTTTCCATTTCTATTTATCTGCTATGCCAACCTGTATAAATCATTTTCTCCCTTCTTACTGTCCAGCCTAGCATACAAGCCATCATACGCCCTCTGTTTGGCCTTTTACACCGCTCCCTTTGCCTTACGCTGTGTCTCCCTGTATTCCTGTTTACTCTCTTCGGCCCTCAATGCCCCACTTCTTCTTAGCTAACCGCTTCCTTTTTACACACTCCTTCACTTCCTCATTCCATCACTAAGTCTCCTTATCTACTGTCCTTCCAGAGGACACACCAAGAACTCTCCTACCTGTCTCCCTGATCATATTAGCTATACAGGGGGTGGACAAATTAATGGAAACACCAAACATTTTGGCATCATAATCTTTGAACATCATTTAAACAATCAAAACTTGGCATATGTATTGATTCATACAACTTGTGAATTGTTTCCAAAGGAATTTTAAGCCATTCTTCAGTTAGAATACTCTCCAACTCTTTTAGAGATGACAGCGGACTTGTGCTTTGCTGAGGACTTTTTCCCTCTCTTTCAAAGGCAGTCATTACTTTTGAAACAGTACCTCTTGAAACACCGAACATTTGGTGCAGTTTTTGTTACACTAGTGCAGTGGTTCTTAACCTTGATGGAGGTACCGAACCCCACCAGTTTCATATGCATATTCACCGAACCCTTCATCAGTGAAAAATAAAAATATGATTTTTTTACAAATTCAAGACATAGGTGCTGTTGTGTTCTTGTATTCCCCATCTCCATGCAGTTTCACGAAGTGTTCCTTTAGTTTTGCAGGTGCAAGACGAGAGTTGCTCAACTTGGCATTGCAAATCATTCAGATAGGATGCTGAGTCCTGTGAATCCATGTTGTACATATTCGTCCGACCACTTTCTTTTTTTGCTCGACATAGTTAGTATGGATTAAAATATTCCGAAAAAATCTCACGACTCCACACATTGACTACTGAGCGCGCTAAATTCCCCACGGCACTGATTGGCCAAGCAATGTAATGTGATCATCTGCAGCCAGTGATGGCCAAGCGGGGCGTGTCATCACTAATTGACATGATGAGTCGGATGTGTCCTGACCTCCGTGGCGAACCCCTGAGACTGACTCACCGAACCCCTAGGGTTCGATCGAACCCAGGTTAGGAACCACTGCACTAGTGCCTACCATACGAGCACCAACAATTTGGCCTTCTTTAAAATCTGAGAGGTCTGCCATTATGGGGTATGATTAATGTTTTCAATATCTGAAAAAGGAAAAAAAAACATTTATTTACATCAACATATCAAATAACAAAATTATTATACAAAAAAATAATAACATTAAATAAAAACAACAAGTTTTGATTGTTTAAATTATGTTCAAAGATTATGATGTCAAAATGTGATGTGTTTCCATTATTTTGTCCACCCCCTGTAGTTATCCAGTCATCTGGAATCACTTCCTGATCACCCAAAGCCTGTTTCAACTCCACCTTGAAGACAATAGGACACTCTTACTTTTTCAGCTCCCACTTTGTCTTCTGCTCTGCCTTTGCCTTCTTCACCTTCCTCACCATCAGCGTCATCCTGCACACCACCAGCCTATGCTGTTTGGCAACACTCTCACCCACTACTACTTTGCAGTCACTGACTTCCTTCAAATTACATCGCCTACACAAGATGTAGTCTACCTGTGTGCTTCTACCTCCGCTTTTATAAGTCACCTTATGCTCCTCTCTCTTCTGGAAGAAAGTATTCACCACAGCCATTTCCATCCTTTTTGCAAAATAAATCAACATCTGTCCTTCTGTGTTCCTGTCCTGGATATCAAACCTGCCCATCACTTCCTCATCCCCTCTGTTGCCTGCACCAACATGTCCATTGAAGTCTGCACCAATGACCACTCTTTCACTTCTGGGGGCACTGTGCATCACTTCATTGCATTCATCACTACACTTCGATTCATCACTAACTCACTCCAGAATCTCTCCTCCTCTTCTAGCTCACATCCTGCCTGTGGGGCATAAGCACTAACAACATTGAACATCACACCTTCAATTTCTAACTTGAGACTCATCACTGTCTGACACTCTTTTCACTTCTAGAACATTCCTGACTGACTCCTACTCCATTTTTCTTCCCATCCACGCCATGATAAAACAGCTTTAAACCCCACTCCTAAGCTTCTAGCCTTGCTACCTTTCCACCTGGTCTCCTGAACACACAGTATGTCTACCTTCTTCCTCTGCATCATGTCAGCCAGCTCTCTACCTTTTCCTGTCATAGTTCCGACTTTCAAAGTCCCTACTCTCAGTCCTAGACTTATGCCTTTCCTCTTCTCTCTCTCTGCCTACGGACACGCCTCCCGCCTCTCCTTCAACCAACAGTAGTCCAATTTCCACCAGCACCCTGTTGGTTGACAGCACTGATGGCGGTCGTTGTTATCCCAGGCCTCAACTGATCCGGTATGAAATTAGTATTGACGGTTCGCATTGTGTATTTTTGCAAAAGTTTTACGGCGGATGCCCTTCCTGTCATAACCCTCTGTATTTATCCGGGCTTGGGACCGGCGTGAGGACGGATACTTGTTTGTGCCCATCCTCACGGCTGCATTCCCCACCCTTCTTCACAAGGTCTTTAAATATGGCAGTTGCTTTTTCCAAAATAATCGCCACCGTCACTGTATCTCCGCTTTTAATGCCTGTTTTTGCTTCAATATCGTTCCGAAATAATCGCCTCTGTCACTGTATCACCGCTTTTAAGGTGTCCTTCTGCTTCAATATCGTCCCGATTGTAGAGGGGTTTTGGCCATACTCCTTTGCGATTTCCCTCAACCGCATCCCACTTTTGTATTTTTTTATTATCTCCTGCTTCACTTTGATTGATAACGGAGCCCGCTTCTTCTTTTCGGTGTCACTGGGAATCACTTTCTTGGGGTCCATGGTGGATAACAAAATATAACGCTGCAATGATCACTTTCAAAATAACTCACAAGCCAACAGTCCTCTTCAACTCTCCATGCGTGTGACAAACAGGAAGTATGGGTACTAGAATGAGTACAGTTCAGCTCCCTCCTGGCCAATAGGAGGCCAGTGGGGCGGGATGTTGGGAGACAGCCAATGACAGAGCAACTCGCGCATTGTTTGAATGGTGCGTTTTAATGTTTGAATGGCCCGTTTGAATTTTTGAATGGTGCGTTTGGCACTTTTCATAAGAAGAGGTTGTTTCGTATACAGAGGATGAAAATTTAGGAAAATGTTTTTTGTAAACTGGATTTTTCGTATTCAGAGGTTTTCGTTAGTAGAGGGCCGACTGTACAAATTACAAAAAACAAATTAATATCTTTACAGTCAAAAAAGCACATTATTGTCAGTCTGGGAATTTTTTTACAATTAGAATTACTATTAAAGGTGTTGTCAAAGAAAACAAATCCACAACCATTGATCAAATTGAACATTTAAACATGAAACCTGTGTGGAAATGCAGGAATCCCTCACTTTCCACAGTTAATGGGGACAGAGACCATCTCGCGACCCCCAATTTCCGCGAAGTAGGATCGACCCACCTGACTGACGTATACCTACATGTATGTGTGTGTATAATATCAATAAATACATATTCAACACTCTAAATGCCTATAATAACAATTAAACATTCAAAAATAATGCATAAGATGTAAATGAAATATAAATACACACACATACAGACACGCGTGTACACACACAGATGATGCACACCTCACATTAAAATGTAAGTAGTTTTGGTGGTTGTTGGGGGTTTTTTTTGTCTTTGTTTGGGTTTTTTTTTTTTTGGCACAATTGGCCTTGTTTTGTGGTATTTTCCTTAACTTTCCCCCATTTGTCCTGAATTTCCTTAATTTTTTATTTTTCAATGAATATTTTAGAAAAACCCACGATGCACTGAAGCCACAGAAACTGAAGCTCGAAGTAGCGAGGGATCACTGTATATATAATTGCTGATTTGCTTTTTTTTGTTTTGTTTTGTTGTTGAGGGGGTGGGGTTTGAGCGAGGTTAATATTAGTATCTGCAGATAATAATGTGAGATTGTGATCAATCTCTGGGTAATGAGATCACTGTGTAACTACCTGTCTGTCTTTCTGTCTGTCTGTCTTCCTTTCGGCTTTTTACTCGGGAGTCGCCACAGCGAATCATCTGAGTTGCATGTTTGATTTGGCAGAGGTTTTTACGTCGGATGCCCTTCCTGTCACAACCCTTTTTAGCAAGGGACAGAAACACGCTGACGACTTTGCAGCTACTCTTTACGAAAGTCAGCAATGGTTCTTTTACATGCCTCTCACCATAGACAGTGACAGACATGGCCGGCCTTTGATAACCCAGTTAGCTGTACTGGGGGGGGGGGCACAGTGACAACCCTGTGGAGAGTGGGACTTGAACTCCCAACCTTTGGATCAGCGATCCAGCGCCCCACGTCACTGTGTAACTACCATGGAACAAAAAGTCCAACATGAAGAGGTTAAAGGTCAGTAGGTATAAATTGATTAGCCGTACTACTCAAACATTAAAAACAATCGGGAGGGGGTGTGAATGCCATTTAATATTTTGTTGCAGTGGCACAAAGTTGGAATATCGGAGACAGAAACAGTAATTCGATGTTGGAATCGGGGACAACGAGCACAACACAGGGATCTGATTTGCTTTGGCAAGGACTGCATTGTGATGGTTAACTGGCTGGACTACTGTGGGGTGTTTCTGGTATGCAGAGTGAAATGCATACTAAAATGGGTCCAAGAAGCACAACCAGTAAAATTCTTGGGAGTGTCATCAAAGCATGTGGGAGTGAAGGCTGATGCCCAGAGACAAGCTACTGTAGCACAAACTACTGAAACTGCTAATGGTGGCCATAGAACACACAGCACATTGCAGCTTGTTGTGTATCGGGCTGCCTATCTACAGACCAGTCAGGTGGTTGTAATGTGATGGCTGATGACTGCACAGTAGACTGTTAAGTGTGTGACAGCTTTGATAGGCATGAGATATAATTGTGTGTGTGTGTGTGTGTGTGTGTGTGTGTGTGTTTATGCACACCCGTGGGGCAATTGCTTGGAATAACTGAAAGCACTTTACAATTATGGAAATGAACTCAAACAAATTATAAGCATTATCTGTGAAATGTATAATGATGGCAGTACAGATGATTTCTCTGGCATAATACAGTAAGCTGCAAAGCATTGTGGATCTTTGTAATATCATTCAGAGGGGAATGAAAAAGAAAAGTAAACCGCCTATACAGTGAGGGGAGAGTACTGTGAATATTAAAAAAAAAAACATTGTGAGTATGGAATATTACTTTAATCCATAAACAGTTGATGTGACATAATTGTTTAGTCTAGCGCCGAGACATCTAATAACTACCTTTTCCAAATGTTTACTTTAATGCTGAATTCTGGGAGATTTTAGCACTCATAAGTTTAATAAAGAAAGACGTCTAGCAGTACGACCACTCGATTTGCAGTTGACTGTTCAGAGTAGAATATTCTGATTTTCTTAACTTTAGCTAATTGTTTAATGTAATGGTTATAGTATACATGTTTATATAATTAAACAGCAGTGAATGCTTAATCCTGTTTGGGTTGCGGGGAAGGCTGGCAACCGTCTCAGCCAACAGAGGCTGAAGCTAAGATACACCCTGAACAGCGCGCCAGACCATCGCACAGCCCAAGATCTTGCTTGCACTCACACCTAGAGGAAATACTGGAACAGCCAATCAGCCTAATATGCATGTCTTTGGACTGTGGGAGGAAACCAGAGAACTTGGACAGAGAACAATTTAACTCCGCACAGAAACCCCCACCCCAGGAATCAAACCCAGGATTTTCTTGCTGCGAGGCAGACATGCTAATCACTCTGCCACACCCGGTTCAGTTTTAATATTATTTTCCAGAAATGACAACTGATTACAGAAATATGTGTTACTCATTTTTTTGGTGTTGGCCTCAGAAGCTATCAGTTCATTCATCATTTTCTGTAACCGCTTCATCCTAATTAGGGTCGCGGGGAGGCTGGTGCCCATCCCAGCCAACTCAGGGCGAGGGCAGAGTACACCCTGGACAGCTCGCCAGGCCATCGCAGGGCGGAAACACGCTGACGGCTTTGCAGCCTACTCTTGTCGAAAGTCAGCAATGGTTCTTTTACATGCCTCGCACCATAGACAGTGAGAGACATGGCCGGCCTTTGATAACCCAGTTAGCTGCACTGGGGGGGGACAGTGACAACCTTGTGGAGAGTGGGACTCGAACCCCCAACCTTTGGATCAGCGATCCGGCGCCTTATACCACTAGACCACCACTGCCCCTCAAAAAAAAATGAATGAACAGAAGCTATCAGCAGACACAGAAAGCATTCTGCCATCTCTGTGATTGACGTTTTTACATTTCTCAGACTCCTGCCATTAACTTAATTCATACATAATTTAGAAAGGAATACAACAGTAAACATCTGACATGACCTTTGACTCACACTTGTGTAATTAATTCTTTGTTCTCTGACTCATCACTGGCTTCCTTTCAGTGGTGTTCATCAGTGTTAGTGGACAGGAGGAGTCCAAACACAGCCATCCGTGATAATCGATGATAATATTCATACTGTTCTTGCCGATGTAAAAGTCATTCAGGCCTTTGATAACTTTCATAAAGACTTAATCTCTCTATCCCTCTGTATATCCCTCTATATTTTAATCTCTCTCTCTCTCTCTCTCTCTCTCTCTCTCTCTCTCTCTCTCTCTCTCTCTCTCCCACCCCCCTCTCTGTGTGTGTGTGTGTGTGTGTGTGTGTCCACGCACATTTGTGTATATATTCATGTGTGTGTGTCTGTGTGTGTGTGTGTGTGTCCACGCACATTTGTGCATATATTCATGTGTGTGCGTCTGTGTGTGTGTGTGTGTGTGTGTGTGTGTGTGTGTGTGTGTGTGTGTGTGTGTGCATATATTTCTGTGTGTCTGGTGCATATATTCCTGTGTGTGTGTGTGTGTGTGTATCCATGCACGTGTGCATATATTCCTGTGAGTCTGTGTGCATATATTCCTGTGTGTGTGTGTGTGTGTGTGTGTGTGTCCACACACATTTGTGCATATATTCATGTGTGTATGTGTGCATATATTTGTGTGTGTGCGTGCCTGTGTGTGTGCAGTTGCACATGTGTGCATATATTTACATGTGTGCATATTTTTGTGCACGTGTGTTTGTGTGCACGTGTGCATATATTTGTGTGTGTGTGCGCACATGTGTGCATATATTCATGTGTGTGTGTGTGTGTGTGTGTGCATATATTCGTTTGTTTGTGTTTGTGTGTACACATGCATGTGTGCATATATTTGTGTGTGTGTGTGTTGGTGTGTGCACGTGCACATGTGTGCATATATTCGCACGTGTGTGTGTGTGTGTGAGTGAGTGAGAGAGAGAGAGAGAGAGAGAGAGAGTGGCTGCCTGTTCTGCACTGGCTCTGTTTCTTATCCTCCTGTGGTGTGTATTGTTTAGGCAGTCCTAAGTAGGGATTAGTGCTGTGTTGATGTGTTCTGTCAGTGTGTGTGTGTGTGTGTGTGTGTGTGTGTGTGTGTGTGTGTGTGTATGTGTGTGTTGTGTGTGGGCAAGGGTGTTACTGTTGACCCTGGATTAGAGCCCTGCTGACTGATACATCATCCTAAAAGAGTACCAGGGTGGTGACTCTAACGTACACACACACACACACACACACACACACACACACACGTCTGTAATTTCTAACTGTATCCATGTAGCATCCAAGTCAATTGCACTATTGTTTCCTGTAATGTGCCATATTACTTTAGCACACACACACACACTTTCTCCAGACATGGAGGAAATCCTTTATTAAGTGTGTGTGTGTGTGTGTCTCTCTCTCTCTCTTTGTAAGCACAATGATGGCTTTGTCAGGTCCAAGTCATCAAATCATCTTTTTTCTTCTTCTTTCCCTTCCTCATCTCTCCTCTTTTTCCCTCATCACTCCCCAGTCAAAATTTAATGACACATTTCTTAGACATTGACATGTTTTTCACTTTACATAGTATCAGTTCATACCCCACTCACTCCCCAATCCTGTGAAGGACGATGGGTTCTGAACCAGGCCCATCGTGTGTGTGTGTGTGTGTGTGTGTGTGTGTGTGTGTGTGTGTGTGTGTGTGTGTGTGTGTGCGCTCCCCCACCGTCCTCCCCTTCTGCATCTGTTTTAATTCATGTTTTCTATTTATAAGACACCCTTAAATTTTATTTTATTAGACGTTGCTTATATATACAGAGCGCTTCATATCTCTCTCTTCCTTTCTTTTTCTTTCTCTCTGGGAGTGACTGTTGAAGATGGAATGATAAAAAGGAATTATATTTGGCGAGTCAGTCTTGGCAGGGATTTGTCTCTGACGGTTTTCATCTGACAGCAGCAGGCAGGTAGGAGATATGATATGCAGTGTTTTAGTCTGCAACACCAACCTGAATCAAACCCTCTGCTATACCATCGGGGGGAATATTACATCTGGCTTCACTTCACCTCAACTTATTCCATGAATTTGTTTCTCAGCTTGTTATGGTATGAATACAGATGCTTAGTATAGATTTCCCAGGATCAGCAGCAGTGGTGCTGCTTCAGATGTGCGTAGTTGTTAGTCAGCCCGTCTCGCACACGGAGACACACTTGTGTCCTTTTTTTTTTTTTTTTTTTTTTTTTTTTTAAATGCGCAAAACCTTCTATTATTTCTCATTTTAATTTTACTCCTCACTCGCCCATTAGAAGACGTCGGTCAACTTTGATGCTTGTCTCTGGCGACCCATCAATGCCAACGTGGTTTGAGCTTCTCTGAAATTTGCTCTCAATGTGGCATCGTGACCAAACACTGTGCTCGGCTGAGACTCTGAAACGGGCCAGTGGTGGCTCAGTGGTTAAGGCGATGGGTTACTGATCCGAAGGCTTTGAGAGGTCGATCCCAAGTGCCACTGCTGTTGGGCCCACGAGCAAGGCCCTTAACCCCTTAATTACTCGGTTGTATAAAATAATAATTCTGTGTCACTCTGGATAACAGCGTCAGACAAATGCCGTAAATGTAATGAAAGACTGGCTTTGTGCCGTGTGAGAAGCACATTTATTGGTGGAGGATGATGGTCAGGGTCATGGTGGGCATTTAATGCCTGCTGGGTCTTCTGAGCCTAAAGGCAGCACTGTGTGGCCGGTGTGGGAAGGACACGGACTTAAAATTTTATTGTCTGAAGTGACCACATGGCCCGAATAACACAACTAACTTGTGGGAATATAAAATTACAAAGGCTGACTGCTTTGATTCAGGTTAATTTTTTTTTTTTCTTTCCCCTCTGTGTTTTCATCCTTAAAGTGTGTTTTTGCTTTGATTATATTTATGGCTCATGTTGTTATGGTCTTCTGAAAGTGTGGATGTGTTTTTCTTTGCATCATCTCCCAAAAGCGGTTCACCAAAATGCGCACAGGATTGAAAGCGCTGTTTAAAAAAAAAAAAAAAAAAGGCTAAATTTGCTCGTCAGTCAGCTGCCAATGCATCTCCCTGGGACAGAGACGTACTTCTGCCACTCCAGCAAGAGAGCAGTTTGTTTATTTTCCCCAGTGCTGTGCTGAGAAGCGCTCTGCTCTGAAGTTGATATCCTGACAGATCTAGGGGTTTTTGTTTTTCTTTCAGAACTGTGTTGCATAAAAACAGTCCAGTACACTTCTTCATGTCTGCAAAAAGGGTGATTTTTTCCTCTAGAATGCATTTTCATGACCAACTTTTGCCGCTGATGCACCCAAAACTCTAACGAGGTGACGCTCATAAATATTAACCCCCCCCCTTACATTCCAACATGTTGTTTCTCATGCCGTTGGGTGTACTCATAAGCATCTGAGAATCCAGCTGTTGATCTGGTGTGTGCAGTCAATAGCGCCGCCATCCCCGATGCATCTCTTTTGCTCCGAGCTGCTTTCATCATGTCTGGGCTGTCTCAGACTCGCTCTTTTCCTCCCTGTTTTTTCACTCCTGAATGTCTCGACTCTGGGCTTTAATCTGAAAGTGTGTGGGAGGATACAGATTAATGAGGATGGCTCCAATTGGAGTAGTTGTTTTTCTGAAGCAACACGAATGGATGAAGCCAACTTTACTGCTTTTAAGATGATCAGAGGATTCTGCTCAGAACAGTGATGCTGACATAAACTCCCATAACGCACCTGGGTACATTACAATGAGAAGATGTTGGAAGATTTCAAAGTAAGAAAGTTCTAGACAGACAACCTATGCATAAGGAGGAGAAGTTCAACTTCACACGTGTGTGTGTGTGTTTGTGTGTGTGTGTGTGTGTGTGTGTGTGTGTGTGTGTGTGTGTGTGTGTGTGTGTGTGTGTGTGTGTGTTTCCACGTTTTTGCAATACTTTATGAAATGTTGTATTTGTGTACAGATCTAGAAGTGAATGTCAGTGTTTGATTCCAAGATTATATTTTGGCATCTTGTACCCCACTTATTTTTCACAGGTAACTGAAAACTGTAGTACAGGGATCCCTCACTTACCGCGGTTAATTGGGACCGAGATCTCCATGCGACCATCGAAAGCCACGAAGTACGATCAACACCCCTCCCTTCCCGACTGACGTATACGTACATGTATATGTGTATATAATATCAATAAATACATATTCAATGCTATAAATGCTTATAATAATAATTAAACATTTTGAAATAATGCATAAGATGTAAATAAAATATAAATAGACGCACGCAGATTCGCGTGCACGCACTCAGATGTGCACCTCTCAACAATGTATCCAGTTTTGATGGGAGGTTTTGGGTTGTTTTTTGTTTTGTGTTTGTTATGGGTTTTTTTGTTTTTTTTTACATAATTGGCCTTGTTTTTGTGGCATTTTCCTTAACTTTTCCCCTATTCTTCCTTAATTTCCCTATTTTTTAATTTGATGAATTTTTTATTTATTTAAAAGAAAAATCCCAATGCACTGAAGCCGCATGACTTGAAGTGCGAAGTAGCGAGGGATCTATAATCCATGGAAAGTCCCATATTCAGCATAACTTCACCTCATGTTTACTGTATCGGGAAAGTTTTTTATTTGTTTTTTTAAACCCATTCCAACAAACAATAACAGCGTCCCAAATTCAATTCAGTTTTATTTCTGGAGTGCGTTTTATAAATTACATTGTCGCAGAGCAGCTTTGCTATAGAATTTAAACTTATGAATGAGCAAGCTTATGGTGGCTGTGGTGAGGAAAAACACCCCTATAAGGCACGAGGAAGAAACCTCGAGAGGAACCAAACTCAAAAAGGTGAAACCAGATAAAATAATACCTCATATGGGTGAAACCAGACAAAATACAAACCACATAATAGGAACTTCACAATAGTTTAACATAAAGTCTAGCTGGTAATATTGTGACTGAAATGGTAATTGTAGACCTGAACCATTTTATTAAAAAGTTTTTTTTGGTTTTTTTTTTTCCCCACCAGCAGGAGCGAGGAGCTTCCATGAACCACCAGTAGTAGGATATTAGAGTATCAGCATATCCCCTCCAGTTTATTCCATATACTCACTCTACAAAGATCCATTCATTCATTTTCTGAACCACTTGATCCTAACTAGGGTCGCGGGGAGGCTGGCACCCATCTCAGCCGACTCTGGGCGAGGGCAGAGTACACCGCGGACGGCTCGCCAGGCCATCGCGGGGCAGAAACATGCTGACCGCTATGCAGCCTCTCTACAAAGATATCCCTGGTATTACAGAACTGTTTGAATACTTGAGTGCTATAGATAGCTCTGTTCGAAATCAGCCATCAAGATGACCTCTGTACACGCCCTTCCAATACTGTTAAATATTTGTCAATCTTTTGCTACTTCTTTTAAGGCACTTTCAATATGACAGAAGGGCATTAAAAATAAAAATTCAAATTTGGGGGCAGTGGTGGTCTAGTGGTATAGGGCGCTGGATCGCTGATCCAAAGGCTCCACAGGGTTGTCACTGTCCCCCCCCCAGTGCGGCTAACTGGGTTATCAAAGGCGGGCCATGTCTTTCACTGTCTATGGTGAGAGGTTCATGTAAAAGAACCATTGCTGACTTTCGTAAAGAGTAGCTGCAAAGTCGTCAGTGTGTTTCTGTCCCTTGCTAAAAAGGGTTGTGACAGGAAGGGCATCCAACGTAAAAACCTCTGCCAAATCAAACGTGCGAATCAGATGATTCGCTGTGGCGACTCCCGAGTAAAAGGGAAAAAGCCGAAAGGAAGACAGACAAACAGTAAAGGAAAAGGTGTGCATGTTTTAGTGTTAATGTCGCAGCCGACCGGGAGTACATAGAAGCTAATTGGTCGAACTCTCAAGGGAGGGAGTGATGTCATGTACGTGCCTCCCTGTTAATTAAGGCAATCATCAGTCAATCATGGGTGTCTGTGAGCTCATTTGTCGGAAGTGCCCCCCCCCCCCCCAGTGCAGTCATTTCTAAAGATACAACTTGTAGTGCCACATGCTGACCCCGTTCCCGGAATGGTGGTGATTGTGATATGTGATAGGTTGGCAATGTATGATGGGTCGGAATTCGATACAACTAAATTAGGGGGAGAAAATGGGAAAACCATCATCACCACCTTATAAATAAATTAAAAAAACTTGCATAAACAAAAAAATAAACATTTATTTAGATAAAATAATAGTGATCCCTCGCTACTTCAAGCTTCAGTTTCTGTGGCTTCAGTGCATTACGGGTTTTTCAAAAATATTCAGCAAAAAATAAAAACATAAGGAAATTAGAGAAAAAGAGGGGAAAACTTAAGGAAAATGCTGCAAAGCAAGGCCAATTATGCAAAAAAAAAAAAAAAACCCCAAACAACAACAAAAAAAAAAACCAAAACCCCCAACAAAACTGTTTACATTTTATGAAAGGTGTGCATCTGTATGTGTGTGTGTATTTATATTTTATTTACATGTTATGCATTATTTTTGAATGTTTAATTGTTATTATAAGCATTTATAGCGATGAATATGTATAAAATATTTATTGATATTATATACACATATACGTATACGTCAGTCGGGGGGTGGGGGGGTCGATCCTACTTCACAAAAATCAGCGGATATTTTGGATCTCATTGTTATTTGTAATATTTATTGCATTCTGGTTATATATGTAGATATATTTTGCGTTGTTGGAAATAGGTTCTCACAATATTGGAAATATACAGTCATAGTCACAATGCCAAACCTGACTGTGGTTCATTTTCTCACTTTCTTTTCTCTCCCATGTGTTCTGCTCTGACGTGGTGATGGAGTCTTTGCGATTAATCCACTGACCTTTTGGTCCGTCCCACATCAAGTTATTTATGTCCAAATGCTTTGGTTTCTGTTCAAAACTCTCTGCGGCCTGACTGCAGAGTGTCCGGCATTATTAAATTGCCCTCTGTGGTTTATTTCATTTCTATCTCAGTACAACTGTGTGTTTGTGGGATCATCTGGGACACATGGCTGTAGGAGGATGTAGATTGATGGTCACAAAGCTAATAAATGTAGGTGAACAGTGTCAGTTACTCTGCTCAATAAATCAGCCCTGATCTCATGGAAACAGATATGTTTGTGCAGCTGTACAGCTGTCTGGGAAGACTCTGATTCTCTGTTCAATTTAGACTTCATTTGATTCAACAGACACATAAAAATATTACAAGCCAACACATTTTCAGAATATGTCTAATATTCTCGTCAGTCCCTTGATTGATTATAGGTGTTACAGTGCAGAAAGATGGAAAATGGGCATGTTGTAATATATGAGATGAAATACTCTGAACAAATGGAATGGTTTTGATTTTCCATTCAGGGTAAGTCTGTCCTAGTCATACCCAACGTGTGCCAAGGACATCATCTTCTGCTTGTTTTGGTTTTCGGTCATGAGGGCAGCAGCCGAAGAAGTGAGGTCCAGACGTCACTCTCCTCAGCCACTTCCTCCAGCTGTTCCAGTGGAAACCAAGACATTCCTAAGCCAGATGAGAGACATTGTCCCTCCCGCATATTCTAGGTTGGCCTCTGCATCTCTTCCCGGTCCCAGTTGGACGTGCCCGAGACACCACACCAGGGAGGCGTTTAGGAGGCATTCTTCTCAGATGCCTGAGCCACCTCAACTGGCTCGTCTCAACACGGAGGAGCAGTGGTTCTAATTCAAGCTCCTCTCTGATGACAGAACTTCTCACCATGTCTCTAAGGTAGAGCCCTGCCACCCTGCATTTCAGCTGCTTGTATTCACTATCTTGTTCTTTCGGTCACTACCCAGAGCTCGTGATCATAAGTGAGGGTAGGAACGTAGATCGACTGGTAAAGTGAGGGCTTTGCCTTCCAACTCGGCTCCCTCTTCACCACAACGGACCGGTACAAGCTCCGCTTTATGGCAGAGGCTGCAGCGATCCTTCTGTCGATCTCCCGATCCATCCTTCCCTCACCCCTGAATAAGACCCTGAGATACTTGAATTCCTCCACATGGGGCAGGACCTCATTCCAGACCCGGAGGGTGCATTCCACCCTTTCCCAGCTGAGAACCATGGCCTTGGACTTGGAGGTGCTGGTTCTCATCCTGTCCGCTTCACACTTGGTTGGAGGTCCTGGATTGATGAAGCCAAAAAGACAGTGTCATCCACAAAAAGCAGAGACGAGATCCGATGGCGATTTTCCATAGGACATGCTAATTACATTGTGTTAATTCTAAATTATATTTAAATTTGAGATGCCAGTTGATGACTGTACCCTCACTCAGAGGCGACTGTGATGGGCGCCAGCCCCTCCGACCCCGCGACCCTAATTAGGATTAACCGGTTCAGAAAATGAATGAGTTGAATGACTGTTTGAGAATTTAAAAATCAGTGCTTTTGTTTGACATACAAGATCAGTACTAATCACACTGTGTGACAAAGAAGTGATGATCTTGGCAATGGTGGAATTATGTAGATGTTTCATGGTATATACGATGGTATGTAGACTTGTGGGCTGCGGATGGTCACTTTACATGATGGTCACTATACAGATGGTCACTTTACATGAAGCTGAGCCGAGTCTTTAAACAGTCAATCAACGCTTACAATATGTGAGGCACTCAAAACCAAAAGTAGTGTACTTGCTGTGCTTGAGACAAGCCGCGGGTTATACGGACTTCCGGTCTTTCAAGTGAGCAAGGGCGCTGTTGAATTCGTTTAGTACTCAGCCTGAACCGATGTGAATCACCAGCAGAGCGGGGAGTTCTGTTTCTTTTCTGGATTTGGGTTTTCATTTTACAACTCTCTTTGCTCAACTGAGCATGCATGGTAGATTGCACCGATCCAAGCAGATAGTTAATTATCTCTGTGTATGAGACTTGCACCCATGCGAGTAGACTTACTCTTCTGACCAACCATATTTGCTTAGGGTTACAAATGTACGCAAAACAGTGTAAACACAAAGATCGTAGAGACTACTTCTTAACACAAGGGTAACACGCTATATAACTGATTTATATATATATATATATATATATATATATATATATATATATAGAGGATTTTCTGAGTAGATCCTTCCGTAGGAGAGTGCTCAATACTTTTTGGTAGAGCAAATAAACAAAAATAAAAGGACAGGACAAAGACTTTCTATTGAAACTCCATTTATCACTACAGATCTGTTTCGAGGGGTGGTGAAACCATCCTCTCTCTTCAGGTGATTATAGAAGAATCTATTCTATAATCTAAGAATTCTTCTATAATCACCTGAAGAGAGAGGATGGTTTCACCACCCCTCGAAACAGATCTGTAGCGATAAATGAAGTTTCAATAGAAAGTCTTTGTCCTGTCCTTTTATTTTTGTATATATATATATATATATATATATATATAAAACTGAACTGGGTAGGAGGGGCACGTTCAGTCTGTCGTTTGCAAACAATGGATGCAGCATCATTACGTCATTTGCGTCATTATGTCAGCGTACTACATGGGTACGTCTAAAATCAAAATTTGCCTTTTTTGTTTTTTTGAAAAAAAAAAAAAAAGTAAAATCCAAAAAAATATAAAATGGATGAACGTAAGTCGGGGAATGTCTGTACACACATTTATATTTACGTTTATGATATTTAGCAGATGGTCTTATCCAGAGTGACTTACATTTATATCTCATTTATACAACTGAGCAGTTGAGGGTATAAGGGCCTTGCGCAAGGACCCAACAGTGGCTCCTTACTGTGTCTTGAACCACCGTCTTTAGACCAGTAACCCAGAGCCTTAACCAGCGAGGCATCATGGCTCAAAACATACACTAACACTTCGAAAATGGAATTCCTTTCCCTTCTTTACTCAAAATCAAAGCCACCATATATTTCTTTCCATTACCTGCTTAAACATTTCTTTCTTTTCCAAATTCTGTTGGCTGCCAGTAAATATTTAATTAAAGTAAAATCACTGGTTGAAGCTAATTTCTGTTTAATTTTCCCTCAACTTCCGTTTAGCTATAAACTGTGTGCCATAGAAGTTCATTTTCATTTAAATAGCCAAAAGAGGACCTACTGGCACTGCAGATACCATCAATTTATTTAATAGAACTCTGAAGCTGAAGATTAGTTCTGTCTTTTTTTATATTAACTAATTTCACCAGACATCAGAAATTCTCTTATTGTTTAAAAATGAATGCAAACAAAAGACAGCATGCTGAGCATAACGATGGAGGTGAACTGCTGTGTAAAAGAAGGTATGAATCTGATACACTCACTCCCAAGAGCAAAGTAGAACAATACAAACACCTTGTTAATCTTCAGAACGATAATTACTGTCAACATTTTTCACTGAATTAAAAGTTGTAGTGAAACTCGGGTAAAAGTTTTGAAGAAGGTGACAGGGAATTTTTTTTTTTTTTTTTTTTTAAAGTAAGATTTAAGTCAGCAATGCTAACACACTCAAACACACTCACAACCAAGGGTCGATTTGGAATAGCCAGTTAGCTTCAGACTGTCTGAAGAAATAGGAGTACCCAGTGGAAAGCCACATAAGCAAGGGAAGAACATGCCAACTCCCCACAGAAACCTAAGACTCGAATGGTGGACGTACTAATCACTACACCATCGTACCGCCTTTACAGTAATTAATAATTGTCGATTATATTCAGGTCTTCCATCTTCTCCTAAAAGCTAAATCTTGGTAACTCCTCAGATGTTTAAATCACTCTATGTTTTTCATAATTATATGTTTATTATATGTATGTATATAATTATACTTCCCTCTATGATTATTGGCAGGTTAAGATATGTTCTTTAGCTTCTAAATAAATTCAGTGGGTTTTTTTTTTGTTGTTTTTTTTTTTAAATAATATCAGACCACAATGAAAAAAAGAAGAAAAAATCCAATTCAAGTGCATTTATGTACTGGGAAAAAAATCCCACATTAAGAAATTATTCTTTTACGACAAATCTTGTATGCCACAATTAGTTGCACCCTTGATGTTAATACTTTGTACATCTGCTTTTTTTTTTTTACCAACAATACAGCACCTAATCTTCTCCAATAATGTTTTACAAGATGGGAGAATACAGAAAGAGCGTTCTTGGACCGTTCCTCTTTGTACAATCTCTCTAAATCATCCAGCGACCTGGGTCCTCTCTTCTGCACTCTCCTCTTCAGCTCACTCAACGGGGTTTCAATGGGGTTGAGTTCTGTGAAATAAGATGGCTATGGGAGGAGCTTAATTCTTTGTCTGGCGAAACATTTCTGTATAGATTTGGCAACCTGTTTAGAGTCATTTTCTTTCTGAAAGAAGCAGTGACGACCCATCATCAGCTTTCGGGTAGAGACCACCAGATTTTTATTTAAAATGTCCTGGTATTTTAAAGCATTGATGATGCCATGCACCCTAACAAGGTTCCCAGGGCCTCAGGAAGAGAAACGGGCCCACAGCATCACCGATCCTCACCTATATTTCACAGTGGTCATGAGGTGCTCCCTGCATACTCATCTTTTGTGTTTCACCAGACCCACTTAGAGCATTTACTACCAAAAAGCTCTATCTTGGTCTCATCTGACCAAAACACACCGTCCCAGTTGAAGTCCCAGTACTGCTTCGCAAACTCCAGAAGTTTTGTGATTGTGAGTGAGAAAAGGTTTATTCTGTGTATGCCTTCAAAACAGCTTGTTGGCCTGTAAACAATGCCTGGTGATTGTATTGGAGACTTTGTGACCCCAAGATGCCCCCATTTGTTGCAAATATTTAACAATGAGCTTTGTAGAACTTTTAATTTCTCTTCCCATCCTCCTCAATGTGTGTGGTGGGACAAAAACCTTGTGTCCTCATCCAGGCTTGTTTACTACTGTTCCAGTTATTTTAATCTTCTTTCTGACTCCTCTGACAGTAGATATGGGGAGGTGCAGTCAAGGGACTATTTTCTTGTAGTCATTGCTTGACTTGTGAAGGTCGACACACATCCGCCTTACTTGAATGGTGTGTTCCTTTGTCTTTCACATGTTGAAGAGTGGATAAGAGAAATGGCATCTTGTCATGCCATATTTATACCCCAGGCGAACAGAAAGTGATGAATTACATTATTCAATTACTAATTACTTTATTAAATGTTCCTAGATACTCTGATCAACTATGTGAACTCCTGTAGAAATGACAGAAATACGTCAATTCCGTTTTTTTTTTTTTTTCTTCGGAATTGTTCAGTGTCCAATAATTATGGGGGTCAGTGTGTATAAACAAACATACAAATATGTGTGTAAGTGTATATACAAGGTTACATTCTGTCATCAGTTTAAATATATAAATATATCCGATCCAGTCACACAGCATGTGTTCACCTGTTTTAAAATATCCATCTGCTAACACTACTTCATTGATAACACTTAATTGCAGCCACATTTTGAGATGACATGTCAAAAGCTGTAATAACACAATTAAGTAGAATTAAAGCCCTTAATCTAGGGAAGATTGACCAGTTTCACGCACACCACCATTCTATTCCCTGTCTCTCTCGTTCCCCCCTTTGTGAAGTTTTTAACCAGATGCCATTTTTCTCAATCTCTTTAATTTCATGCTCTAGTTGGATAAATGTCATTGTGAGGGCTGACTTGTTCGAACAAATTAATTGCAAATGAATTGAAATAAAAAAAAAAAAATGCTAAAATGTAGAATTGCATTTCCTCCGAGTTCTTCGGTGTCCCTCCAGAGTCCAAAGACTTTAATCTACCTGACTGATTCAAAATGCCCATAGGAGTGGATCTGACTGTGAATGGTTGTGCAATGGTTTGGCAAGCTGTTCAGGGTATACTCCGCAGGTGCCCAACGTCTGCTGAGATAGGCACCAGCCTCAACTCGATCCTGGTCACAAGCTGGAAACAAAAGCTTGGAGACAAACCATGAAATTTTCTGTTTCCAAAGAACTTGCATCATAATTTAGGTTTTAAAAACTTTCCAAGCATTCACTCTACACTTGTGGCCATGAAAAAGATTAGAAGAGTTTTCTACCTTAAACAATGGTTTTCTTTCTGTGTA
Organism: Plotosus lineatus; assembly: GCA_024760905.1. Taxonomy (NCBI): domain Eukaryota; kingdom Metazoa; phylum Chordata; class Actinopteri; order Siluriformes; family Plotosidae; genus Plotosus; species Plotosus lineatus. Next base: position 17,346,053 of record CM045728.1, read on the forward strand.
CCCAGCAGACAGGATGATCATCTTCAATCAGGATATTCTTACCACTCAGCAAAAAGACGTGTGTATATATATATATATATATATATATATATATATATATATATATATATATATATGTCCACATATCAAACTTGGACCTCTGGGAAATATGAACAAGCTTTTGAGGGATGCCACTGTGTTCCGTCATGATATCACTGATGCAAAACAAACATGATGCCAGACAGCATTTAACCTGAGTTAATTGTATGATTGGGACGATTTGAGAGAATCATGAGGAGTAGTGGGGGCCCTGAGGTATCAGTTTCAGAATAGACTGTTTGGTTTATATTCATGTTATTTTATAGAATTTACGTTTGTATGTGTTCAATTGTTAACATGCATAATTTTGCTACATTGTACTATACCGTTTGTTCTGTAATTTACCATTTCGGGACAAATAAATACTCTGATGTAGTCAGAAATGGTTTCAGCTGATTCCTTGACTATGAAAACCTAGATATAGACACCAAATTCATGTTTCTAGGTTGAATAGTTTCCGAGATATTGACGTTATTAGATTTTGATGGCGGCCATCTTGGAAAATGGCAGGAATGTATGAAGACTCCATGTGATCTTTGTCCACTCGGACCAAAATTGTTACTGAGACCCCAAGCTTCAACTTAATACCAAAAACTAAACTTTTGCAAAAACTTGAAGTGAAAATGAAAATTTGCTCATGGTGGGAACCCCACTAGAGTGTGTGTGTGGGGGGTGGGGGGGGGTCATGGGATCAAATTGTGATGATCAAGAAACATGGTGGATTCATGATGATCTTGAAGGAACTTAGTGGATTTGTGCTGATCATGGCAAATTTTTGTCAGAGTATTGCGATGTATTATAATTTGACGCGATCAATCGTAGTAGAACATGGGAAGCATGGTAGAGCACATTGGAGCTTAATGTACCTTAACAGAACTGCGCAATCGTAGGGGATCTTAATGAACTTGGCAACATGATTCCTTCAAGTTTTATTTCTTAGTTGCCCACTGTCTCTTTATTACACACAAACTGTGCTCATGAAACTTTGAGCTGTGTGCGTTTTTGAATCGCGACAAACCCAGACAATGTGCCCCAGTGTAAACCCAGGGTAAGGGCACTAATCAACCACAGATTTAATTATTTAAATTTGATAAAGATAATACGATAAATTGTTGATAATTTTAATGCGGTTCAGCATGAAGCCAGGAATAATGAACGAATTTCCACTTTGGTGAAAATACTTGTGTCATGTTGAGTCTGTAAGTGGTTCAGAAAGGTCAGATTTATGGTTATGTAGTGTATTGTGCATTATATGAAAGATTATAAATATGTTAGGTGTATGAATGCATATGTATGAAAATGGAGCAGTGACATTTTCAACATGGCAACCAAAATTCAGAAGAAGAAAAGAGAGGTTGGATGAAACTGCTAAAGAATGATTTTCTAGGTGTGTGTGTGAGAGAGAGATGGATGAAATTAGATTAGTCGTCTCACCGTTGACATGTCTATTGATCTGGCTTGGTTGTGGTACTGGTATGTGTGTGTGTGTGTGTGTGTGTGTGTGTGTGTGTGTGTGTGTGTGTGTGTGTGTGTGTGTGTGTGTCGTGTGGCCAGTTCTGAGCAGATACAATAAGTGCAGCCAGGCCTTGAGGGGATCCTGCAGCCTTGATTACTCCAGCGTAGTGCAGTGGCAGAGGGCAGATAAGGCTAAGCTCCCTATCTTAAACACTCCCACCCCCATATCCCCCATATCCCCCACAACCACCCATCAGTTTACTGGGGCATATTGCACATTTCTGTGCCAGGCTTTGAAGTCATATCATAAAGTGCCAGTTCCATCTAACCTTTCCCTAAGGTAGAAACTGTCTTAAAACCTTCCCACAGTCAAATCTCTTTAATAACCTTTTCCGAGGTTTGGGAATTACAGTGGCAAATGTTCAATGATTTTACCAATTTCCCATGTGGCTTTGATGTGTGTAGTGTAGAATAAAAAAAAAAAAAAAAAAAAAAAAAAAAAATTTACAAATAATTGTTTCAATCAGTTTTCAGTATTTCCTCTTCTGGCATTTTAGCCTTCCATTCTTTATCATGGATATAATCATTAAGCAGATTAAATAGAAGCTCATTTGCTTTGCAGCAAGAAGGTCATGGGTTCAAGGCTCGGATATTATTGTGTGGGGCTTGCATTATTTTATTTATTTTTTTAAAATTCATTCATTTGTTTGTTTGTTTATTTATTTATCTTAAATATAGTGACGGGGCAGGTGTTGCCCAGTGGTAGATTGCTGGATGACTGATCCCAAGATCAGGGGTTCAAGTCCCACTATTACCAGGTTGTTACCGCTGTCCCCAGTGCAGCGAACTGGGTTATGAAAGGCTTGTGGTGAGAGGCATGTAAAAGAACCATTGCTGACTTTCATCAAGATAAAACTGCATAGCATGTTTCTGCCCCGTGATGGCCTGGTCAGCTGTCTGAGGTGTACTCTGCCCCTGCCCAGAGTCGGCTGAGATGGGCGCCTACCTCCCTGTGACCCGAATTAAGGTTAAGCAGTTTAGGCAATGAATGAATGATGTTTCTATACTGTATTAATTCCACAAGGGAAATTACTGCCTCTGCATTTTAACAAACTCAAAGCAAGCACACACATGTATACAGTGAACACACACACACACTTGGAGCAGTAGGCTGCCACACATGGAGCAGCTGGGAGGCAGGACAGGTGTGTTACTCAAGGCACTTCACCCATGGAGGTGGGGGAAGGGAAGGTGCAACTCACTCCATCTGCCACAACAAATTTGTTTTGTTGATCCGGGAATTGAACAAGCAACCTTTAGGCCCCAAAGCCACTTCTTTAACATTAGGCCACACCTACTCCCATGCTGCGCCCTGTATGGCATCGATTTCCTATGGGTACTCCGGCTTTTTCCCCACAGTTGCAGTTTGGGCCAGTTGTGAGTGTGAGTATGAAATCTTACTAGTTTTGCCCTGCGATGGCCTGGCAAACTATTATAGGTACACCCTGCCTTTGTCTAATGTTGGCTGAGATAGGTACTAGCCTCTCCGTGACCCTAATAGGATTAAGTGGATCAGCAAGTGAGTGAGTGAGAGATATTAACAAATGTTCCCTTTATTTAACTTTTAATAAATTTACTTTTAAAGGGACACAGTGAAGCAGCTCATGACTCGTACTGACTGGTACACTATTAGGCGACTCTTGTGGTCAAGTCAGTTAGGCAGTTGAAGTTAATTTTGGTTTACTGTCTCTAACAAGCACTTATAAAGCCATGCGGTCTTGTCTTTAGATCTGGTTTGGCTAATTCATCGGGTCACACCCCACTCTCTGGTTCTAGGCTCGCCATGGTTCTGGTTTTTGTCATGTCTGCTTCACTCTAAATGACACTAATGACCGACGGAAGTGCTGTTTCTGTAGTAATCTGTTAGCTAATCTGGAAAACTCTCATAGCCAGACCTGATGATTGGTTTTGGGGCAGTTACCCCGCAAGATGGTGCACCATTTTTATTTATTTATTTATTTATTTATTTGGTCATTCCCCTGTGCAAAAGAGAAAAAGAGAGCAAAGACAGTGGGTGCTGGCTGTTTTTAGCTGAAGAGGCCACCCATGGCTGTTGATCTGCAGGAGACCATGGTGTGTGTGTGTGTGTGTGTGTGTGTGTGTGTGTGTGTGTGTGTGTGTTCTCTGCTGGGCACAGAATGAGACGCTGCCCTGATGTGCTGCCTCACTGCACGCCAGCAGCCTGTTCAATAGAAACACACCTGTCTGAGTACACACACACACACACACACACATATATACACAGACACACACACACACACACACACAAAATCACTGCAGGGATGTTAACATTCAATAGAGCAACTCTTTAATTTTCTTACACACACACACACACACACGCTATAAGATAGCCACAGGCTCTCACACTTCTGAGGTCAGATCTTATCTGACCTCCAATCATGTCCAGCAGCACTACTTGGTCTCAATTTAACTGAGCCTATTAAATTTACTAATTAATTTTTCCTGTTTAATTTAATTTCATTGCTATTCCCCAATATCTTTAATTCCCTTAGTATCATTTTGGACTAAACCCAGATTTATCTGAAATGAAATATCATTTATAAAGAAGGTTAAACGCAGCCTTCTCTCTCTCTCTCTCTCTCTCTCTCTCTCTCTCTCTCTCTCTCTCTCTCTCTCTCTCTCGCTCTTGCGCGAACACATATTTTGTGTGAGTGTGTATATGTACATACAAGTTTATACCTCAGAAATGTCCAACCCTCTTCATACCTGTTCACATACCTGTTTCACCGCAGCCGATCACTCTGCCATGTCCAGTGTTTGAGTTTTTCACAGCCGGCGCCTCTCTATTCGATAATAAGTTGTATGTCAGTGCTACTCTAACTCCAACCTTCCTGCCCGGGTCTTCACGCTGACCTTAATTGCTTTGAATAGCTCGCCATTTATTTTGTTACTTCCTGAGCGTCTGGAAAATGGACCCTGTCTTTAGCTGCTCGAGTACATCGTTTGAACACAGCACTCCTAGTTAATTGGACCATCAGCGGGGTGAAAAGAAGGTCAGAAGTTTTTTTTTTTTTTTTTTGTGTTTTTTTTTTCCCCCATAAAAATAAAACATTTGGGGAAGTATTTCTACAACAGGCACATTTTCGCAGGGAATTGTGCAGTTTTCCTATTCCTAAGCTGAAAGAGTTAAATATAAAATGATGTTGGTGGGAAACGGACCTGTAGGAAGCAGAATAAATTGAGTTTAAGTGTACTGTTGATTTAAAGTGATGCTCTCAGAGATGCTATGAATAAAAGAGCAGCGTTACAAATCAGGAATAATCACTGTCTGTTATAGAGAGGTTGAAATGACACTGTGACATTATGTCCTCTTCGATGTGGAGCTCACATAGATTTTCTGTCTCACCACACACACACACACACACACACTCACACTCACAATGTAAGAGCATGTATAATCCATAATGCATGCGTTTGAGGGCTAACAGTTCTTATTTTAGGTAGAATGAATACGCAATACATTGCAATTCAAATATGCATTATTTATTTCATTTTTTTTAAAAACACTTTATCCTTTAGGGTCACGGGGAGGCTGGAGCCCATCTCAGCTGACGCTGAGCAAATATAGTGTACACCCTAAATAGCTCACCAATCCATTGCAAGGCTGGCACACCCACATACACATACACACACCCACACACACAGCCATTCACGCTCACACCTGGGGGCAATCAAGAATGTCCAATGAGCATACAATGTGCATCCAATGAGCATGTAGACTATTGTAGGAAACTAGAGTACCCTGAAGAAACCCACGCCATCACAGGAAAGCATGCAAACTCTCCGCACAGAAACCCCATCATCGAGCATAGGGTGAGACCTGGGCCCGCTTAGTTTTGAACTTGGCTATGAAAGTGCTAGCAACTGCACTGGCATTACCCTCATGCGAATGTATCATTAAAGAAAAAGGTTCATTGTGGTGAAAACATTTTTAGTCGATCATGTCTTTACAAATTTTTTGTAGATAAGTGGGGTGGGTGGGTGAAAGCTCAACAGTTAAAGGGGAGTCATTGGTTCAAGAGAAAGGAATTCAACCCCCCAGTTTTCCCGCAGAAGCGTCTTTCCTTAATCAGTGGGCATGTGCTTTTCACACACAGACACACACTGAGCAGACAGCTAGCTTACCGTGTGAAAAATACAGGAAAATTAACGAAAAGGACTGTTAGTCCCATGAGGAGAAAAAATTGAAAGAAGGCTGTTGCTTGGCTGTAAATAATGAATACATGACAAATAAAGCCTTTCTTTCTTCATCAAAGCTATCATGCATGTCATGGAACCGGCTAACTAGCTGTGTGGCGTCTCTGCTGTCATTGCTGTGACACTGCACGTAGAGAGCAAACAACGAAACCTGACTGTTATCACTGAATAAATGAGAAAATTCCACTGCAGTGTAATTGCACTTGCAGTCGCTTGTGTGAGGTCCATGCAACAGAAACCGCTAATCTCTCAAAAAAAAAAAGTAGAAATGAAAACATCACGACCCAGGAGAGATGAACAAATCACAGATATTACAGATTCAGTATTATTAGTATTTTTTTATTTATTTCTTCCCCATTTCCTCTCTAACTTAGTCATATCCAATTCCCACCCTTCTGGTATTGACTTCCCTATCACATGACCACCACCAAGCAAGGGGAGGAGGGGAGAAAGCATTGCACACACCCCCTCCATGACGAGTGACGATAGTCACCACCGCTTTTCGAACTGTGGGGTGCGTATTTGGCGGCAGACTAACAAACTCAAACGGAAAGTGCTATCCGCCGCTTCATATGAACAAGCTCACAGACGCCCATGATTGGCTGGCGAGCGCTGTGAGCGACAAGGAAGTGAGCGTATGCAGTCCCTGTCTCCTGTCCATGAGAGCTCGGCCAACTAGCTCCATGGACTCCCGGTCGTGGATGGCTGTGGTATTAACCCGGATTTGAACGTGCGATCTCTGGATTAATCATCGGGCATCTTGTCAATGCACCATGTTGGAGCTTCTCAGATTCAGTATTATTTAATATAAAATACCATTATTCAGTGCGGAGACCAAAGGGTAGGGGCAATCGTGGCCTTATGGTTAAAGAAGCGGCTTTGGGACTGAAAGGTTGCTGGTTCTATTCCCAATCACGCAGGAAAAATATGTGACGGTGGGAGAGTGAGCTGCACATACCCTCCCTCTATATTCTTGGCTGAAGTGCCCTTGAGCAAGGTACCTAACCCCCAACTGCTCTCCAGGCACCTCCAGTGTGTGTGTGTGTGTGTGTGTGTGTGTGTGTGTGTATGTGCTCACTTTGGTTCAATTAAATGAAGGGGCAATAATTTCCCATACAGGATTAATACAGTATTAAAAAAAAAAAAAGCCTATCTTAGTTAAGTCTGTGCAAAGGCAGCAAACCCTAAACAGTTTGCTAGTCCATCGCATCACAATATGAAATGTCCACTTCGTCTAATATGCATGTTTTTGGACAGAATCGAGCCATCATGATCATGTTTTGCACAGAAATCGAGCCCAGGACGCAGACCCAGAACCTTGATGTTCGATGGACATGCTGACCACTACAGCACTGTATTATTTATTCGTATTTCTGCAACTGAATTCGGATAGGTGAGTCGCCGTGGGCCGGTGTAATGTTGTACATGGGAACGGATAGAAAGGAAGGGCGAGAGAGAGGGAAACATGCCATCTTGTCTTGTTTTCTGCTTCTGTCTCTTTTTTGCTATTAAAGCATCAGAAATCATGATACCTTTGTCAAATCCTGTTAAATGCCCTTTGAGCTACTCATCCCTTACTGAAGGATTTCACAGACGATGCGCTGTCTCATCCAGCCATGTCATCCTTCTCTCCGTCTTTCTGTCTGTTTTTATATTTCTCAATCTCCCTCTCTCTCTCTCTCTCTCTCTCTCTCGCTCTCTGATTAGTCTTTACTCGGTGATAGATGTCACTCAGCCTCATTTATTCAAATGAATGTAGCTTTTCCGACATGATGGAGACAAATTCATGTATCCAGCTTTATTTCCTGTCCTCCAGCCGCTTTGGTTCTTCCTGACCACCTGGCACAGTTTTACAGAAGAAAGAAAGTAAAAATGGGGCATTTTGTAAAGGTTTGCAGAGTAAAAAAAAAAAAAACAGGACAAAAGAGCACAGTGTCTTTAAAAAGTGAGGCTATCACATGTTGTTCAGAGACCCTGCTATTATCGAACTGCCATAGCTATCAGAAGAGCAGAGGTCATTATTTCCCCCGTCTTCTTCCATTTTTCCTCTTTTCTTGCCATTGAAAGAAAAGTATTTTTCTGTCAGTTTCTTAAGGATGAGGTAACAATTTTAATGAATCTCGCTCTCTCTCTCGCTCTCGCTCTCGCTCTCGCTCTATGTCTGTCTTCTGGCTCCTCAGAGACCTGCCATTATATCTCCCAGGCTTATTCGGACGCCATTGATTTTTCCAGCTCTCAGAAGGAGACACTCCTCGTGCTCCAGTTGTGATTATTGTGCTGATGATTATTAATCAACACTCGCCGAAGTCACAGGACAAAGCAGCAATTTAACACTTGGTACCCTCATACTGCAAACCAATCACGCTTCAGCATTTTCACTCCTCACCCAATCAATGAACCGTCTTTTGCTGTAGAGTTGCAATTATGACAGATGATTGAACACGGGGCCGTTCGTTCGAGTCATATGTCCTTGCGCTGGTTTGACATTGCTTTTTAAGATTTGTGATTTATTATGTTTACAGTTCACTAAAATGATATCAGTGTTTAATGGTTTTGGTTGCAGTGTGGTTTATGCTGACCATTAATCTGTTTATTTTCTCATTTTCCTCTTTTGCGCTTTCTAGATCATGTTACTGACCACACACGAGCTGAAATAATTTCAGGTTGGATTTATTGAGGGTATGTTACATGTCATAGTGGGGGCCGGTGGTGTTATGGTTAGGGTGCTGCGCTCATGACCGGGAGGTTGTGTGTTCAAATCCCAGTTAGACCCCCACTGCACTAAGACTCCTGGTCAAGGTCTTAACCACAAGTATGCCTCTGTTCACCCAGCAGTATAAATGGGTACCAGTAAAAATATACTGGGAAGGTAACCTGCGATAGACTAGCGTCCCATCCAGGAGGAGTTGTACTCCTAGTTGCTTCACGCTACGGAAACCGAGGATAAGCACTGGTCTGATGAGCCGCTATGGCTCGGGTGTACCAACAGTTACATGTTGTAGAGTTCTGTTTAATGTACTGGTGGAGCGTTAAAGGAAAGCAGATAGAGGATGGGCGAGTGAGAGAACCGAAAGAAGGTGTAGTTGGCATACAGGGATTCCTCACTTTCTGTGGTTAATGGGGAATGAGACCCCCCTCCATGAAGTCGGATTGGCCTCCCTGACTGACGTATACAAGTATGTGTGTATATAATATCAATAAATACATATTCAACGCTATAAATGCTTATAATCACAATTAAGCATTCAAAAATAATTCAGAAGATGTAAATAAAATATAAATACATTGATCCCTCACCGTCCACGGTTAATGGGGACTGAGACACACACACCACCCCACCACCACCACCACCACCACCACCACCACCCACCCCGACCTCTGAATTCTGTGAAGTAGGATCAAACCCCTCCCCCCCCCGACTGACGTGTACGTACATGTATATGTGTGTATATAATACCAAAAAATACATATTCAAAGCTATAAATGCTTATAATAACAATTAAACTTTCAAAAATAATGCAGAAGATGTAAATAAAATTTAAATACACACACATACAGACGCGCGCGCACACTCAGATGCGCGCCCCACATAAAAATGTAAGTACAGTAAAACCTCCGCTGACGAACGCTTAAGCTCACGAACTTTTCGCCTCAAGAACATTAAATTTGCGAGCATATAGTCTCTGCTGACGAACTAGTTTTCGGCGGACGAATCAAACCACGCGGTCGAACAGCGCCACGGTGGCGGCCACGAGAAGCTGGCCTTGCGCTCACGGCGTCACAGTTAAATCACCCCTTTCTTTGAATGCGGAAGTGGTTTGTGTTTGATAGACATTTTGGACCATATTGAGTGTACTTTTGCTATTATGGGACCGAAAAGACCCCACCACAGGCGGAGATCATTGAAAAACACGAGCGAGGTGTGCGTTTGTGTGACTCAGCGTCCCAGTACCAGTACGCTAAGTCTACCATTGCTCCCATCCTTAAGAACAAGGAAGCTATTAAGGGTGCGTGTGTGGCTAAGGGTGTTTCCAAACAGTAGGCGTTTCCAAACGCTCCTTCCAAACAGTAAGTCCCTCCCTCCCTCCTCCTCCCACTCCATTCCATCAAGCCATCAACTACCATCACAAAGGTAAATAAAACCACTTTATTATACAGTACAGTTTATTTCTTTAATTACAATACAATAGCACATTTATTATACATAAAATAAGGTATATTTTTGTGTAGTTTTAAGGCTTATTTAGTAGAAAATTATGTTTTATGGGGACCTGGGAACGGATTATTCTCATTTTAATGGTTTCTTATGGGAAATAAATGTTCGGAAGATGAACTTTTCGCCTCACACACACTTTCTGGGAACCAATTATGTTCGTGAGCTGAGGTATCACTGTAGTTCTGATGGGTTGTTTTTTTTGTTGTTTTTGTTTGTTTGGGTTTTTTTGCATAATTGGCCTTGTTTTGTGACATTTTCCTGAACTTTTCCCCTATTTTTCCTTTTTTTTTTTAAATTTTTTTGGTGAATATTTTTGAAAAATCCGTGATGCACTGAAGCACGAAGTAGCGAGGGATCACTGTACTCATATTTTCTAATCTAAATAAATCACACTTTATGTATTTTCAAGAGCCCATAAACGCTTTTTCAGTTTTATCAGCGCAAATCATTAATTCGTTACATTTCCAGAGGGAACATGATCTTTATACACTGTTTATGTTTGCGTTTTATATATTTAACCTTTATGTCATTAGGCCGTGTTCGTGTGGGTTTGTTTGTCTCCGTCCTTTGACATTTCAAGAGAAATAAAATGAACTGAGTCACAGTATGTCAGGCGTGTGTCGGTGTATTTCACCAAGTCTAGCCTTAAGCCGTAACCTCCCAACTAACACGTGATGTTAGATGCATAAATAACTGTCTCGGCTCTTTAATGCTACACACATATGCGGTTCTCGAGAGGCAGATGTCATGTCAAGTCTTCGACACTTTCTAAAGCATGTGGTGCTTTTGGTGTAATGATCCTTCAAGCTTTTCAGTACATGTGGGAGGAAGGGGATTCCATTACTCCCATTTTTTTTTTTTTTTTTTTTAAATAAAAATAATAATAATAAAAATACTAATCCATTTGCTGAGTGTGCCGCCTGCCAACAAAGCTGGAGTGACACATAAGAATCACTGTTTCCCGTCTTGTCATTGTCCGTCGTCACATTTCAACCAAACCTTCACAGAAACTTATTTACTTCATGCTGTCATCCACCTATTCAACTTATTTTATTTTTGTAGTGAATACTAAATATATTTGGCTTTTCTCAGGATAAAGCACAGATTCTGTGACTGCCACGAGAGTATCGCCATCTTTAATCCTCCATTCCTGTTTCATTATTGACTTTCACAGAATCTTCCGAGTGTAACGCTATCATGCAGCTCCTGTTTTATTTTTATATTAAATTAATTTCTTTTCTAAGCCGCTTAATCCTAGTACTGTCCGTGGGGAGGATGCCGCCTATTTCAGCTGACTCCGGGTGAAGGCGGGCTTACCTGACAATTTTGCAGACCTGCTACATACACACACACACACACACACACACACACACACACATCTCAGGGCAATTTGGAACCACCAGTCACTATGGACCCACCCAAGCACCGGAAGAACATGCCAACTCCACACAAAAACACTCAGAGCCCAGAGCGTTAAATTCATTTTTAAATACAGTGGTACCTCCCCTTACGAAATTAATCCGTTCCAGAAGTGGTTTCGTAACCTGGCTTTTTCGTAAGTTGAACCGCATTTTACATGTAAAACACGTGATTCGTTCCAAGACTCCCAATACGACCCCTATACCCTTTAAAACTTATAAAAGTATATCTTTAACGGTTTCCTTTCTCTTCAATATCCTACCGAGGGTAGACAGGTTTGGCCATAGTCCTTTGCGATATCACTCAACTGCATGCCACAAGCCCGCTTTTTCTTTTCACTCGCACTGGGAATCACGCGTGCGTGTGTGTGTGTGTGTGTGTGTGTGTGTGTGTGTGTGTGTGCGCGCGTGTGTTGACCATGTCTTCTTGTTATTAATTATATGAGTTATAATCTTACAAATGTTTATGCAAGGTTAGCCTGAGCAAAAAAAAAAAGTTGCAATGAGCACATTTGAAAAACTCACGAAACAACAGTAACTCTGTCCTTTACACAAAAAGCATTGTGGGTGTTATGGAGATACAGCTCCATAATAGCCAATGGGAGAGAGCTGCATCATCGCTCCTTGCCAATGAGAGGCCAGCAGGGCGGGATGTTGGGAGATAGCCATTAGGAGGCCAGCGGGGTAGGATGTTGGGAGATAGCCAATGGGCGAGCAACTCACGCATTGTTTGAATTTTTGAGATGTACTTATGAAACACAAGAAAATATATCGAGCTTATGTATCTATCAGAATAAAAAGGATTTAGGAGTCTTTCGTGATTTATTAATAGTACTAGAGAATTGGAATAATGCAGTATTTCTGAACAAATATAATTTATCTCCCCATCCTTGTAACTGCGTTATCCCTGTCAGGTTGGCACTAATCCAGAGCCTTTTCTACAAGTACTGTGAGTGAAATGGGAATCCACCCAGCATGTGACCATGCATGCTCTTTGACCCATAGGGGCAGTTTAGCACAGAGGGTCCATAAATTGGCATGTTTACAGAAGAAGAAGAAATGAGATGTCCGTAACCTGAGATCAGGTCCAAACCGGAGACACTTGGGTTTGTGAGGCCAGGAAAATGTGTCGTCCAGATTTGGCCATTGTTTCCATTGATCCGTACTGTAATGTAGTATCTGTGTTAAATTTGGTCCTGTCATGTGATGGCACATGGGATACTGATACTCAAACAGGGTGGAGTTCATTCTGTATTTAGATGAGTATTTGAATTAGTCGTGCTTCCTCTATAGCTCATACATAGTTCGTCTTTCCTTTCCTGATGTTTTGACGTGTTGCATTATAGATAGTATTTGACTATTTCTCAATAAGTATGAACTACAAGAAAAAGACAGAAACATTACATGGATTCCCATTAACCTGCTTATTTTGGCTTCTTTGTTAAATAAATTAATCAATCAATATGATTACTATTAGCGCAGTGGTGGCCTGGTGGTTAAGGTGGTAGATCGCTGATCCGAAGGTTGGGGGTTCAAGCCCCACTCTCCATGGGTTGTCCCTGTCACCCCAGTGAAGCTAACTGGGTTATCGAAGGCCGGCCGTGTCTCTCACTGTCTATGGTGTGAGGTTCATGTAAAAGAACCATTGCTGACTTTCGACAAGAGTAGCTGCATAGCTGTCAGCGTGTTTCTGCCATGCGATGGCCTGGCGAGCTGTCCAGGATGTACTCTACCCTCTCCCGGAGTCGGTTGGGATGGGCACCAGCCTCCCTGTATTGTAAATATCATAAAATATAATGTGTTAGAAGGTAATTAATAAAATATTGTTTAAATCCTATTAATTATAGTAAATAATAGGTTTTTTTTTTCTTTTTCCTCTCCTTTTTAGTATTATTTTTATTGTTGTTGTTGTTTTTATTTTATTAGAAGCATGAAAAAAATACCCTATCAAGCATTGCAAAAAAATAAAAAAAATAAGTTCACTCAAATTATAATTTTTTTAGATGGTCTGATGAAGTCATTTTTTTAACATTTAACTCACGTAACATAAGTCACGGTGCCATTGCGTCTCAGCGATTTGTCCCAATGTTGAATCGGAATGATGATCACGAGCGGAGATAACCAGCTGTAATCGTGTAATATCACTTAGTGGAAACAGACCATTCATAACAGTGTAATTCATCATTCATTGATATAAATCATTCATAAAAGTGTTTAGTTTTTAAAATAAAAACCTCTTGTATTTTGCTCTGAACTGCAGCGGAAATGTACTCTGTGTTTTAAGTGCTCCTTTTCCTCTGTTCTACTCCTGCACCATTTTTGTTTGCATGAATCCGGTGGATTAGTGCTTTA
>CM045728.1:17362349-17364849 GCA_024760905.1 Plotosus lineatus
CTCTAATATGTTCCTAAATTGGAAATTTCTGCTTTTCCTCGTCTCTTTTTTGTTTTTAGGATGAAACTTTGTTACTTCCCACCCAGGCTGATGACAGAGATTACTATTTTTGCACATAGATTTGATATTTCTCCGCTTCATGCCTCATGCCGTGCCCTAAGGTGATGCATCACCAATATAATACAGTCCCATAAAACCGATTTCTGCACAACAGCCCCAAGCAGCATTCTAGCACTAAGAGCCACCAAGTCTTCAGAGGAACAAGATGTGTGTTGCTCCACTCCACTTGGTGCCATCTGACATTTGGTGAAAAGCAATAAACTGCAGGAGATAAGAGGTAATGTAAGATCTGTTGAAAGGCTTAATAATCATCACGTCTATAATGGTAGCTTCTTGAGCGTCTTCATTTCACTAGGTGTGGTGTGAGAAGGTGTAATGTAAGTTTTTCTTCTGGTGTAACAACAGGAATAAGTATTTGAAGACGTCTTCTGTACCTGTAAGGAACAGCGTTTTGTCTGGGTGGGGCCGAGACGGGTGATAACGGCACAGGTTTTGGTTCTAACAGTTGTTTGATTTAGATCTGCACTGTAGATGCTGAAGGATACTAAGACAGTGATTATACCCTACTTTGAGTCACTTTAACATCATAATCTTAAACCTAGAGCAACACTTTGAAATGTACCATACCAATCTTAAAGTTATTGCCTGTGTAGGTGGTGGAAAACCTCCCATGCTCTTGGTTTCCTCTTTGTGTGCTTCTACAGAATTAGAACAAAAAGCATCAACTAATTATGTGCATTACTCCAGACCATGCAGAACAAGTGCAAACTGGAATTCCTGGGAGGGTTGACTTTATGTAACTCATCTTTATTATTTCCTGTTAATGTCTTTATTGTTACAGTGCATTGCATTTGTGCCCTCAGCAAACAGGCAGAAAATATTTGGCTGTCTCTGTTCATCATCTTCATTTTTCACTTTGTACAAAAGACTCTACTTGTCGTTGATTTTTGCAGGACAAAGCATTACTTGTTTCCTAATACACAACACAAGGAACTGTACACACGGACCAAAGACATGGTTTGACTATGGGCACATATTTATTTTTATTATTTTTTGAGTAAACATTTGAATGTGTCTACTCCGAGCTCCACTAGCTAACTCAAAATCACATAATGTTTTGTCTGGGACCAAAAAACTAAAGAAAACACAGTGCCTTGTTTGATCACAGGTGTGAACTTCAAAGACCGTGGACCAAATCTAGCTTCCAACTCATTCTTTGTGGCATGCAAGAGCTTTCAAGGAATATGACTATCATCCATTCTTCACATCAACCGTTACCATGAAATCCAATTCATTATCCTTCCACTAGGTGGCGGCAGCCTATTTCAAACAGATATCTGGTCATTCATGACTTAAGAAAGATTGCAAGTGAGATCTTCACTTGTAAGTCTTGTCAAATAATGCAAGTGAATATCTGTCTGTCTTCCTTTCGGGTTTTTCCCTTTCGCTCAGGAGTCGCCACAGCGAATCATCTGATTCGCACATTTGATTTGGCAGAGGTTTTTTTTACGTCGGATGCCCTTCCTGTCACAACCCTTTTTTAGCAAGGGACAGAAACACGCTGATGACTTTGCAGCTACTCTTTACGAAAGTCAGCAATGGTTCTTTTACATGCCTCTCACCATAGACAGTGAGAGACATGGCCTGCCTTTGATAACCCAGTTAGCTGCACTGGGGGGGACAGTGACAACCTTGTGGAGAGTGAGACTCGAACCCCTAACCTTTGGATCAGCGATCCAGCGCCCTATACCACTAGACCACCACTGCCCAAATAATGCAAGTGAATAAAGGCAAAAAAATCCACAAACCCATCATTTTACCATCCAGATTTCATTGTTACCCCTTTAGAATAGATATTCTGTGATTATCCGGCCCTCAATCAGCTTTAAATTTGGTGATTTGGTCCACTTTGACATGCCTGTTTTATATTCTCTATCTACCATAGGCCCCTAATTTTTTGGATCCAGTTTTCTATGGATTCTTGTTTTATGACTTGCACATTAGCGAGTCAGCCCAAAAACATCGACATCAGTTTTCCAGCACAAAATTAAATGTTGCAAAAAAAACTGCTTGTATGTCAGAAAGCAAAAAGCTGCTTGGATTTCCATGCAAATAAAAAACAGGTGTGATAGTCTCCAGGAGAAGCGTGGCTGGTTCTGTCAGATGCTCAGATAAACGCGCAGCTCATTACCATGTAAAACTGCAGAAGCTGTACCTGAGACTACTAAATGTTTTAAAGCAAGGCTTCATTACATCAAATATTGACTTTGTTTCATTTATTAATGTTGGATGTGGCCTTAATTTTTGATGTGTAAATATTTTAGTTAATTATTTATATGCAAATGGGGAATGTTTTCTCTGTAGCATTTATTTACATGTGCCTAAAACCTTACTGTAGTGTTTGTGAACCATTTGGAATTTTATTTCTCTGTAAATATAA
>CM045728.1:17367349-17377349 GCA_024760905.1 Plotosus lineatus
TCCGTGGTTAATTGGGACTGAGATCCCCATGTGACCACTGAAATCCGCGAAGTAGGATCAGCCCCATTACCCCCCCCACCCCCGACTGCCTTATACGTGCATGTATATGGGTACATAATATCAATAAATACCTATTCAATGCTACAAATGCTAATAATAACAATTAAACATTAAAAAAAACAATGCATTTGTATGACGTAAATAAAATATAAATACACGCACATGCAGACGCGTGCGCGCGCGTGCTGGCACTCAGATCCGCACCTCAGTTACAATGTAAGTAGTTTTGATGGGAGATTTTAGATTGTTTTTTGTTTTGTATTGGTTTAGGTTTTTTTGTTTTTGTTTTTGTTTTTCACAATTGGCCTTGTTTTTGCAGCATTTTCCTTAACCTTTCCCCCTATTCTTTTTTAATTCGATGAATATTTATTTATTTATTTTTTAGAAAATCGCGATGCACTGAAGCCGCATGAATTGAAGTGCGAAGTAGCAAGTGATGCCTGTAATGTGAAATCATTATTTCCTTGATGTGTAGTCTTTTCATTCATTCATTTTCTGAACCGCTTAATCCTAATTAACATCAGCAGGTAGGTTGGTGCCCACCTCAGCCAACTCTGAGTGAGGGCAGAATACACCCTGCACAGCTCGCCAAGCCACCGTTGGGCAGAAACTCACTGATGGCCAAGCAGCTACTCTTAAACAAAAGACAGCAATGGCTATTTTACATGAACCTCGCACCATAGACAGTGAGACATGTCTGGCTTTTTATAACCCAGTTAGCTGCACTGGGGGGTTGGGGGGGGGGCAGCAGCGACAGCCGTTGACCCCCCCCCCCCCCCCCCCCTTCCCGACCTTGTGATCTGTAATCCAGCACCTTAGCACCAGGCCACTCCTGTCCCTTGCATATTGTTTTTTTTAGGATGAAAATACAAAAATTACAGTCTGTGTCGAATAAAATATTTGCGCGGTTCAAAATATTTTGTGGAATGTATAAAGCAGCATCTGTGCTCAAAGAGATGTCTTTAGTGTACGCTACATGGGAATGAGAGGATCTGATTGGTTCGCTGTCTTGGGAAAATTAACACAGAAAGTGGACTGGATGTCGCTGAGTATTCCCTTAGATAGACTGTCTAGTCGAATACTCATTTCAGAAACATAAACCAAGCCTGTGGTGTAAAATTGTTTGCGTATATTGTGAAAGTGTTTAGAACACGTGTGTGCACTCGAGGTCATCTGCGTCCATGGAAAAAAAAAAAAAAAAAAAAAAATCTTGGCTTTGTGTGCTTTCCCTCCACCCATGTAGTGTATATTTAAACACATGACAGCACTTCAGGGTCAGTGGGTGTTTTTAAATTGAATAATAAATACCCTTAATGTTCCATCTCCATGTGGTTTTTAGCGACATCCACCTTACCTTCAGTAATTATTAACTTATTAGCAGTGTTGTCAGTGAGGTAGTTCTTCTCTGAAACATATTTGTTTCACACAGAAAACACGACAAATCTTCAAGCATTTAGTATCTGTAGTGATAAAACTAGACAGGATTAAGTTCCATAATACTCCCCTGTTGCTCCTCTTCACTCCACCACCCCAGTGGATTCTGCGTAGCTGACTGAAGCCACCGAGTAAGGAAACTCCGACTGGGTAATTGGGATCATAATGACAGGGTGGTTAGTGCTTGCTGGGTTAGTGAGAAGGTCAGAGAGCAGTGTGAGTCCAGTCTTATCTCTGTGCTCGAGCTGGAGTCCATATGCCAAGAAACAATGTACCGCAACGCACTGTGAGTCCCGCACGGTGTACCGTGTCATTCTTACAGACACATAAAGTGTCCGAATAAATCGTAAACCTTATCCTGCATTGTTTTAAATTCAACTCAGTTGAGCTGTATCCTTATAAAATGGCTGTGCACCAGTGTGAGTAGTTAAGTTCTACTGAATGACGATCATCTGAAGTAGTCCAGACTGAAGTGCTGATATTGCAGGCAGCTATCTTCTGAGCCCATTGGGAAATAACGGGCAATGAGAGTTTAAATATCTGTGCACCCTTCACCACCTCCATCTTTCGGCCTCATCCCATGTGACCTAACTGACTTGGTTACCATGGGGATAAAACACCCAAGGCAAGAGAGGCTGGTGTACACGAATTACACTTCACACCACTCCACACTTCCTTTCACCCTCCTGTCAAAGACACGTTTGTTTATGTACTTATTTATTGTTGTTTTTATAATAATAATAATAATAATAATTATTATTATTATTATTATTATTAAGATTATTATTATTATTCGTCCATTCAGTGGCTGTTTCATTTGGCTCGTGAAGGCACACACTGTGTTTTCCAGAGGGAGAAAAAAGACTTAGAGGACAATGTCCATGTCCGGACTCTAACTTCCCGAGAGTTCTCCCTCTGCATGACTTTAAAAGTAGTGGCGCCAGTGTAAAAGTCATTCCTTTTATTTAAACAGTGGTCGTTTATCGTGTATGTTGGGTGTGATCATACCTCACTTTAAAGGCTAAATTAAGAAGGGAGGCCTCTTTTTTTTTTCCCCCACTCCCTCTTCACTGGCATTTTTAGTGCAAACTAATTTAATTAAAAGGGAAGTTGGCACTCTGGCGCCTATATATTACTTATTCATAGAGTCACTTTGTTTCCAGCGAGGCCGGTCTCTAGCTGTAAAGCACACAGGAGGACAAAAGCCTCTGTGCTCTTAGCATTTAATAAGAAAGAGTTGGGTCACTGATCTGAGCTCAGTGTAAACACAAGTCCTGAGAGAGGAGTCCAAGATGGAGCGGTGTACTCTGGGAAATATAGCCTATATACTGAAATTACAGGTTCCCCCCACCCCTCTGGACAGAGAAAACTTGTAGCATAGGCTAGGCTGGATGAGCCATATTAAGTGTTTCTCGCTTTGACAGCGTTACAAATGTCTAGTGTCAAAAAAAGACTGATGTGTGGTACTAAAAAAAAAAATATATATATATATATATATAGAGAGTGAGCCGAGATTCCCCATTACTGTAATGCACTCGAGACAGATGTAAAGACGACTCCGTACTCCAGTGACTGTACCTAAGAGATAGATGATTATGATTTTGTTGTGCTATGGATTATGGATATTTCAGAAGCTCAAGAAGAGATCCCTCTGTATTCCCTCCCAGCTGTCGGAGAAGACTGCTCATCATTTTTCCAAGAGGTATTCTACAGTGTTTCTTCACTTCATGTCTACAGCGGTTATCGTCATATCTTTGCTGTCCTACTTGAAATATCACGCATATTAACACCAAAATGCATTAAGCTGCACAAGCTTCTTTATGGTTCTCTCGGCTCATCAGAGGAGAGTATCGTAATTCCTGAGTGCGAATGTGGACATATGTTACTGAAAGAGACTTGATACTTGCCAGAACTGAAATTACTTCCAGTACGCCAGTGACCGGGGGAGATGCTTAATGATAAGCTCATACGGCACCCAGACATCCTGCCAAGACAGGAGGAAAACTCCCTGAAACTTTTAGTGCACGTCAGATGAAAGTATAAATTAATTGGTGGTGGTGGTGGTGTGTTTGTGTGTGAATTCAGCCATTTCTCTAAACCCGTGCTAAGTAAAACTGTATATTGAACTTATGCAAGCAATAAAAAAGGATATACAGTTGTATCTCACCTTACTATAGTCCCAGCAAATGAAAAATCCAGGTTACGAAAAACATTTTCCAAAATTTTTTGTCTCTGTATACAAAACAAGTTTTCCTTACGAAATGAGCCAAACACGCCATTCAAACAATGCATGAGCTGCTTTCCCATGGGCTATCTCCCACATCCCACCCCACTGGCCTCCCATTGGCTAGGAGGGATGACGCAGCTCCCTCCGAGTGGCTATCTCCCAACATCCCACCCCACTGGCCTCCCATTGGCTAGGAGGGATGACGCAGCTCCCTCCCAGTGGCTATCTCCCAACATCCCACCCCACTGGCCTCCCATTGGCTAGGAGGGATGACGCAGCTCACTCCCAGTGGCTATCTCCCAACATCCCACCCCACTGGCCTCCCATTGGCTAGGAGGGATGATGCAGCTCCCTCCCATTGGCTATTATGGAGGTGCATCTCCCATAATGCTTTTCGTGTAAAGGACAGAGTTACTGTTTTTTGACTCAGGCTTTTAACCTCCCAGAAACATTTGTCAGATTATAACTCTGCTAAGAAGACATTGTCAACGCACAGACACACACACACACACACACACACACACACACACACACACACACTCGCGCACGCGATTTCCGGTGCGAGTGAAAAGAGGAAGCGAGCTCGTGATATTGCAAAGGAATATGGCCAAACCCGTCTACCATCGGTATGATATTGAAGCAGAAGGCGGTCTTAAAAGGTATGCTTTTATAATTTTTAAAGTGTTTCGGGGTAGTATTGGGGGCCTTGGAACGAATCACACGTTTTACATGTAAAATGCGGTTCAATTTACGAAAAATCCAGGATCAGAAAAAGGCTCTGAAACGGATTAATTTTGTAAGGTAAGGTACCACTGTATTAAAGCCGATGTTACCTTACATCTCCATTAAAGTTCTGAATTGATTCGAGACCTGTGATTGGTTAAAGGTTTGCAGTTCAGTTCATTCTGTTGCCATCAGCTCAGGTTTCACAGGCAGCGCTACTTGATCAGAGCCAGTTTGTGAAGTACCCGTGCTCACTGTCAGGCAGGTAGGTTTAAAGTGATGAAAGCTTTAATTTAAGCCTGTGGTTAATTTCTTGAAGCTTGGCCAGCATCCTGAGCTGGAGACTTGAAAGCATGAAATAGAAACCTTGGAGGTGTCATCAGTTACCGTGAACTAACATGCTCTGCTGTTTCAATTAGAATTGAAGATCTGCTTATTAATAACAGAGAATCAGCTCCAGCTTCAATGTTTTCATTTCATCTCGCTAAATGATATCTGAATACCACACGGGGAATTGGGTGAGGAATCTATATTCACGTAGAATTTAACAAAAGGGTTCTGGTTAAGGGATCACCGGATTTCAGAAGGCTTTGGACTTTTCCAAACACTGCCTTTCATTCATTCATTCATTCATTTTCTGAACCGGTTAATCCTAATTACGGTTGCAGGAAGGCTGGCGCCCATCTCAGCCGACCCGGGGTGAGGGCAGAGAACACCCTGGACGGCTCGCCAGGCCATCGCATGGCAGAAACACGCTGACGAATATGCAGCCACTATTGTTGAAAGTCAGCAATGGTTCTTTTACATGAACCTCACACCAAAAAAACAAACAAAAAAAAAACAACTGGTGCTGCTTAAAAAAAAAGAAAAAGAGGGGGGGGAAATTGTGACGGCCCGCAAGTATAAACATTAAAATATGAGGTTGTTGTACAATAAATATGGCTGTTAAATAATGTGTTAATTGTATTTACTTTATCACAGAAAAGTAACGCAATAACAACCCCCAGATTAATTGCATTTCACAGTGCTGCCTGACCCCATGCTATTCTCGCCACAGTGCCTTTGTAAAATGAAGAAGCCAGATGAGAACACGTTGCTTGGCCCAGTGAATGGACAATTTGCGTTTTGATGGTCAAACCCCAAATGACCACTTCCACTCATAGATGTAGACTACTTACAGCACGAAGTAAACGGCGGTGTACACTAGCTAGTTCACCGGCGTAATTTATTGATTTAGACAGCGCATAAGAGCAGAGCTCATGTAAGGCCTTTGTGAGTTAGTTATTTAATAACTGCACTGATGTTTTCATGTAAAATCTACAGAAGCATTGAAAACATTTCATGAAGATTTTGTAGCTAAATTCTGGAGCGATGTAAAGGAAAAGGTGTGCAGTGAAAAAGAGAGAAAAGGGGCAGTGGTGGTCTAGTGGTATAGGGTGCTGGATCACTGATCCAAAGGTTGGGGGTTCGAGTCCCACTCTCCACAAGGTTGTCACTGTCCCCCCCCCCCCCCAGTGCGGCTAACTGGGTTATCAAAGGCGGGTCATGTCTGTCACTGTATATGGTGAGAGGTTCATGTAAAAGAACCATTGCTGACTTTCGTAAAGAGTAGCTGCAAAGCCATCAGCGTGTTTCTGTCCCTTGTTAAAAAGGGTTGTGACAGGAAGGGCATCCGACGAAAAAACCTCTGCCAAATCAAAATGTGCGAATCACATGATTCTCCACACTGTGGCGACTCCCGAGTAAAAGGGAAAAAGCCGAAAGGAAGACAGACAAACAGTAAAGGAAAAGGTGTGCATGTTTTCAGGCAAAAGAAAAAAAAAGTACACCGCCATAGATTAACTCAACCTCTTGAATGATGACAATTTGGCAAAAATGTATTTTAGTCCTTTTTAATATGATCTTAAAATATATTTTATCGTACAGGGATCCCTCACTTTCCACGGTTAATGGGGACCGAGACACTCCCCCCACCCCCCGCGACCACCGATTTCCGCAAAGTAGGATCGAAAAAAAACCCCGACTGATGTATACGTACATGTATATGTGTATATAATATCAATAAATACATGTTCAACGCTATACATGCTTATGCTGTAATAACAATAAAAATAATAAAAAATAATGCACAAGATGTAAATAAAATATAAATGCACACATATAGATGCGCGCCTCACATTAAAATGTAAGTAGCTTTGTTAGGGTGTTTTTTTTTGTTTTTGTTTGTTCAGGGTTTTTGTTTTGTTTTGTGTTTTTTTGCATAATTGGCCTTGTTTTGTGGAATTTTCTTTAACATTTTCCCTATTTTCTCTTCACTTCCATATTTTTTTATTTTTTAATGAATATTTTTGAAAAACCACTGAAGCCACAGAAACTGAAGCACGAAGTAGCGAGGGAACACTGTATTAAGACTCCGGGCGAGGGCAGAGTACACCCTGGACAGCTCGCCAGGCCATCGCAGGGTGGAAACACGCTGACGGCGATGTAGCTACTCTTGTCGAAAGTCAGCAATGGTTTTTTCACATGAACCTCAAACCATAGACAGTGAGAGACATAGCCGGCCTTTGATAACCCAGTTAGTGCACTTGGGGGGGCAGTGACAACTCGTTGAGAGAGGGGCTTGAACAAGGCCACCACTGCCCCCAACAGGTCATCACTGCCCAGTTTAAATATATCCAAATGTAATCTAAGTGCAATTTAACAAGTGTTTTATTTGCCGTAATTTTATCACGGGACCCATTTGACAAAATTGTCGATTTCAGATCTTTCTTTTTTTTTTTTTTTTTTTCTATGTTATTATACAGTACATTTTCAAGTAAGTAATATTTTTAACTTTGAAAAACAAATCTGCAAAACTTTCCCTCATTAATAGCCTTAGCACAAGCTTTGTTGGATCCTTTCCCCTCTCATTTAAACCACTCTATTACTTTCAGTATCCAATTTCCACACTGCCACCGTGATAGCTTCACCATCCCTGTGCCCTATTGCCTGCGCTGTCACTCACCCGCTTCACCTGGGATGTGTTATCTCAGTGGGTTACCACCGAACTCACTCCATTGTTCTGCCAATCTATAGTGCTTTGCAAACACAAAGCCTTAATTAAAAAGTCCTAACACACATCTTTGTCCTAGCACAAGCTTCTCTGCCCCAGGCACAGACACAAACTCGGTGTGTATTTGCTGAGGGTTATTCACCGGCCATCTGGTGGAGGAGTCACGGTTGTTGTGTGGTCTATATGAGAAGTGTCAGTGTGTGAGGGAGGCAGTGTGTTAATTTTCTTCAGTTACTGGGTTGGGTATGTAGAGGAAGGTGAAAGGTCAAATGAACTCCCGTCTATACCTTGTCACTGTGGCGATCACACTCGGTGTCATGGTTTATTGTCAGTAAGTGAGGTCTGGCCACTGCTGCCAAGTCAAGCCATTTTAGCAAGCATGAATATTTCATTCAGACAATAAAAGACACATTAGGTGCTTTCTGTACTCGTTCGGCTTTCCGAGTGCTTATTTCAGTTTGCTTAGAGAGCCGTGGCCTGAAACTTGTAAATGGATTTAAAGATAAAGAGCCGTGATAGAAAGCTGTGTGCACGCTTTGATGAGAGTTTGAAAGTTTCAAGGTGCCATCACGTAACTTAACATAGTATGAATAACATGAAAGGATTTTGAAGCAAGCGAGATGCAGACAGAGTGAAAGTCTGTGGCCTGGATGTGAGCGCACTGCATAAGCATTTTTCCAGAAATCTGAACACTCAAACAGACATTCGGTGCCTTGTCGGTGCAGACAAATGGGTTCAGTACAGTTGTTTGAGTCCGCGAATAGACTTCACAGGAGTTGTGGTTCAGACTAGAAAGAAATAATACATTGATATCTAATTTCTCACGCTCTCACAAAAATCGAAAAGTATACAAGATGAAGGTTAAAAATCATTGAGTGCAATATTTTTTAATGGTCCCAATTTATTATTTTTTCATTCATTATATAAACTATTAAAATCCCAAGTTAGAAGTGATGCCCGTCCAGAAATGATTACATTCTGTATGTTATTTCAAGCAGTGAAAAGACAGAAACCATTTTTTTTTTCTCAAGGAAGTCTTCTAGAGGAGTGTTTAACCAGTCAGCAACATTCTCAGAGGCTGACATCAGGTTTTTTTTTTTTTTTTTTTAATTTATTTTTCTCAATAGTTTCTGGGCCGTTGGAAAGCAGAAGTAGAACTATGAACTAAAATCCCAGTTATTCGAGTTACATTACAGCTGTTGAATCCAGATGTTCCTCCATTTTGGTGCCATGATCAATGTAATTCTTCTTTTACTTTCGGCTGCTGCCTTCAGGGGTCGCCACAGCAAATCATCCGCCTCCAGCTCACCCTGTCCTCTGCATCTTCTTTTCTGACTCCAACGACCTTCAGGTCTTCCTTCACCACATCCATAAATCTCTTCTTTGGTCTTCCTCGAGGCCTTCTGCCTGGTAGTTCCAACCTCAGCATCCTACTGCCAATATACTCACTATCCCTCCTCTGTACATGTCCAAACCATCTCAATCTAGCCTCTCTGACTTTGTCTCCAAAACATCTAACATGTACTGTCCCTCTGATGTACTCGTTCCTGATCCTATCCATCCTCGTTACTCCCAAAGAGAACCTCAACATTTTCATCTCCGCTACCTCCAGCTCTGCCTCCTGCCTTTTCCTCAGTGCCACTGTTTCTAATCCATACAACATCGCTGGCCTCACCACCGTCTTGTACACTTTTCCCTTCATTCTTGCTGACACTCTCCTATCGCACACCACACCGGATACTTTTCTCCAACCATTCCAGCCTGCCTGCACACGCTTCTTCACCTCTTTTCCACACTCTCCATTGCTCTGGATTGTTGAGTAATTCTGACTCTTAATTTTTAACGACGGAGACATTGTGGTGTAAATGAGGAGGAAATATGAGTAGAGTACTGTAGTCACCACTGCTTATGCTTCAGACCATGCTATCAGAAAAGATACCGTTGCCCAAAGACCATGGACAGCTCTAAACCAGACCTTTCAGTTTCTACTAGAACATCAGACAATCTGTGACTAGTTTTTACTCGTTTTTTTTTTTATTATTCTCTCTCTCTCTCTCTCCTTCAGTGTCCCAAACTTACCTACACATTTCCCTCTCTGTTAGTGCTGCTGTCTGGGGCAGGCAGGGAACTGACATTCTCACAGCTTGTCATTCTTCTTAGGACTAATGCCGAATGGCCTGAGGAAAGACAATGTGATCTGCTTGTTCTCCCCAAGCAATGTTTCCACTAACATTACACATACCTTTAATCCTTGGCCTTCTACAGAAATGGCTGTGCTGCTAGAGATGAAGGAGGTATAGAGAGGTTTATTCAGGCCTTTAGACTGAGCTGGAAATGTGGCCATCCATATGGAGCGATTGCTGGCAGGAAGCCATTCTTTTGTCTCACACTGAGTGAGCGCTTGTTTGAGAGTGAGCTTTAGTGAACACTGCTTTTAGTGTCTTATCAGATTGGGTTTTTTTTTTTTTTTTTTTTTGAAATGATGTTTCCTGAGGACAAAGTGG
>CM045728.1:17382349-17397349 GCA_024760905.1 Plotosus lineatus
ACGTACACACATTCAGAAGATAGACAATGTGTGTGAGCCACATTCACTGCTCTCATTGTGTCCGTGTTGTCCAGCCATGTGTTTTCTGTGTTTATATTCACAGGTAACGCACATTAGCGCTCATGGTTACACTTTAATCCACTGTTTGTTCGGCTGAGTAATGCAGACCTGTCTGAGGACACCCAAGCTACAGAATCTCTTCTACAGATTTCCGCTCTCATCACACATGAATCATGCAGCAGATGTCGTGGTGGTTGTTTGCTAAAACCTGGGATGCCGACATCTTCCAACATCTGCCCAATTTTAGCATCTCCATCATGATGGAAGACTGGAAGGCCTTTGTGTAGTGTGTGTGAGGTCAGGTGTGTGTGTGTGTGTGTGTGTGTGTAATGAGCGCGTGCAAGCAGCAGGCCCACTCTTGCCATTCGTATGCTGATTCACGAGCCCATCTATTTGCATTAAGTGCAGCATAATTGCTAACTGGAGTCTGATTATTGTGCGTGTCAGAGGAGATGAAATATGACCTTTCATCTGGTCCCCGATGTCGTTTGACGGGTGTCGGGCAGGCGTAAATCTACATCCAAAGCTCATTCATGTTTTCAGCGATAGTGAAATATTGCCACTTGAGATGAGAAAGTGGGAACTACAAGTGTGTGTGTGTGTGTGTGTGTGTGTGTGTGTGTGTGTGTGTGTGCTTTTTATACACACGCACACACACACACACACACACACACACACACACACACACACACACACACACCACTTTTGTACAGCGCCTTCTCTCAGTAGAACAAATTCAGTCTCTGGTTTATACGCTTATTTTCTTTGTAACCGTTCCTGGTTTTTCATTTAGTTTTACGTCTGCCTGGATCGTGTTCCTCTGAGAGTGAGTGTGTTCGTCTGGCGGTGTTCAGCACGGTTCAGCATATTAGAGGCTCTTCGGTGTGAGGCAGGTGGAATTTTGATGAGCTCCATAGGAACAGCTGGAGGCTGATGCGGTTAAAGCACCATGTCGCCTGCTCTCAACCAGAGGCATTACTGAGGCTGTCATCACTTACCGTGTGTGTGTGTGTGTTGGACAAAGTGGTTATTTAATATAGGGACAATACAGATGGGACATTGAAGGGAGATCAACCTTATCCAGTACAGTCTGCGAGGCTGCAGTGCCAGGCTGGTTGACGTGGCTGACGTTATGATCCTATACTCATTCTTCATTGCTTCTGTCTGTCATGCTGTCCAAGGCTTGGTAAAGCCATTACTCCCGTTTAGCACGGGCTTAATTGGCACAGACTTGGCACATTTTTTTTTTTTTTTTCGTGGACAACTTGGTATGCCATCTTGGCCGTCCGCTCACACATGCAAACCCACTGGCTCCTCCATGTCTGCCTGCACTCATCGCCATACACTGAGACTGCTGCTCTGATCTTTCAGGAATGTCTCCCAGTTCACGTCTCACCTCTTCATTGTTAAAAGTAGGGAAGATGCTGTTTTCAAATTCAGACATAAGGCTCACAGTTACAGTCAGATGGGTGTGTTTGGGGAAACTCTAGATGCTTTGCACACTACAGACCTTTAACCACGCCCATATTTTTTTCTTAATCATAAAATAATGCACTTTTTAATTGGAATAAGATTCACAAGGTACCAAGTTTTACATGGGACAAGGTTCGTAATGAACGTTCCTACAGTTTCAGGGTGAAGGTTCATGGCCCTGGTCCACCAAGCTGCTTCTTGAAACACAGGCTTCCCCTTGACTGCTCCGTTGTATCACTGAGTTTAGGGCAGTAGTGCCTGAGGTGCCTCACTGATCAGAAGGTTCCCCAGTACCAAACAACCACTGCTGGGCCCTTGAACTTCTTCTTCTTTTCCTTTCAGCTTTTCCCTTCAGGGGTCACCACAGTGAATCATCTGCCTCCATTTCACCCGATCCTCTGCATCATCTTCTCTTACACCAACGACCTTCATGTCCTCCTTCACCACATCCATAAATCTTCTCTTTGGTCTTCCTCTAGGTCTTCTGCCTGGTAGTTTCAACCTCGGCATCCTATTACCAATATACTCACTCTCCTTCCTCTGTACATGTCCAAACCATCTCAATCTAGCCTCTCTGACTTTGTCTCCAAAACGTCTGACATGTGCTGTCTCTCTGATGTTCTCATTCCTGATCCTATCCATCCTCGTTACTCCCAAAGAGAACCGCTGGGCCCTTGAACAAGGTAAATGCTCAGTTGTATTAATGAGATAACAATGCAAGTCGCTCTGGATAAGGGTGTCTGCAAAATGTCATGAATGTAATATGAGTTATGAATAAATCAAATGCATTCCACTTTCATATAAATTCTTATGTATTTCTTATTAAATCACATGACCTTTAGAAATACATGCACACACCAGCTTCAGTGGAAAGTCTGAATTTAAATACAACCTATCAGGCCTTAGGAATTTAGAAACTTTTATTATTGTTATTGTATGAATGCTAGTGGTTGGTATTATAGGGATTCCTCACTTTCCGCGGTTAATTGGGACCGAGATCCCCACCCTACCATCAAAATCCGCGAAGTAGGATCGCCCCCCCCCCACCCCCTCAACTGATGTATACGTACATGTGTAAGTGTATATAATATCAATAAATACATGTAGCATTGAATATGTACATATGCATAAGATGTAAATAAAATATAAATGCACACACACACACACATACATACAGACGCGCGTGCGCCACAGCGAATCATCTGCCTCCATCTCACCCTATCCTTTGCATCTTCTTCTCTTACACCAACGACCTTCACCACATCCATGAATCGTCTCTTTGGTCTTCCTCGAGGCCTTTTACCTGGTAGTTCCAGCCTCAGCATCCTATTACCAATATACTCACTATCCCTCCTCTGTACATGTCCAAACCATCTCAATCTAGCCTCTCTGACTTTGTCTCCAAAAACGATTTAATTCGATGAAGATTTAAAAAAAAAACGCAATACACTGAAGCTGCATGAATTGAAGCGCGTAGTAGCGAGGGATTCCTGTATTATATAGTAGTACAGAGACCTGAGTATTTCTTTCGTGGTTTTATATTGACGGCTGCAACAAATGCAGAATGAGCAGCTTGACTGTATATTAATTCAACAATGAGTAAAACTGTAAATTCTGACTCCTGTCATTACAGAAAATACTAAGTAAATTCCTACATGCTTGGGTTTAATTTTATAGTTCTACTAAATATGCTAATTCCAGTCACATTTTACAATTTTGCCTTTACATGCCTGCTGGATGGCAAGAGAAATATTCACACTGACCGCATCTCTGTCCGGCACTGCAGCAAAGCAGAGGTGACCTCTAGCTAATCCTCTGTTTCTATCCTGAATATATTAAACAATATATTAAACATCACTGCTACTCTTCTTTTTTTTTTTTTTTTTTTTTTTTTTTTTTTTTGTTTATTCCCTCTCACACTTGGAGTGCAAGAGGCTCCTGATCATTGAAGCAGGATTAATGCAGCTTCGCTTCAAACCTGCCCTCTCTCTTTGTGGAGACACAGTCTCTGTCAGTCAGGCCGGTTCAGCTCTCACCTCTCTGCGGTAAATAATGAGCTTGTAATTGACTGAACTTGGCCTGGGAGAAAGTTTTCATCCTGGTGTTGTGGCACTTTTTGTTGTCCTGATTTCCTTCATGGTCAAGATTCTCCACAACACTGTTCGGTTCTCAGTTCCGACCGGGGCTGTTTCATTTTTTTCAAACAACAGCTCTGACATTCAAATGAATGAATGGTCACATTATTAAAAAAATCTAACGTGATATCAATTCGAAAGTAATATCTTTTCACTGGGACTGTATAGTACATGAACTCCACATTCGAATAAACATTGAATCATGAAATCATGTAATTTTTATTTGATTATTTATTTTACATTTATAGATGGACAGATAAATTTCCTTTTTCCAGTCACTGAGCATATTATTTTCTTCGGACTATTATTATCATTATTATTATTATTATCATTATTATTATTGGGATCCCTCACTTTCTGCGGTTAATGGGGACCAAGACCCGCCTGCGACCGCCAATTTCTGCGAAGTAGTACCAACTCCCCTGACCGACGTATACATACATGTATATGTGTATATAATATCAATAAATACATATTCAACACAATAAATGCTTACAATAACAATTAAACATTCAAAAATAATGCATAAGATGTAAATATAATATAAACACACACACACACAGATGCGTACCTCACATAAAGATGTAAGTAGTTTTGTTTGGGGGTTTTGGGTTGTTTTTTGTTTTTTTTTGTTTGTTTGTTTTCGTTTGGGTTTTTTTGTTTGTTTTTTTGCATAATTGGCCTTGTTTTGCAGCATTTTCCTTAAATTTCTCCCTATTTTTCCTTGATGTCCTATTTTTTTATTTTTCAATGAATATTTTTGAAAAACCCGCGATGCACTGAAGCCACAGAAACTGAAGCACGAAGTAGCGAGGGATCCCCGTATTCCTTTCATAGTTTTCTCTTAAAGGTTCCCATTCCATGGGTTAGATGAAACAACCCTATTGTTTTTGTTGATGTCTAACTGACAATAAAAAGGCCAATGGAGTCTTAATTTGATTCTGGACGGCAGGTTCGACTGACTGAAAGCAGTTCATAGAGTTTTACCTGAAACTGAGTGTTTGATCCATCAGCATGAGTCAGTGTTGCTTTAGTGCACATCCCATGGCATCTTCATGGACAGCAGCCAAGCACTGTGTGTGAAAGAGATCAGCCTCTTAATCTCCCGGGCAATGAAGACTCAAAATTAGTGTAGGAGGGCAATATGGAGTGCAAAGATTTAATAATTAATTCAGGGCTAGGCTGAGCTTCGGATTATAGCGGTTTACCGGAATGGCTAGCTTTAAACAACTGGGTTGATATCTTCTTCTTTTTTTTTTTTTTTTCATTTTATTTATTTATGTATTTTTATTTTCTAATATTATAATACTGTGATTGCTGTAAATGTTGTTCGTGAGCAGCTGATTGATTTTGTTTTCTCAGTTTTAAATCTAAGAAATATGAAATATGTTCACCGGCTTGGCTTCCTCATCGAACGAGCAATCTTTTCTATTTTCAGTACAGTGTACGCTGTTCCACTGTTTGTTTGATTCACATTTTGGGCTACTGTCAGGCTATTTTTGCTCAATGTCCGTCCAAGAATTTTATAACATGAGAACGCTCTTTGGAAATTTGATTTAAAAACTCGTGTTTTTTCAGACTAATAAATCATTCAAACTACCAGCGAAGATTTCCTGCGTCCTGGATGCGAGTGCAGAAATACCACAATCATTATACCGATGTTAAATGAACGCTGAACGATGATTGCTCAGACCCTGAAGATGTGCATGAACTCTGATGCAGGAAGACAAAACAGCTGTGGGATTTAGTTCATCAGTTCAGTTCATTTTCTATAACCGCGTAATCCTAATTAGGGTCGCGGGGAGGCTGGCGCCCATCCCTGCCAACTCTGGGCAAGGGCAGAGTATACCCTGGACAGCTCGCCAGGCCATCGCAGGGCGGAAACACGCTGATGGCTTTGCAGCTCCTCTTGTCGAAAGTCAGCAATGGTTCTTTTACATGAACCTCTCACCATAGGCAGTGAGAGACATGGCCGGCCTTTGATAACCCAGTTAGCGGCACGGGTGGGATGGGGACGGACGGACGACGACAGTGACAAGCTGTTGAGAGTGGGGCTTGAACCCCCAACCTTAGGATCAGCAATCTAGCACTGTATACCACTAGGCCACCACTGCCCCCTGTGGTATTTAGTTACACTTTTTAGCAAGACATAAACATCGAGGTTTTATGAGGAACAAGAGAGCTGATAGTTCGAGAGAGGGAGGATGAGAAAGAACGAGAGTCAGATAGTCACGGAGAGTCTTAAACAGAGCAAGAAAGATTGGGAGTCAGAGCGAGAATATGTAGGGGCGGATCCAGAGACAGTTGAGGAGGAGGAGGAGATATTCAGAGTCAGTGGTGGAGAGAGAGAGAGAGAGAGAGAGAGAGGGGGATTTGGCAACTGTGGAGGAGAGGGAGACACATTCAGAGACAGCGGAGGAAAGGGAGAGAAAGCTCGGGAGACCGAGACAGGGAGAAGAGGATCAGAAAGAAAAGCAGAGAGTCAGGGAGAGGAGGGATTCCGAGAGAGAGAGAGAGAGAGAGAGAGAGAGAGAGAATGCGAGCGTGGAGAAACCAGGACGGTTAGCTAGTGGTGTCATGTGACCCTGCACACAGTTGAAGGTGTGCTTTTGTGTTTGCTCCCGTGTGTGTTCAAGAGGTTCGAGAGGCTTTGTGTTCCTTTTTCTTTATTATCCTCTCCTTTTTATTCTCCACGAGAGCTTCTCTAGAAGGAGAAAGCATGACTGACCATTTCTTTGTTTCTCGCATGTCTTTGGGAGAATGGAATGGGCCAAGATGCTCCCTCCCTCACTTCAGACACACCCTCACCCTTACCCAACAGACCACAGTCTTGCTAATCGTGCCCCCTGCTCCTTTTGTCATGCCACACGAGTCTGTAAATAGGGTGTCGGAGGCCATGGTGATGAAGGATGGAACAGAAAGTGAGAAACAAAATGCATGCCTCTCATCCCCAGTGAGGGGCCTTATTACTGAGCATCTATGCAAGAGTGGGCACTTGGCTAGGGTCGGTGAGGGCACAGCGGGGGGCATCATAACACATGCCTTGAATAAAGTCAGAGAACAGTAAGTCAGCCGTGTTATCAGCTCTCTCTTGTCTGAGCCGTAGCTGTCACTCACTCGATATGAGAATGAGAGTTTTCAGGCTCCCTGGCTTGCAGTCATCAATCCGGAGGGAGCACAGCCAAAATTGAGGCGAGGAAAAAAAAAAAAAAAAAAAAAAAAAAAAAAACCCAGAGTGAAGGATGAAGAGAAGAATCTAGATAGACAGATAAGATAAACTGAAAGAATCGAGGAGAAAAAAAAAGACTGCGTGATGGAATAAAAAGTGACACAACACCAGGATTAGATAACAATATAGATAACAAATGATGTCAGACCTAAAAGGCTAACTACGGACAGATTTAAAGTATTACAGGACAGTGGCGTGTGGTCAAACGGACTCTTTGTCAAATCTGATTGAGTCCTATCTTCAGCAGATCGATTGATATGCATTGATTTTCTCTGAAGATGAAAGAAAAAAAAAGCTTAATTTATCCTGAACCAGCTTTATTTGGACTTCTGAAAATGACCAGGAGTAATTCAGATTTAATCTGTGAGAGAGGCAGCGTGTGAGAGAGAGAGAGAGAGAGAGAGAGAGAGAGAGAGAGACTCTGGCACCATCCCGCAGATTATAACAGGCTTTGATGGAAAATGAAAGTCTGCAGGGTGTTGAATTAATATGACTTAAGCTTTCGAGTTGATGCAGTATGGCTGTAGATCAGGCAGGTCTTCACCTCATCCACCCTATAAAGCTTCACAGGACATGCCAAGAAAGAGATGTTGGTGGAATTTTAATCTGATGATGTATTAAAATGATTCTTGAAAAAATTGCAGCAGCAACTTGGCGACTTGATGTTGACTTTGATGTTGATCTTGCTCTTACTCTGTTAGAATATAAGGCTTGTTTGTTTCCTGAGTTATTAAATAATCAACTGTTATAAAATGGCTAGCATCACTACAGGGATCCCTCACTTTCCGCCGTTAATTGGGACCGAGACCCATGGCGAACACTGAATTTCCGCGAAGTAGGATCAACCCCTCTGACTGGCGTATACGTACATGTATACGTGTATATAATATCAATAAATACATATTCAAATTCAACGCTATAAATGTGTATAATAACAATTAAACATTCAAAAATAATGCATAATGTAAATAAAATATAAATTCACGCACACATAGATGCGTACCTCACATAAAAATGTAATTAGTTTTGTTGGGAGGTTTTGGGTTGTTTTTTGTTTTTCTTTGTTTGGGGGTTTTTTTTTTTCGCATACAGATGCTCCCTGACTTACGTTCATACGTTTTACATATTTTTCAATTTTACGTTTTTGAAAAAAAAAAAAAAAAAAAGAATTGTCAAATTTTGAGTTAAGCGTGCTGTCTGTAGTATGAGACGTACCTACGTAGTACGATGACGTAATGACGCAATGACATAATGACGCTGCATCCATTGTTTACAAACAACAGATTGAACGTGCCCCTCCTTCTTCCCAGTTCACCGCGTGTTACCCTCGTGTTAAGACGTCGTCTCTGTGATCTTTGTGTTTACACTGTTTTGCGGACTTTTGTAACCCTAAGCAAATATGGTTGGTCAGAAGCGTAAGCCTACTCGTGGCAGTGGTAATCAGAAAAAGCAGCAAGCCATCTCTTTAGAAACAAAGATGGCTATTATCAAGAAAATCGATGCTGGTGAAAAACACGTGAATGTTGCACATTTCGTCTAAACGGCTCCGTCGACCATCGGAACCATTTCCAAGCAGAAACATCACATCATAGAAAATGTTAAAGGTTATATTTGATATTTGATGAGTGAATTTCATTAAAATTTATCTATTTGAAATTATTTTGCTTGAATTGCTTGAATTTAATTTATTTGATATTAATGTTGATGTATTTATTTGATATATTTGATATTATTTTACAATGTTATGTTTTGGATGCGGTGAAGGAGGCCATGAAGACAGTTG
Organism: Plotosus lineatus; assembly: GCA_024760905.1. Classification (NCBI taxonomy): domain Eukaryota; kingdom Metazoa; phylum Chordata; class Actinopteri; order Siluriformes; family Plotosidae; genus Plotosus; species Plotosus lineatus. Next base: position 17,391,030 of record CM045728.1, read on the forward strand.
GTGTAAGAGAAAAAGATGCAGAGGATAGGGTGAGATGGAGGCGGATGATTCGCTGTGGCGACCCCTGAAGGGAAAAGCCGAAAGGACAAGAAGAAGATGTTTATAATAATTGATTTATGGGAGTTTTATGAGATACGGTAATGGTATTTATAGATGTATACTGCAGTATGAGCGTAATACGTCACTGGAACATACAGTAACAACATAGGTTGTTTTTTTGTTTTTTTGTCCACCTTACGTTTGGCCATCCGGAACATAACTAAAATGTAAGTTGGGAAGCATCTGTAAAATATAAATACACACATACAGATGTGCACCTTACATGAAAATGTAAGTAGTTTTGTTGGGTTGTTTTTTTTTGTTTGTTTGTTTTTGTTTGTTTGGTGTTTTGTTTTTGTTTTTTTTTGCATAATTGGTTTTGTTTTGCTTAACCATTTCCCAATTTTTCTCTTAATTTCCTTATTTTTTATTTTTTGATGAATATTTTTGAAAAACATGCGAATCACTGAAACCACAGAAACTGAAGCATGAATTAGCGAAGGATCACCGTCATCTTACGTTAAAATGGGAAAGACTAACATCCCCTCCAGCTATGGAAACTGGAGATAAACTAAAGCTAATGAGCCAGTAGGCTCTATTTAAAAACAAAAAAAAAAAAAAAAAAAAACCAACAGACTTAGCTTAACCTCGTGGTTTCCGGAACAATCTTCAATATCCTGACACAACATTCCATTTTTCTTTATACCATCTTCTCATCGCTTGTCCGCTCTCTCTCTCTCTCTCTCTCATGGAGGAGGGGAAACAAAGCGTTTACAGCTGAAGTAGGCGTACTGATGGACATCCTGGGATTTCATCTGTTTAACACTTGGCAAGGTGGCGATGGATCACTGCTCTGTTCGCTTGCCGTGAAATTGTCCTTCAGAAGCGCAACACCTGTCTAATCAAGTCTACATTCAGAGAGCTAATCATGTGTCCGCTACACCCAACACATGCAATATCATTCAAGAAGAGATGTAACACCTCTGTTTGTATATATATCGTCCTGGAACGTTCAATATCTTACCCTCGCTACTTTCCATCACAACCGCAGTGTGCTGAGCCTGTAATAACCGCCGCTTTCATTCGCTGATATCTGGTGAGTTCATGCCTCTATTGTTTCCTTTGATGATGAGGCCTTTCTCAATACAACATTATCAGTGTGCTGCCACATCTGCTTTCCTATGGTGCGTGTGTGCAAGAGCAAGCGAGTGTCACGCAAGATTTCGCAGCATTTAATCTGCCACAATAACATTCCGTCACCGGAGAAATTGCTTTCAGAGGCCCGGGAAGCGAACAGACACAAGATGTTATTCGGAAAGACAAGCTAAGGAAAGAGCGTGTGGTAGAGTGCGAAGGAAAAGGATAGTGGCAGACAGTCAGAAATAGAGAGAGAATGAATGGAAAAGGGGAGGGGTACAGGCAATTGTAAACTGACCTTTCAGTCACTGAGCACAAGACAGATATTGAGTGATTCTTATTGTGCCGGGAGAATGAACCTGTTGGCTCGTTAAATGCTGTGGCATATGGATATTTTATCACCCTCCGCCTTTAATTGCTTTACTGTCAGGCTGTTGTAGTACTCGGGATGCGTTTACACATCAGAAGCCTGAATAAATATCAGGGAGGGTTCTTATAGAGAAAAGTGTCTCCGTCTCCCAGTCGTTTGTCCTCTACGCCTGTTTCAGCTTTCATGTGATTTAACCTTTTATCCATGTTCGTGCATAAACAAGAGGCCTAGGCAGAGCTGTCGGTTTCTCCGTCCTTGCTCATATTCCTCCCTCCGTGCTGCTCGCCGCGGCAGTTCGGAGGGGTGTGGATGACTGTATTTGTTCTAATTACCAGCACTTTATTGATGCAAATTGCTGCCAGCCTCTCGAAGCTCTTGTTTAGCCAGGCCGCCGGTTGACATTGATGCATGCCCTGAAGGTATTTATAATGCTAGAGACACCTGATATTTCATGATCAAGGAGAACGAGCTCGTGTCATGATGTCGAGGTATTCACAGTATCGCTTAGCCAGATGGGAGGGTCCATCTGGTTTATGTGTGAGGGATGAATCAGGGCCATGGATTTGGAGAGGCTGGTACAGCCCCTACTGCCTTTTGGCACTGTTTTCCTTCTTTGATCACTTAAGCTAATTTCTTATACTGACACAGGGATTTTATGGTGAATCTGTCTGCCTCGATTCCAGTCTGGTTCAATTTTATTTCTGGATTACTTTTAATTATTGAAACTAAGCATTGATTAATTGACTGCGGGATGTCCTATGGAATAAATGGACCACTTAGTGTTGCTTTGCCCGAGGCCAGACTCTGTGTCCCTCTGTCTCTTTGCCTCTTTAACTGCTTTTACATTAGCAATGGGAACATGTTGCCCCTGAATAATATGTTTTCAGACCAAGGTGTGGTGTGCTGACTTTCCTATTTTTACAGTTACTCTCAGATCAGTAGTAAGTCGGAAGTAAAACACTGTAGAACTGCCCATCTGGCGGGAAAGCCAGTAAAATAAGTTAACCCTGATGGATGCTACTGCACAGACGTAAACCTTCCCTCTTGATACTAATTGTGGTCGGACAGCAAGTTGTGTCCATGCCTGATGTTCTGGAAGAACTTGAATCACCTCGAAAAGTAGAAAAAACAACTTTTTTGTCGTGACGGTGCATCTCGTGACCTATATACAGGGATCTCTCACTTTCCGCGGTTAAGTGGGACCGAGATCCCCACGTGAACATCGAAATCCACAAAGTAGGATCACCCCCGAAACACCCCCCCCCCCCCCCCGACTGATGTATACGTACATGTATATGTGTATATAACATCAATAAATACATATTCAGTGCTATAAATGCTTATAATAACACTTAAGCATTCAAAAATAACGCATAAGATGTAAATAAAATATAAATACACACACACATACAGACACGCACCTCATAACAATGTAACTAGTTTTGATGGGAGGTTTTGGGTTATTTTTTTGTTTTTATTTCTTTAGGGGGCTTTTTTGTTGCATAATTGGCCTTGTTTTTGTGGCATTTTCCTTGGGGGCCAGTGGTGGCCTGGTGGTATAGGGTGTTGGATCGCTGATCCTAATGTTGGGGGTTCGAGTCCCACTTTCCACAAGGTTGTCACTGTCCCCCCCAGTACAGCTAACTGGGTTATCAAAGGCCGGCCATGTCTCTCACTGTCTATGGTGTGAGGTTCATGTAAAAGAACCATTGCTGACTTTCGTAAAGAGTCAAGGCAAAGCCGTCAGCGTGTTTCTGTCCCTTGCTAAAGGGTTGTGTCAGGAAGGACATCCGACATAGAAACCTATGCCAAATCAAACGTGCGAATCATTCGCTGTGGCTGAAAAAAGCCGAAAGGAAATCTCATCTCTCATTTTTGTGGCATTTTCCTTTGCTTTTTCCTCTATTCTTCCTTAATTTCTCATTTTTTAATTCAGTAAAAAAAAAACCCGCGATGCATTGAAGCGCGAAGTAGCGAGGGGTCCCTGTATTGCCACATCATGACCTACTGATTGATAATGTCACAGAGGGACACTGGCACCCTGGGACCTCCCACCTGCAGAGCTTTCTGCATTACTACTAGTTCATTCATTCATTATTCATTCTGCTTATCTTGTTCAGGGTCATAGGTCAACTCGAGCCAATCCCAGTTGACTCTGGATGAATGGCAGTGTACACCTGGAGCAACTTGCTAGACCATTGCAAGGCCAACTAGAAACAAAGCAGTTTTACTGAAATAAAATAAAAAATATGTATAGAAATCGAAATCCCTCATGAATAACGCCGAGTTGGTGCCGCGAAGATAAAACTCCGTGGTAACTTTGGGAGAAACCAGCTTCTGGAACCAGTCGTTTTCTGGGTTACACTGAATAGTGTGGTTATAAACTTTTTTCTTTTAGACCTAGAGAAGCGAAGTGTTGTGTAAAAAATAAAAAGTTCATATATATTCACAGTATCTACATGAGAGTCTCCACCCAAGCAAGTTTACGTTCAGGAAGCTGAAGTTAAAAACTTTTCATAGTTTAAAGGAAAAAGGCGTCTGTCTTTGAACCGCAGTGACATGTATGGTGCTGAAAATGAATTTCCTCCAGCAGATCAGATAGCAGCAAGTTCTTTGAACTCCAACCCCCCACCCACCCCCCCCCCCCCACCACCACCACCACCACCACCAACCCCCGCGCGCTCTTCAGTGCCCTACTCCACCCATGAAGACAAGCCCCTTGATCCAGTGCAGTTTCCATTTCTCCAACTCCTCAGTGTCATTTTCAAATTTTAATTAGCTGATGATCTTGTCAGCGCCTTGTGTCGGTTGCTCCATATACAAGCACTCATGCACTTGTAGGTTTGTTAAAGACTCTCACTTTCAAACAGATGAATGCGAGCTGCTCAAGGTCCATTGAGAGACGGTGTGGATACAAAAAAGAGACTGGTTTTATAGTCCCCACGATTGTTCTCATCTCTGAGCTCAGGTGGTCAGCAGACTCCATTTCTCAGTGTCTTATGGATCATTTGACCTTTCGAAGGTCAAATAGAAGCATTACCAGCCGTCTGTGTGCTGTTTGTTTTGCAGCTAGGGGGTTTAAAAGAGACGGTTGTTGCGAGGCAGGAGGATTAAGATAATGCCACCTTTTTGACTCCTCCTCATCTATGTGCTAATGGACAGCCAGGAGGATTCGTCAAACACAGACTAGACTGACACGCAAGTAAATTGATGGAGGAGTGTCAGATGAGTCTTTCCCACCCTTTTCACTCACATTTTACTGGAAAACTTTTACCTCTAATCCAATCAAATGGCTCTTTGATGTTTCCAGTACAAATCTCATATTAATCCCACCAGCTTCTAACGCCATCAAGGCTCTTACTCCGAAATCAGGTTGACGTGCACCAAAGCTGATATAGTTGGCCTCTGGATCATCCTCTCTCTCTCTCTCTCTCTCTCTCTCTCTCTCTGTCTGTCTCATTTCCTTTTAACAGGCCTTATTTGTTGTTCATTTACTCTCTGCTGCTCAAATCTTATCTTTTTTTCCACCCTGTGAGCATGGACACAAGGCACAATGCCACCAATAAAAATGTGTAACCACACATTTTTACAAGAGCTAATAGCCAAATTAATCCCCCTCCCCCTCTGCTTGGTAATGACCGAGTGATTTGTTTGTTATTTTTCAGGGCAATTCATTAATTTTTGAAAAAGATGCAGCTGATGCAGGTTTTCAAATGGCCACAAATGAGGAAATCTACCAAGACGCCAACAAGCCTCTCAACCCAATCTGTCAAATTTGTAGCAAATTAAGACCTTTTATCGTTTGTGTCCGATGTCCTGGCCTACTTGTTGATATTTTCTTTTGCTCATGAGATGCTTGATGCTCACAGGAAAATAACAGTAAATGTCAAGATGTAAATGACATCACTGTGTGTGTGTGGGGCGGGGCTCAGTTTTTTTATTCCATATACACGTCTTGGTCATCCTCTTGGTTTCTTCTTTAGGGCGGATCCAGTCGCTTCAAAGTTATTAATCCAACATTTTATTGCGTGTTTTGATGGAACAGCACCATGACGTCCCAAGCTGTAAAAACGTCGGAACTCCCTCTGCGCAGCTGTCAAACCATCACCGTTTTTATAAAACATTTTTATGGCTACGCACGGTTTTGCCCGTTCCACTGATCCATGGTTACTAAAATGGTGGAGTGTTTACTTGCTCAAGGTCACTGTTGTGCAGTGCTGGCGTTTGTTCATGTCCGCCAATACGCACTTCAAAAAAATTTTTTGGCTCTTCCTGTGTGTGTGTGTGTGTGTGTGTGTGTGTGTGTGTGTGTGTGTGTACACACACACACACACACATATATATATATATATACACACAAGGTGACCCAAAAAAATGGGAACTTTTTAACAATACTATAAAACCAAGAGTGATGGAAGAAAAATATTAACATGCCATTTAAGAATAAATGATTAACTTTTCATGGCAAAGTATTCACTTGTTCAAGGTCACTGTCTTGCAGTGTTGCCACTTGCTCATGTCTCGCAATATGCAATTCAAAAATTCCTGTTTTTTTGGGTCACCCTTTATATATATCTTCTTCTTATTTTTCTTTCGGCTGTTCCTTTCAGGGGTCGCCACAGCAAATGATCTGCCTCCATCTCTCCCTCTCCTCTGCATCTTCTACTCTTACTCCAACGACCTTCATGTCCTCCTTCACCACATCCATGAATCTCCTCTTTGGTCTTCCTCGAGGCCTTCTGCCTGGTAGTTCCAACCTCAGCATCCTACTACC
>CM045728.1:17402349-17432349 GCA_024760905.1 Plotosus lineatus
CAAAGGTGGGCCATGTCTGTCACTGTCTATGGTGAGAGGCATGTAAAAGAACCATTGCTGACTTTCATAAAGAGTAGCTGCAAAGTCGTCAGCGTGTTTCTGTCCCTTGCTAAAAGGGTTGTGACAGGAAGGGCATCCGACGTAAAAAAACCTCTGCCAAATCAAACGTGCGAATCAGATGATTCACTGTGGCGACTCCCGAGTGAAAGGGAAAAAAGCCGAAAGGAAGACAGACAGACATATACACATATACATGTACATATACATCAGTCTGGGGAGTCAATCCTACGTTGTGGAAATCGGCGGTTGCATGGGGGGGGGGTGTGGTCTCGGTCCCCATTAACGTGGAAATTGAGGGATCCCTGTAATATTTCCTTATTTGGGTATCTAAAACGTCAGTGGGTGACATGATGGTGTGGTGGTTTACATGTATGCCCCACAGCAAAAATATCCTGGGTTTGACGGTCAGGCTCAGGTGTTCTGTGGGAGTTTGCATGTTCCTCCCATGGGTTTCCTCCAAGGTCTCCGACTTTCTCCCACAGACCAATGACATTCACAATAAACTAATTGGCTGTTTCAAATCATCCCTTGGTATGGACTTAAATATGAATGGTTTTGTGTGTGTGTGTGTGTGTGTGTGTGTGTGTGTGTGTGTGTGTGTGTATGTTGCCCAGCAATGGTCTGGCAGGCTGTTCAGGTTGTACCCCACCTTTGCATAGTATCGACTGAGGTGGGCACCAACCTCCCTGCAACCTTAATAGGAAAAAAGTAGTTGTGCGAGTGAGTGAGTGAGTGAAATAACATCGGTCCAAAATTCCTCACAGATGTTTGCTTGGGTTGGGACTTGTGGCCATGAAGGTCATGACATGCTATTCATATCATTCTCATCTTCATCAAACCCTTGTGCCATGCACGTTCAAGTATTTTTGACGCGATCACATTGAGTATAGATGTTTCATCATCGGGTGATCAATGAGAGGATCTTTTTCTGTATTACTTTGCACTGATGTCACCGTTCGCGATGACACACTGACCCAAACTGTGACAGCAAAACATCTCGATCTTTCTACATGGCTTCGTGCTCTTTATTCTCTCTCGCTCGCTTACTCTCTCTCTCTCTCTCTCTCTCTCTCATACCTGTACAACTCGGTGTTTATCTCACTGACTGTCATATCAGGATGAAAGAACTGTCCATCATGTCCCGTGTGTGCATGGGTGCTAATAAAAATAAATAAGTTTATTTTAAAGAATACACACTGCTCGATTAACAGAGGCCACTGCATTAATTCGTATTGATGGGCGCTCTTGGGGCTGTGAATGAAAGGGATGCAAATGAATGCCTTAAGTGCTCCAGGCAAAGAGATGGCCTTGTTCCTGCTGAAGGCAGCCTTAAGGCCCACATGTGTCAACGGACATGGATCACTGAGGACTCTTTAGCAGGATATTTTGTCCACTTCCCTGCCCCTGGAGGACACAAAGTAACTCAAGGCGTTCATGGGTGGCGGAAAAAATAATAAGCTACATGCAATGCTTATGGATGGAGATGTGGGGAATGCAGTCAGGAATGGAGGTGATATTGATTTCAACAGGAGAAAGATGATGATGCCTTCAGGACATTTTTTTTTTTTTTCAAACAGCAGTCTCATATAGATTATTACATGTGGTTTGTACATGATGATCGGGAATTCTGAACGTATTTGACATGGTAATAAGAATGGCATGCAGATGTCTGAGTATTTCCTCCACCCTCGTTCTACCTTCTCTTTGTTAATAAGCTGCCCTGAGCTGTACACAAGTTTGCTCGCATGTGCACTCCCATGTTTTATTCTCACATTCAGAATCCACAGGAAGCAGAATGAGTAGACTCACCAGAGAGATGCTTCATGTTATATAACATGATTATATGAGCCCCGAAGAACCACAGTGTGCCATCCAACATTTTTTGATGGACCATTCTGGCTCTCAAAGTCACTTTATTTTTACCCAGAACCAAAGGTGAATCTTCTCAGCCCTAACCCGCTGGTAGGCCTCCGTCAGTCCCGAAGGACTATGGCTGCGCTCTGGCTGGTATCCCGGCTGGTGATACCCCCCAGTGCGCAGAGCCTGGGTAGGGAGTAATGAGGGACAGGCTGTTACCCAAGCAGCAAGTCCCCCCCCCATCTCGGCGCCACCGGAAGGATCCAATGGAAAGGCAAATGCCGATACGACTGGGTTCCAGTGCCGCTGCAGGAGAGAATCTACGGTCAATTTAGAACGGCCAATTAACCTACAGTGCATGTCTTTGGATTGCGGGAGGAAACCGGAGCACCCGGAGGAAACCCGCACAAGCACGGGGAGAACATGCAAACTCCACACAGAAACGCCCAGGCCGGGAATCGAACCCGGGCCTTCTTGCTGTGAGGCGGACGTGCTAACCACTACGCCACCGTGCCGCCTAACCTAACCCGCTACGTGTTGAAGATATTGAGAGGATCCACTTCTGGTTCTGGGTAAAAATAAAGTGACCTTGAGAGCCAGAATGGTCCGTCAAAAAATGTGGGATGGCCCACTCTGGTTCTTGGGGGATCATGTGTACGACAAGCAAAATTATGTCAGAATCAGATGTTTAGTGGGTTTGCTTCATGCTGTTTTAATACTCCACGGAAAAAGAGGAAAAGCAAGGAGTGGATCATATCCTTTATTATAAACAAGCTACTGTACTTATTGATTGCCCTTCCTGCTTCTCACTGCTCTCAGGTTAAAGTATGAGCAGCAGATGACATTAGGGCTCACGCAAATGAAGATATATGACCGTGTTTAATTTTTTCACCCTCTCTTCTCCCATAGCAACAGACTGGCCCCTAGCAACCATGACCGGATACAAAGGCTGAGGCAGGAATTCCAGCAGGCCAAGCATGAGGAGGAGCCCGACGACCGGCGCCGCACTTATAGCCTCCAGCAGCAGCCGTGGGTAAGAGAGAGATTGTCCTCACTGATTCCTGGCTGTACTGAACGATTCCGATTAATATACACTTGCACTGTGGTCTTTTGTGGCACATCTGTTACAATGAACGAATCCTCACACGCCCCTTTAATGATTTGCACTCAAGTCAGATAGTCATCTCCTGTAGCAGCAAAAAGAATCGGAGCTTATTAAAAGATTAGTGTCTTCCATTCTGCTGGTGAGTTCTTGACTCTGATTGGTCGGACAGTTGTAATAAATTTTACATTAGTTGCATTTGATACATCTCACAGATGCGCTTAACCTGAGCGACTTCAATTTTTTTTTATACGACTTATATTGCTTCAGGACCCTACACTGGCAGCGTGGTGTGGTACAGGGGCTTGAACCGCAAAGCTTTGGATCAGTAACCCTGAGTCCTAATTGCCGAGTCCCACCACATCCCGGGCATGACTTTCTTTTATTACACAGCTCATTTGAATATTTGGTTCTGATTGGACAAACACCAATTCATTCTACAGTCTGTTCAGACTGTTGTTATATACCACAATGTATCCACAAATACAGTTTCAAAACATGTACAGGGATCCCTCGCTGCTTCGCGCTTTAATTCATGCGACTACAGGGCATTGCAGGGTTTTTTTTTTTAATATTCATCGAATTAAGAAATAAGGAAATTAAGGAGGAATAGCGGAAAAAGTTAAAGGAAATGCCACACAACAAGGCCAATTATGCAAACAAACAAACAAACAAAAAAAAAAACAACCCAAGATCTCCCATCAAAGCTACTTACATTTTTATGTGAGGTGCGCATCTGTGTGTGTGTGCGTGTGTGTGTGCGTGTGTATTTATGTTATTTACATCTTGTACATTATTTTTTAATGTTTAATTGTTATTATAAGCATTTATAGCATTGAATATGTATTTATTGATATTATATACACATATATACACACACACACACACACACACATAAACACATATATACACATATACATTCATGGACTCATGAATTCACATGGATTCATGGACGTGGTGAAGGAGGACATGAAGGCAGTTGGTGTAAGAGAAGAAGATGCAGAGGATAGGGTGAGATGGAGGCAGATGATTCGCTGTGGCGACCCCTGAAGGGAAAAGCCGAAAGGAAAAGAAGATACATGTACGTATACGTCAGTCAGGGGGTTGATCCTAGTTCGTGGAATTTGAGGGTTGTGGGGGGATTTCAGTCCCCATTAACGCAGAAAGTGAGGGATCTCTGTAATTATTGCTACTAGGTTGTTGTTTATGTGACATGGAAAGTCTAGAATATTGGCTGCTCTGGGGTCTTGTTTGCTAAAATTATGCCGAACTCATTTTTTTAATCTCATCAGATTGAACAGAAAAGAAGTGGAGGCTAGTGCTGCTAAAACATACATTTTGGCAGTACGTATAGATGAGGTTAGATAAGCCAGTATTAATTATAATTAGTATATAGGCACAATCTGATTGGTCCAATATAGAAAGATTAAAAGTTTCTAGTTGATGCCAGGCATTCACAGTTTGCTACAGTTACTTGGAGAGATTATTATTATTATTATTATTATTGCACTTTCAAATGGAAAAATAAGCCAGAAAATGCTTTTATGTGTGTGTGTGTGTGTGTGTGTGTGTGTGTGTGTGTGTGTGTGTGTGTGTGTGTGTGTGTGTGTGTGTGTGTTTCTACATAGAAAACAGTTAGGTTAGTGGGAAGTCTCAACCTTTAGCCTCACCTCTGCTTTGCTTATGTTGGTTTCTTCTCCACAACCTGTTTGGTCTTATGTATCAAAAATAAACACCCAATATACAGTGATACCTCAGCTCACGAACATAATTGGTTCCCAGAAAGTGTGTGTAAGGCGAAAAGTTCGTCTTCCGAACATTTATTTCCCATAAGAAACCGTTAAAATGAGAATAATCCGTTCCCAGGTCCCCATAAAACATAATTTTCTACTAAATAAGCCTTAAAACTACACAAAAATATACCTTATTTTATGTATAATAAATGTCTATTGTATTGTAATTAAAGAAATAAACTGTACTGTATAATAAAGTCGTTTTATTTACCTTTGTGATGGTAGTTGATGGCTTGATGGAATGGAGTGGGAGGAGGAGGGAGGGAGGGACTTACTGTTTGGAAGGAGTGTTTGGAAACGCCTACTGTTTGGAAACACCCTTAGCCACACACGCACCCTTAATAGCTTCCTTGTTCTTAAGGATGGGAGCAATGGTAGACTCAGCGTACTAGTACTGGGACGCTGAGTCACACAAACGCACACCTCGTTCGTGTTTTTCAATGATCTCCGCCAGTGGTGGGGTCTTTTTCGGTCCCATAATAGCAAAAGTACACTCAATATGGTCCAAAATGTCTATCAAACACAAACCACTTCCGCATTCAAAGAAAGGGTGTGACGAACTGTGACGCCGTGAGCGTGCGTCAACTTCTCGTGGCCGCCACCGTGGCGCTGTTCGACCGCGTGGTTTGATTCGTCCGCCGAAAACTAGTTCGTCAGCAGAGACTATATGCTCGCAAATTTAATGTTCTTGAGGCGAAAAGTTCGTGAGCTTAAGCGTTCGTCAGCGGAGGTTTTACTGTATATTAAAAAAAACCTAAATAATCAATTCTTACCATTAAATACTCAATTACAGGAGTCCCTCGCTACTTTGCGCTTCAATTCATGTGGCTTCAGTGCATCGTGTTTTTAAAACAAATTAAATAAATAAATAAATATTCATTGAATTAAAAAATAAGGAAATTAAGGAAGAATATGGGGAAAAGTTATGGAAAATGCCACAAAAACAATGGCAATTATGCAAAAAAAACCCCGAAACAAACACAAAACAACCCAAAATCTCCCATCAAACCTACATTGTTGCATCTGTGTGTAGGGGTGTCATTGAAAACCTATTATTATTGGTATCGATATATATTGATAAAAAAAATTTCCGATGCATCGATACATTGGAATATTGCTGTACTGTTTCATAAATGCATTAAATAGACCAGACTAAGATATATTACAGTAGTTTGTATAATGCATTGAATACAGTGAGTCATCGACTTACAACCTATGCGAGTTTCGTCTGATCGACTTGACGACCGCAAAAGTGGTGAAGCATGATTCATGGCAGTGCAGTGCGAGTGTTGTGTACGATGGTTGTTTGTGCTGCCGGCCACACCAGCATCTTAAAAGGCCAAGCAGGAGATGATGCAGATTCACTTTCTAACTGCTCAGAGCAAATTTATTCATCTACTTTCAATGCCACGTCACTGTGACGCGAAGCTGAGCGCCAATCATTTCTGTGTGGGCGGGTCCGATACATTGAAGCTCTAATTTTATTGGACTCACACGCTGCAGTGTTTATATAACAGGAAGCGCATCCCAATCAGCTGGTCTGCGGATTGAAGTTTTTCCATGTCTGTCCATTTGTGTTTGCTTGCCAGCTGTGCTTGGCTTCGTGGAAATGAGCCGATCAAAACTAGGGAAATTTATCTCTTTACTCAAACAACACGCACAGTCTGTGGCTGTTGTTATAATCCAATAAAATTGGAGTTTGTCACTATCGGACCCGCCCACACAGTGGAGTACAGAAAGGATTGGCTCTCCGCTGCGTGTCACAGTGACGTGGTATTGAAAATAGATGTATAGATTCAGAAGATGCACATATCTGCATTATCTGGTGATAAGTGTCTCTTCTTGTTCAAAATGTTCCGTGCTGTTGAGAACACGCGCTCTGACGGCACACTAGAAGCAGGGACGTACCATTTACCATACAGAGAGGCGGGACGTACCATTTACCATACAGAGAGGCGGGACGTACCATTTACCATACAGAGAGGCGGGACGTACCATTTACTCGGGTGTCATTGAAATGGCATTTACTACAGACATGAACACAGGAAGCTATAACGTTAGAAGTATCAATTATCGATAGACATAATTATATCGGCGATATTCCGATTGTCAATGACATCCCTATCTGTGTGTGCACGCGCAGCTGCGTGCAAGTATGTATGTGTGTCGTCTTCTTCTCATGCAATACCATCTGTATGTGTGTATTTATATTTTATTTACGTCTTATGTTATTTTTTTATGTTTAATTGTTATTATAAGCATTTGCAGCATTGAATATGTATTTATTGATATTATCTACACATATATATGTATGTATACGTCAGTCAGGGTGTGGGGGGGTGATCCTACTTCGCGGGTTCTGATGGTCGCGTGGGCATCTCGGTCCCAATTAACCGCGGAATGTGAGGGATCCGTGTAATTCCCAATTGTGTTGCTTTTAGGGATTAACTCTAGAATGGATGGAACAGCCAGCTGGCTAGGGTTAGCTTTTAGCCTCGTGTCTGCTTAGCTTGGTTCAGAGCACACAGAGCTCACCTGATGAAAACTGTCATGGTTGAATATGTGTTGGGGAAAAAAAGAACTATAAGCTTTCTTGTGCTGATTCTCCCATATATAGTACATACTAAAACAATTATGCTTGTCTGACTTGGTGGATGTCTCTGAATTAAGTAGTCCAGCACCATTCACCTCATCTTTGGTGCATAATTGACAATGTCTCACAACGTCCCCTGCTGTGACTGCTGTGCATTATTGGTATAAGTAGGACATGCGTACACATTGTGTCCCTTACGCATTTTTTTTTTTTCTGGTCTAATTGGGTGTGCTGGGAATAGGGTTATACACCTGTGATTTTAAACGTGATGCGATTTGGTAATTGTTTGCTGACATTGTACATTCAGCTCATACACACCCCATCATACCCATCACTAGCACCTCAAGGGTATCCGAAGCAGTTTATTTTCCATTCTGTATACAAAAAGGAGGTATAATAACCCTGATTTATGCAAAGAGAGCAAGAGCACCTCAGACCTATCGACAAAAATCTTTTTCATTTATTTACAAACCTCAGAAACCGCATTTATTCATCAGTCCCACACTCCTGGGTGTGTTTTAACACAAGCCCCTGTTTCTCAAGCCTCATTTGTATTTCAGGGTTAGAGGTTAGACATTATTTTAATGCTATCGCCATGCTAAAACAATATGAGGCTGGGAACTCGAGCCAGGGGTCAGAGGTCACATAGCCGCGTATCTTTGCGCTGTAATGGCTTGAATCGGACATGAAAATCTGTCCTGTAGCTTCCTGTTCGAGGCACTGGGGGATTTAAGGGATGACAACCTAATTACCTTGAGGGATAGAACTATTTCCTAAATTAGGGGTCAGTTCAGTGACCCTTCTGTCTTGGACACATGTTCCTTCATAGACTTGAATTCCTAAATAGTTCAACAGCGCCAGATTGTTTTAAAGGCGTCGCTTTCACGCCGAGTTTCTCATTGAGGTGTCTTCTGATCATTGCTCCTCCCACTCAAAGAAAAAAAAGACCTAATCATTTCGTTTTCAGTCTTGCACGAAAACACTCGTATTTATCTGGAATATGTGAAGCTCGAAATGAATTTCCTTCATCGTATCATGTCAGTGACAGGTAATTAAAGCGGTGACAGTATTAGTGGAGTTTCTGTGGCATTTAAAATATTTTTTTTTTTTTCAAACATGTGTCTGAATGTTCATTGTGGGATTTTTAATTAAAAATAACTGGTAGCAGGTGCAACACTACAGAATTCAGAATCCAGCCAGAGTCAGAGAAGCAAGCATAGTCTTTCTGATGGATGCATGCATGGACTGCATATTGGCTGTCTGAATAATGGCATCACTACCACAGTTCATGCCATTTGACTGAGACATGTGGGCGGGGCTAGAAATAGTGCAGGTAAAAAAAAAGTTAGACGAATGAGATTAACTGGCAGTGCTCGCTCAACAGTTAAGGCTCTGGGTTACTGTTTAGAAACTCAGAGGTTCAAGTCCTATTACCACCAAGTTGCCAATGCCTGGCCCTTAAGCAAGGCCCTTAACTCACCACTGCTCGGTTGTATAAATGATAAATGTAAGCTGCTTGGGCATCTACCGACCGATTACGGATACCATCGCGACTGCTGGGTAGACAGACGCACACTTGTGGTTACGACCTCGCCCAAGGGTCTTACCTTCGGGTTCGAACCTACAACGTCTCAAAGATGAGCCCAACACCCTAACCACTACACCACCATCCCCATCTTTTTATTTAAGGTATATTTTTATGGTGTTAATTGATATTTGAAAGTCATCATTACAGTTGTCACCAAAATGTCATGTATACTGGTTACTGGTGTGTTGACATGCTTCTGACATCACTGGTGCTTGCATGTATCCGCTCTGTCTTAGCGAGGGAAGAATCTCTGTCCAGGAGGGATTCTGCCCTGTGATGTCAGAAACACGCTGATGGCGATGCAGCTACTCTTGACCAAAGTCAGCAGTGGTTCTTTTACATGAACCCCTCACCATAGACTGTGAGAGACATGGCCGGCCTTTGATAATCCAGTTAGCTGCACCGGGAGGACAGTGACAACCCATTGAGGGTGGGGCTTGAACCCCCAACCTTGGGATCAGTGATCTAGCACCTTTACCACCAGGCCACCACTGGCCCAAAATGTTATGTTAAGTTCTTGCAGACAAAATAAGTTACTATAATAGACCTTCTCACAACCACCACAGAACTTCTGTGCTCCAGGATGATATTCCTGGACCTGGGCTTGGGACTGAAGCATGCTGTACTTGACCGACCAGTGGAAAAGTGTTAATACTAAGTAGAAGTAAAGCACTTCTGCACTACTTTATTTACACATTACACGGCCTGGCCCTGAAGACATCCCATACCTCATGCATGTTTCGGTAGTTGTAAGTCTGGAGGTATCCATGAAGCAGTAATAAAATCTAGGTTCCCCCCTGAGTTCAGCTTTATTAGTGGCTTGGGGCTTTGATGGCTCATTCTGCACTACATGGGTTTCAGGTGATGAGAAGCCAAGCGAGTCTTTTGAGTCCATCACTTGAAGCGATGGCAGCAGTTTCCAGCAGCTTTTGGATGTAAAGCAACTTTTCTGATTGTAAATGTACACCACTTGCACGCCGGCGGTTATGTAACAGGCTGAATTACAAAAGCGCTGAAGTGCTCGGAAATAAGCATCTCTGTTATTTTGTTAAAATGGAAAAGGAAAAAAACGGGCGAGCTCTGACCAACGGACGGCGAATGGCTTTGTGAAATATCGGTGCCTGTTGTGAACCGTTATTGCAACTTTAAACTATAATGTCAAATAATTTTTCAACGGTGTGTGTGTGTGTGTGTGTGTGTGTGTGTGTGTGTGTGTGTGTGTGTGTGTGCGTGCGTGCGTGTGCACATAGGTGTGGCTGTGTCGGTGGACATGTGGTGGGATGCTACTCACTCCCACATATCCTGTCTGTACTAAAAATTACAATCAGTGTAAAATTAGTCTCTCCACCCTAAATATCTTACATAGTACAGTATTAATGAATTCGAGCCTTACCAGCAGTCTGTATAAACCGCGGATCAGAGAGAGAGAGAGAGAGAGAGAGAGAGAGAGAGAGAATATATGGGAGACAGTTTTAGTTTAATGCTTCAGTGTCGAGGTATCCTGTCAAAATGTCTGACAAGATGGTGTCATAAAACTGTCGTAACAAGGTAGCAAGTCATTTGTGCCGATTCATAACTCCATTTAAAGGTAAATATCCAGAACATTAAAGAACAGATTCAGCCCATTGCAGCCCATAATAATTTCTAAGTATGGAGCGATGCAGAGACTAGCAGAGATTCTACAAATCTACTCCATAGGAACATTTATTTATTTTCTGAAACACTTAATCCTAATTTAGTGGGGCCAGTGGTGTAGTGGTTAGGGTGCTGTGTTCATGATCAGGAGGTTATGTGTTCAAATCCCAGTTAGACTCTCACCGTGCTAAGACCCCTGGGCAAGGTCTTAGCCACAAGTGTGCCTCTGTTGTCCCAGCAGTATAAATGGGTACCAATAAGACTATACTGGGAAGGTAACCTCCGATGGACTAGCGTCCCATGCAGGAGGAGTTGAACTTCTAGCTTCATGCTCTGGAAACTGATAAGTGCCGGCCTGATGAGCCACTATGGCTTGGATGTAAAAAGCCCACATTACCTTACTTTAATCTTAATTAGGGTCACGGGGAGGCTGGTGCCCATATCAGATGACTTTGGGCAATGGTGGGGTTATATCCTGGACAGCTGGTCAGGCCATCGCAGGATCTCCATGGGAACATTTTCCACAGAAAACCTGAAAACATTCATTTTTATGAATCTAATCCATCGATTTAAAGATTACAGTCAGTGCTTGATCTTCTGGCTCTTTACTGGAACCACAGAGAGGTTGACAGGGATCCCTCTCTGCGATTAATTGGGACCGAGATCCCGCCCGCCAAATTTTGTGAAGATCAACCAACCCCCCCCCCCCCCCCCCGACTGACATATACATGGATGTATATGTGTATATAATATCAATAAATACATATTCAATGCCATAAATGCTTATAATAACTAGTAAAAATTCAAAAACAATGCACAGAATGTAAATAAAATATAAATACACACAGAAACAGATGCACTCGTGCACCTCACATAAAAATGTAAGTAGTTTTGGGTTGTTTTTTGTTTGTTTGGGTTTTTTTTTTTTGTATAATTGGCCTTGTTTTGAGGCATTTTCCTTAACTTTTCCCGATTTTTTTTTTTTTTTCCCTTAATTTCTTTATTTTTTTTAAATTTGATGAATATTAAAAAAAAAAAAAAAAAAAAAAAAACGCGATGCACTGAAGCCGCATGAATTGAAGCGTGAAGTAGCGAGGGATCCCTGTACTCCTGAGATGTTCATTGACCCAACAAGTACGAGTTAATATTATTTCCACACAATTTGTTTTGCACTTATTGGGCAACATAGCAGCATAGTGCTTGTCTCATCCTCCTCACCGGAAGCAGGTTCTGGGTTCGAGTCCCTGGGAATTTCTGTATGGAGTTTCATGTTCAAGCTGTGCCCGCGTGGATTTCCTCCTGGTACTCTGGTTTCCTCCGACAGCCCAAAGACATGCGCATATAAGGCATAGCTGTTCGGTCCTAATTGAGAGTGTGAGTAATTGTGCATGTGTGGTGCCCCGCGGTAGTCTGCTAAGCTGTTCATGGTATAGCCCACCTTTGTCCAGTGTATAACCCAGTGTAGGCACGACCTTCCCACGGCCATAGTAACGGTAAGCAGTTGGGCGAATATGTGAATGAGATTTGGTGATTTATAATAAGAGATCAGTTGAACACACTGATTACTATAACAGCTAAATCTGAAACATAATAACTTTAATAACACTTGTTGTGATTTCCAGCTCCGAAAGGAAATTTAAAAAAGAAAATAATAGTTCTCTTGGCCATGCTTCACAGGCCGCATTTTAAGTTCTCAGAGCAGTAAAATATACTAAACTGGGCCAGAAAAGACTATATGTAAATCCGTAGAGAGAGAGAGAGAGAGAGAGAGAGAGAGAGAAAGAGAAAAAAACAAACTATCAAACAGTATTAGCTTATAGTGCAGCAATAACTGATTCAATGTTCATTGAATAAACACTGAAAGTCAAGGCAGCAACCACTGAGGACTCGACACTTGGCATGCGGACAATGCGAGGCCTGGGACGTGAACGAAGGTTGTGAAATGATCTACATCGTTTAAAAATTCTCTGAAAATCCTCCCCAGAGATGATTTATTGCCTTTGAAAGGCAGCCATGTGGTGTTGCAGACTCCAAAACTTAAGAGCCAAGTCAACGTTAATCACGCCAGTGAGAGTATGACCTCTACAATCCTGACGTGCATCGTCCTAGAAAGTAACGCGATAAACATATACACTGTCAAACACTCCCATTTCTCACTGTACAGTCCCGGATTTCATGACAATTATGCTATGACTCATTTCCATGACCTTACAATGGTGTGCTCTACCGTTTTAAGTTTAATTCCACTTTATCCCATCCGCCCAAACTACTACGTAAAGGCGTCGCTAATTTATTAGTTGTGGGGGCCGGTGGTTAGGGTGCTGCGCTCATGATAGGGAGGTTGTGTGTTCAAATCCCAGTTAGACCCCCAATGTGCTAAGACCCCTGGGTAAGGTCTTAACCATAAGTGTGCCTCTTTTCACCCAGCAGTATAAATGGGTACC
This sequence comes from Plotosus lineatus, assembly GCA_024760905.1. Lineage (NCBI taxonomy): Eukaryota > Metazoa > Chordata > Actinopteri > Siluriformes > Plotosidae > Plotosus > Plotosus lineatus. The sequence goes on from CM045728.1 coordinate 17,415,422, forward strand.
AGTAAAAATATACTGGGACGGTAACCTGCGATGGACTAGCGTCCCATCCAGGAGGCGTTGTACTCCTAGTCACTTCAGGACATGGAAACCGGGGATAGGCACCGGCCTGATGTTAAAAAACAAACAAAATAAAAAACGACTCCTCAGTCCCATAGTCCAAAGATATGCACGTTCGGCGAACTGACGTTCCAAATTGCCCTTCGGTGTGAGTGTAAATTGTTGTATGAGTGTTTTATCCTCATGATGGTCTGAAAAGCTATTCAGGGTGTACCCCGGATACAGTGTTCCCGAATGCTCAGCTCTGATTCATGTTAATAAATTGTTAATAACTGCAGTTTTGACAGCACTATTCTATTCGGTATAATCTTATTGCGATATGATGTCATGTACTGGGATTTGTACAGCAGCGCCACAGAAACTGATTAAAATGTGTTTATGTATAAAAACATATCTATAAATAGATGGCTATTATAAATTTATGGAAGGAGTCTATCTAAATTTAGGCTTCCAATTTGTGAACATCTTGTTGACTTTTACAGTTTTTTTTTTTTTTGTGTGTGTGTGTGTGTGTGTGTGTGTGTGTGTGTGTGTGTGTTGTAACTGTTATATTAAGTTTGTTAAAGAGGAAAATATACAGAATGATGTAGGGAACATCTGTTTATCACTTCAATGATTATTAACAACAAAACATATACAGGGATCCCTCGCTACTTCGTGCTTCAATTCATGCGGCTTCAGTGCATCTCGGTTTTTTTCTAATAATATCCATCAAATTGAAAAATAAGCAAATTAAGGAAGAATAGGCAAAAAAGTTAAGGAAAATTCTGCAAAAACTAGGCCAACTATGCAAAAGAAAAACCCTGAACAAACAACCCAAAACCTCCCATCAAAACTAGTTCCATTGTTGTGAGGTGCGCATCCGAGTGCGTGCACTATAATACTTTATAATTTATTATACTATAATACTCTATAATTTAAAACTTTATAATTTATTTACATCTTATATATTATTTTTGAATGTTTAATTGTTATTATAAGCATTTATAGCACATATACATGTACGTATACGGGGGGGGGGGGGGTGATCCTTCTTCGCGGAATTCGGTGGTCGTGTGGGGATCTTGGTCCCAATTAACCGCAGAAAGTGAGGGATCCCTGTACTGGTTACTTGTATGTTGACATGCTTCTGGCATCACTGGCCCTTGCATGTATCCGCTTTCGTGGCGAGGGCAGAATCCCTCCTGGACAGCTCACCGGCCATCACAGGACAGAAAGACGCTCCTGACGACTCTTGATGAAAGTCAGCAATGGGTTTTTTACATGAACCTCTCACCATAGACAATGAGAGACATGGCTGGCCTTTGATTACCCAGTTAGCTGCACTGGGGGGGACAGTAACAACCCTTGGAGAGTGGGGCTTGAACCCCCAATCTTAGGATCAGTGATCCAACACCTTTTACCACCAGGCCATCACTGCCCCAACAAAACATACTGTAATTTTGTGCTGTGATTGCTGTGGTATGAAAAACTATATAGAAATAAGGAATAAAACACCTAGAATCGCCCATCATCCATCCATCCATCCATCCATCCATTACATATTCTGCTTGTATTCGAACTCAGACCTGTTCCAGAGCTCACATGATAACACCCTACCGTGTTTTTTCCTTCCACGCACATTCACGGAATGTAATTTACCTCCATATTAATGTGGTGCCCAGATGTTTAACATAAAGCTTTGTTGTATTAGCCAATAAGAATAGTTTTTTGAAAGGAGGAGGTGGATGGACATACTTTCACTGGATGTGTATTATCATTTCTCTAGCAAGCTATTCACATGCAAATGTAAAAGGGCTTGTGTTATACTGAAAGATCCAAAGCCTCTGCTTAGGGATGACTGCATTCATATCTCCTCTTTGTCAAAACTAAAGATATCCAAGAGCATCCTCTCATTGTTTGTTAGATGTGTATCAATTTCTCAAGATTCATGTTGTTTCCTTTAATTCTTACAACTGCACTGTTGTTTATTTGCTATATTTTATTGTTTTGTTGTTTTATTAGTATTCTTTACATGACAGTTGCACTCCTACACTGTCATCTGCCTAAGGCTTGTGTGCACACATGATGTTATGAGTGACTAACTCCATGCAAAGTCAATAAAAGTCAGCAAAACTTATAAAGAAGTGAAATTTTCGTAAACGATGCAAAGTGGGTATATACGAGTTTAAAGTGGGTATATACGGAGTTTAAATAGGCCGAACTTTGATTCGAACAGTAACCAATCAGAGCTTAAACTTACAATTGAATGACAGTTGCCACCAAATAATTGGTTATCAAAAATATTTTCTGTAGAGTAACAATGAACGTGATTTTAATGTTTTTCGCATACATTATCTTGGAAGAGCCGATCATTGTTATATTCTTGCGAGCTCTACGACGGTAAACAGAAATTTTACATGCGTAATAATCGGAAACATCACGTGTAAATATTCGTAGTTTATGATGTACAAAAGTATCCGTTCTATTCTTGCCCCTCAATGATATTGATGATAGCACAAGTTAATATTTTTACATCCATTATCTTGGAAGAGCCGATCATTATTATATTATTGCGCGCTCTACGACGGTAAACAGTAATTTTACATGCGTAATAATCGGAAACATCACATGTAAATATTCTTAGTTTAAGATGTTATATTTATGATGCTAATATTTTTCACATTTTTTTGCACTAATGTGTGCGTTCTTAGATTGATTGTTTTTGTTTGACTAGTTCTGTAAATTTTAATTAGTCTAGAGCTCTGTGAAGCAGTGTCACCTTGAGACTGCCAACATCGATAGTTAATTTACATAAATATTTATTTTTTTCACCCAAAAGCCATGTCGTCTTTCAATGGACTGTGGAGGGTGAACCCAGTTTTGGACATGCTTTATGACTCATCTAAAATTTTAATTTCTCTGAAACATCAGTTTAATGAGTAACCATTTTGTTTGCTTTTGAAAAATTTTCCAGACTAAGCCACTTACACTCTATACACGTTTAAATTTAGTCAGATTGTTATCGGGCCTGTAACCGGGTCAAATGTGGTGCGTTGATTTCGATTTAAATTTAAAAAAAAAAAATACGCAATATAAGCTAAAGTAAATTAGCTAATATGATACGTATGCTATTTATTAGTGATCTCGCTAGATTCTCCTTTTCAAGCTACCCTTCATTTAGGGAACAAGCGGTTCACTGGTTACAATTGCATTCGGAAACATATGGACGCAGGAATCATCGGAGAGATAACTTCTGCAACCGTGCGTGTCGCTAAGCGATTTGTATGTCGCATGCATTGGTTGTTGAATTCCACTTCCGGTGTGGATGGCGCTGTGAATTAGCTCAGGATTCCGTTATGGGGAAAGAACCTAAAATTTTACGTTAAACATAGTTGAGCCAGTAAATGATTTATAATGGTGGACTATAATATACCGGGCCAGTAGTGTAGGGGTTAGGGTACAGGAATCATAATCGAAAGGTCGTGGGATCAAAATCCTGATTAGACATTCACTGTGCAGAGATCCGTGGACAAGGTCTCAACCACAAGTGTGCCTCTGTCCACCCAGCAGTATAAATGGGTACCAGTCTTTTTTTTTTTCTTCTTTTCCTTTCGGTTGTTCCCTATTTCTCAGGGATCGCTACAGCGAATCATCACGTGTTTGATTTGGCATAAGTTTTTACGTAGGATGCCCTTCCTGATACAACCCTTTCGCAAGGCACAGAAACACGCTGACGGCTTTGCAGCAATGGTTCTTTAACATGAACCTCTCACCATAGACAGTGAGAGACATGGCCGGGCTTTGATAACCCAGTTAGCTGCACTGGGGGGGACAGTGACAACCTTGTGGAGAGATGGACTCGAACCCCCAACCTTTGGATCAGTGATCCAGTGCCCTTTACCACCAGGCCACCACCGCCCGTATTAAATGGATACCAGTAAAAACAAACAAACAAACAAAAAAAGAAACTGGGAAGGTCACCTGCAACAGAATACAGTGATCCCTCGCGATCTTGTGCTTCAGTTTGTGTGGCTTCGGTGCATCGCGAGTTTTTCAAAAATATTCATCGAAAAATAAGGAAATTAAGGAAAAAGAGGAGAAAAATTAAGGAACATGCCACGAACAAGACCAATTATGCAAAAAAAAAAAAAAAAAAACCTCCCCAACAAAAGTACTTTTTTATGTGAGGTGCGGTCTCACACTCGTATTTATATTTTATTTGCATCTTATGCATTATTTTTTGAATATTTAATTGTTATTATAAGCATTTATAGCATTGAATATGTATTTATTGATATTATATACACATATACATGCACGTATACGTCTGTCCGGTGGGGGGGTCGATCCTACTTTGCGGAAATCAGCATTTGGGGAGGGAAGTCCTCGGTCCCCATTAACCGCAGAAAGTGAGGGATCCCTGTAGTGTCCCGTCCAGGACAAAATGAACTTTTAAGTCACTCAACGCTACAGAAACCAGAATTAGCTTTGATTCTGATAGACTTTACCTTACCCGTTCCATTTTACTTACATAGACTCCGTTCATAAACACAAATGTCCTGGTTATCGTCTTTCTTTTTTATTATTAGAAAGTGCAATTAGTATATTAATAATAAGCATTACAGATTGTTTACTCTATTTTACTTGCCAGCAAATCTTTATCTATAAACAGAACAGAGTACTAAAGCCCAAGCTGGATGTTAAAGCCTCACCAGGTCAAGTTATCTGCTATCCTCTCCACGCAAGAATATACAGGTTAGCTTGTGATTCTGTCCATCCATCACACAAGCCGTAGATGTAGAGAGTGAGTTCTGTATCCATCTCAGCAACCATTTATCCATCAGTGTAGTAAGAGCCGAATATTTGACCCCTGTTCTCTAACACTTAGCCGCTCTCAGAACGTTAATCATGAAGTCTCAGGAGTCTCTTTGATGTCCAAGTACAACATGCTTTTAGTTCCAGAAGTGCAATACTGTATTTTTCCCTTCATGTATTAAGGAGCGCGGGAAAAGTGTGAGAGCTTTTAGTATTCTGAGATAGCCGCGCAGAGGACGTGTGAATCTGCTGCGTGTAGCACGAAGGCAGACAGATAGCAGAATGTTGTTTTACACCTACACTGAGCTGAGGCCCTGCATACAGAGCTGCATGGACATTTCAGCAAACGGAGTCAAGCAACACTTAATAAATTGATGAAACAGGGCCTGCGGGAAGGCTTACAGGAGGAGTTATCACCAAGCAGGCTCTTCCATGGCTCCTCTCTTCGGTTCTCTCTCTCTCACACTTCATTCTTCTCGCTCTATCTCTCTTCATTCTCTCGCTCCCTGTCACATCCCATCCCCATCTCATTCTTCTGATCCTTGCTCATTCTTATTCCTTTTCATTTTTCTCTTTCACACTTTTCAATCCAGTACAAACAGCATTACATTATATCCCTCACTTTCCGTGGTTAATGGGGGCCGAGACCCCCCTCCCCCGCGACTGCCGATTTTTGTGAAGTAGGATCGACCCCGACTGACATATACGTGCATGTATATCTGTATATAATATCAATAAATACATATTCAATGCTAGAAATGCTTATAATAACAATTAAACATTCAAAAATAATGCATAACATGTAAATAAAATATACGTAAATACACGCACTCAGGTGCGCACCTCGCATAAAAATGTAAGTAGTTTTGTTAGGGGGTTTTGGGTTGTTTGTTTGTTTGTTTGTTTGAGGGTTTTTTGCATAATTGGCCCTGTTTTGCGGAATGAGTACATCAGAGGGACAGCACATGTAAGATGTTTTGGAGACAAAGTCAGAGAGGCTAGATTGAGATGGTTTGGACATGTACAGAGGAGGGATAGTGAGTATATTGGTAGTAGGATGCTGAGGTTGGAACTACCAGGCAGAAGGCCCAGAGGAAGACCAAAGAGACAATTGATGGATGTGGTGAAGGAGGACATGAAGGTAGTTGGTGTAAGAGAAGAAGATACAGAGGATAGGGTGGAATGGAGGCAGATCATTGGCTGTGGCGACCCCTGAAGGGAACAGTCGAAAGGAAAAGAAGAAGGAGGCCTTGCTTTGCGGCATTTTCCTTTTCACTGTTTTCCCTTAATTTCCTTTTTTTTTTTTTTTTTTTTTTTTTTTTTTTGATGAATATTTTCGAAAAACCCACGATGCACCGAAGCCGCAGAAACTGAAGCATGGAGTAGCGAGGAATCACTATATATATATATATATATATATATATATATATATATATATATATATACACACAATAACTTGAATGTCAGTGTAACGTGTAATATTGTGGTCATATTAATCTGGCCGACAGTGATTCTCCTTGCTCAACCTGATGTTACAAGAAAAATATTGATGTAAGCTGAGGGAACTAAAACACCAGACTCTAAAAGCTCCAACCCACTTGCAGAAATCTCATGCCACTCAAATCTGTAGTCACGTCCAAAGTTTAAATACCAGGGTGTAATTTCACTGCTATTTTGTTATATCAGTGGGTAATTATACACGATTAGGTTCGTGAGTGGTCACCCAGAAATCGATCCTGCATTCACCTGTGGTCAGGGTCCAAGAGAGACAAAACTGGCTGCTGCATGGGTGAGCTTTCATTCTCTCTCTCTCTCTCTCTCTCTCTCTCTCTCTCTCTCTCTCGCTCACACACACACACACACACACACACACACACACACACACACACAAAACACACACTTGTCAATCACAGTAACTCTAGACAACTGCTGAAAGCTGTGAGCCTGTGTATGCGTAAAACGTTTGATAGTATGTCAGAAAGATGTGGAAAGCTGGCTACATGTTTCAGGAGTTAATTTCTTCAAACTCCGGTTGGTTGCTATTGTGTGATTGGGGAAGTGGCCAAAATTAGGGAGAAAAATATAAAGGAAAGAAAAAAAAAAATCTCAAACCTAATGACCTTACATTAGCTTATATTATTACAAGGCCCATTCAAATACTGAATTCTGATTGGTCAGGCAGGGCAATCAGTTGACATTCATTTCTGTGTAACACTTTGTCGTTAAGTATAACGGACTGGAGCAGCCGAGGACGTTGTTAGCAGAAGCAATAAAATTACTGGAACCCGTAAAATCATTTTGAATCAGGATTATGTCCCAAATCCTTGATTTATTCACTAAGTAGCCGTTTAATAAGAGTTTTAATGTACAGTTAACTTGTCATTATTGTGAAATAAACCCCTTCAGGGTGATTCACATCCCCAATTTCCTGATAATGACGGGAACACTGTTCGTCATCTCTTATTTAAAGGGATCCCTTATTTATTGTTAAAAGGTAATCACATTCAAATCTCTAGATTAATTACTTTCTCCTTCATTCATTTTCTGAACCACTTAATCCTATTTCGGGTCACGGGGAGGCTGGTTCGCATCTCAGCCGACTCTGGGTGAGGGCAGAGTACACCCCGGACAGCTCACCAAGCCAGCACAGGGCAGAACACGCTGACGGCTATGCAGCTGCTCTTGATGGAAGTCATCATGCATCTAACTACAGACAGGGAGAGACATGGCTGGCCTCTGATAACCCAGTTAGCTGCAATGGGGGGACTGCAGTGAAAACCTGGTGACGGTGGGGCTTGAACTCCCAACCTTCAGATTAGTAATCCAGCACCATACCACCAGGTCTCCACTGCCCTTTAATATCTTTCTATGAGCACAATTGTAGGTGGATATCTGACATTTTTATGTACAAGTATTGATTCATGACTTTTTTTTTTTTTTTTTGTCTTGGAGGTAAATAAATTGTGTAAAATTTGGGTATTTTGACGTCATCATTCCGAGATTCGATTTGCAGATAACTCGTCACATTCATTTGCCGAACCACGTAATGCTATTAGGGTCACGGGTAGGTGAAGCCTATTTCAGCCATTACTGGGAGAAGATTGTGTACATCCTGAACAGCCTGCTAGACTTTCTCAGGGCCAATACAGAACCATTCAGTCACACATAGGAGCAGTTTGGAACAGCCAGCTAGCCTCATTTGCAGGTCTTTGGACTTTGTGGGGGGAAAAAAATTGGAGCACCCAGAGGAAACCCATGCAAGCATGTGGAGATCATGCAAACAAGAAATTTCAAATCTTGCCGAGCCTGGGACGCTAACCCAGGACCCCAACACCACCTTCCTGCCTGGTTTTCAAACGACCACCAATACATTTTAATGTTTCAAAAAGCAGCTCTTCTTTTCTTTTTGGCGTTTCCCTTTTTTTTATCCAGCGGTCGCCACAGCAAACATCTCATTCGCATGTTTGATTTGTTATCGCTTTTTTTTTTTTTTTTTTAACGTCGGATGCCCTTCCTGACACAACCCTTTAGCAAAGGACAGAAACACGCTGACAGCTATGCAGCTGCTCTTTACAAAAGTCAGCAATGATTCTTTTACATGAACCTCTCACCATAGACAGTGAGAGACATGGCCGGCCTTTGCTAACCCATTTAGCTGCACTGGGGGGGGGGGGGGGCGGCGGCACTGACAACCTTATGGAGAGTGGGACTCGAGCCCCTAACCTTAGGATCAGCGATCCAGCGCCCTTCACCACCAGGCCACCACTGCCCATGTTTCAAAAAGCAGCTAACTTCCTAAAATGTTGCAGACAGGGTTCTTCAGTCATGCTGTATTCTCCTTTAACGATGCAAGCTAGCGTACTTCACGACGTGAAATTCGAAAGCAATCCTCTTCCTTTCCAGTTCTCCGTAAGTTTTCTTTATATGCAGTATTTTGTTTTCCTATTCAGACAGAAACGTTTGTATACAAATCCTGTCCATGTGTTTGCGTATATTGGTCTAAACATGTGCCGTCTTCCCCTTTAGCCATGCTAGCTAGCTAGCACTACAATACCTAAAATTTGAACGCATGCTAAGTCCAATTACTCCAAATATTATGCTGTCTTCATTTCCATTTCTGTCGTAACCTTCTTTCTTTTCTCTTTCCTCTCCAGACAGAAACGTGGGTGCATAAATGCTTTCCATGTGTTTGGGTATAAAGAAGAAATGTTGAGAAAGCATTGCGTAAACAAAGAATAAGACAGTATGGTGGTGTATAAAGGGAGTTAGCATACATGCGGGTCGTGATCCTCATCCACCCAACTCACTGACCTCACTTTGATATCAAAGTCTTTGGGTCGCCCCACATGGTAATCATAATTATTATCCCGTGCTTGGCTTCCACTCAACTCTTTTACTCTTTGCTCTTTGAATGTTTTAGATTGCTGCAAACATTTTTTTTTACACAATTGCAGCTTTGTCTGAAAGAAAGCGCCTGTGTTTGAACAGATGGGACAAGTTGCATTGTGATGTTTTCTTTATCTTTAAAGATAGAAAAGAATTTAAATCGAAAGGAATTGGTGGGATGAAGCTCAAAGCTCTTTTCTTTCGGCTTGGAAAGAAGAAATGGTATGTGCCATTTCGAACGTGCGTTGGGGAATTTCTGTGTTTTTATAAAGCATTGTATTTCACGTGGAGAATGAATAATTAGATTTAGTCTCAGCTAATACAGTTATGCACCCCAACTGATCACTCCCTGAAGGCGTGTTTTAGAAAACGTCCACATGGCATAGTCTCCAGTGACTGACGGAGGAGACACACGCGCACACACACACACACACACACACACACACGATCATACACAGAATTTCAGGATAATTCACATCCTCACTCTCGTAGTTTCCATCCTCGGGCTGAACGATTGAAAGATCTTTTTCCATTCGATCTCATTTAAAAATGTAATTTTTGTGGCTATTTCTTCACTGAAACCTTTGTCCCTGGTCTTTAGTGAGCCTGATAGCCGTAGCTTTATCTTCCAGATATGTTGTTTCTAGAGGAGGCTCTTTACTCCTGCGTTCATTAGACACACATATAATGGCCTAATTTCCCTCTGTTTTAATGAATCCAGCTCCACTGAGGACTTTAATTCTTCTGTTTTTACAGCTGTGTGCAAAGACAAAGACCTTTTTCAGAGAACATTATAAACCATTTCCTTTGTTTAAGACCTTCTCCCTCCTTCCCTTCCAAACATTAGTGCTGCAGTACTATCAGATCTGCGGGCCAGCCGACACTAGCCCAGGCACAAATGGATAATTATGCTGACATGCGATAACAATGTTACTCATTAGAGCAGTCTTTTTGTATGACACGCTAACCCTAAGCACTCAGGAGCGAGCTTTTACACGACTACGAGTCATACACGCGGGGTGAAGGTCAGGGGTTAGGAATATTCATGGTGGTGAACTCTGGGTATGACTGTGGTTATGGAACAACTAATAGTACTTTACCATGGAATTTCTTTGCTAATTTTATTATGACTCATTACTTCGTGCTCATATCGCCAATTAGCATTCTTTGCTATTGATCCGAGAGAGCATGCTAACAAATTACAGTAGCTGAAGCCAGCACACTTCCTGCCCAGTTTATACCGAGAATCCGATATTTATCGAGTATATAATTCACGTTAGAAACAGTGGCCCTGGGGAAAAGACAGGAGTCAGAGTTGGAGGTAGCAGAGATGAAAATGTTGAGGTTCTCTTTGGGAGTAACGAGGATGGATAGGATCAGAAATGAGTGTATCAGAGGGACAGCACAGGTTAGATGTTTTGGAGACAAAGTCAGAGAGGCTAGATTGAGATGGTTTGGACATGTACAGAGGAGGGATAGTGAGTATATTGGTCGTAGGATGCTGAGGTTGGAACTACCAGGCAAAAGGCCCAGAGGAAGACCAAAGAGAAGATTTATGGATGCGGTGAAGGCGGACATGAAGGTCGTTGGAGTAAGAGTAGAAGATGCAGAGGATAGGGAGAGATGGAGGCAGATCATTTGCTGTGGCGACCCCTGAAGGGAACAGCCGAAAGGAAAAGAAGAAGATAATTCACGTTCATTATGGGCAGTGGTGGCCTGGTGGTAAAGGGCACTGGATCGCTGATCCTAGGGTTGGGAGTTCGAGTCCCACTCTCCACAAGGTTGGCACCCCCCCCCCCCGAGTGCAGCTAACTGGGTTATCAAAAGTCGTCCATGTCTCTCACTGTCCATGGTGAGAGACATGTAAAGGAAGCGGTGCTGCTGGTTTTTGTCCAGTCACAATTTGGGCGAAAACCTTGGAAATTAAAAGAACCATTGCTGGCTTTCGTCAAGAGTAGCTGCATAGCTGTCAGCGTGTTTCCACCCCTTGCTAAAGGTTGTGTCAGGAAGGGCATCCGACGCAAAAACCTATGCCAAATCAAACATTCAAATCATTAATCTGACTTCCATGGCGATGGAGGTAGATGATTCGCTGTGGTGACCCCCTGAGAAGGAACAGCCAAAAGGAAAAGAAGATATAACTCACATTCATTCATTTTTTTTTTATTTTTTATTTTTTTTTTTTTAAGCTGTATATTCCTAATTCGGGTCGAAGGGAGGCTGCCGCACAGCTCAGCCGACTCCGGGTGAGGGTCGGGGTACACCCTGGACAGCTTGCCCAGCCATCAGGGGACCTGAACATATAACTCCTGTCACAACTGAGAATACTTCCATGTGCTGATAATGTCCGTGACCAGACAGTATTTTGAACAGTTTTCTGTTGCTCCTCTCACTTTCCATTCCACACCCACGATCTGTTGTGCCACTCTCATGGTCTCTCTTACAGTAAACGTTTTGATCGAAGAGGATTGCAAACCCCATGCAGAACCCGTTGTATTGGACAAGTGTCCCATTCACGCTCACACTCACTCTCACACCGAGGGGTGAATTTGAATGTCCAATTAGCCTACTTTGCATGTTGTAGGATGATGGAAAGAAACCAGAGCACAGTGAGGAAACCCGCACAAGCATGTGGAGAACATGCAAACACCACTCAGAAACACCCGGTCCAGTCTTTGGGGCTTGAACCTTGCTATCTTCTCACCATGAGGCAGGAATGCTAACCAGCGACCTTCGGTGTAATTCTCATGTATATTCATGGGTCCACATTTACAACATGATGCATGAGTGTGTATTTTGCTTGTGTATTGTGTATTAAGGCTTCAGCTTCAATCGCTAATGGAAAAAAATTCTTGCGTGTGTGTTTTGTGCAGGCAAATGCTGGAGGTTACAGTCAGACAGGACGGCATTCGGTATCTGTAGATGTTCAGATGCAGAAGCAGAAACAAGATGACCAAGATGCTTTTACACAATCCCAGAGACAGTACAACTCCTTACCACGGTAAGAAAACACACACCATTTCACTTTCAATCTCGGCAAGATCTATTTACTTGGATGTCACGTCACGCTCCCCGAGAGCCCACACACACACACACACACACACACACACACACACACACACACACACACACACCTACCTAATACCTCAGTATCATTCTTCATCCAGACGTCCTCCCTCAGTCACATTCTTGTCTTGTAACTTTACACTCTCATCAGAACAGTCTTTGTGTGTGTGTGTGTGTGTGTGTGTGTGTGTGTGTGTGTGTGTGTGTGTGTGTGTGAGAGCACGCACATGCACTCTTTGGCCTCTGCAAAACTGATAAAGTGCACCTAGACCTGGGTAACCTGCTTTCAGGGGAAGTTTATCTTGGCAGCTGCACTCCTCTGGGCCTTTTTTAGGTTGTCAGGGAGGTTTTACCGTCGTCCTCCATCTGTTTCTTCTCCTCATCCCTCTAATAGTCTGTTTTTTATCCTCCTTCTTTTACATATTTCTCCGAAATGTCAGGAAGGCGCTGTGTGTTCTTTTGACTGTGTCTGATATTAGGCTTTCATATGCAAACTTAGCCAAACTTAGAAAAATGTGTGGTGGGAGGGGGGAAATGAGTCACGCCTTCCCTTCCTTCACCATCACATGGTTTAAGTGCCCTTGAGCAAGGCACCTAATCCCCAATCTACTCTCCAGGTGCTCTAATGTGTGGCAGCCGACTGCTCTGTGTGTGTTCTAAAGCTCTTTCTCTTTCTCTGTGTGAGTGTGTGTGTGTGTGTGTGTGTGTGTGTGTGTGTGTGTGTGTGTGTGTGCGTGCGCGTGTGTGTGTGTGTGTGTGCGCGCGTGTGAGAAACTGCTTTCAGATCCTAATACGATGCAAAATAATGTTTTAGTACAAGCCAGGTGTGTTAGGTTTATAACCTACAAACCTAGAAGAGAGCACGTTGTAATTTCAAGAACAATATCCAGAGATTAAAAAATAACCCTCTCATTTATTCATTCATTCATTCTGTTTAGTCATAATTAGGGTCACAGAGAGGCTGGCTCCGATCTCGGCCAGCACTGGGTGAGGTCGAGGTACATCCTGAACAGCTCCCCAGACCATCTCAAAGCCAACAGTCACAGACCCATTTACACTCACATTCATACCCTAGTGGCTATTTAGAGCTGCCAGTTATCTTGCTCTGCATGTTTTTCGACTGTGGGAGGAAACTGGAGTACCAAGAGGAAACCCACAAAAGCACAGGGAGGAAGGATATGCAAACTCCACACAGAAATGTCTGAGCCCGGGAATCGAACCCAGGCCTTCTTGCTGCAAGGTGGTTGTAATTCTCAATTATATAAATAATTCTAATTCGTTCTTAACATAGGGAATTAAACCCATTGACAGTTTGTATATATGTGTGTGTGTGTGTGTGTGTGTGTGTGTGTGTGTGGGTGTGTGTGTGGTTTCTTCCATAAACAAATCTATTTCTCCTGACCCTGCGCTCCATCTCTGTGAGTCAATAGAGATGTTGACACTCGGTCCTCAGCAGGACATAATGATGCTTAATCAATGTAAACAATTCTGATCCACTTTTTTTTTTTTTTCCCCTCCATGACTCAATCTAATGCACTCGGCTCACTCTCTCCAGTGCCAGATCCGTCCGCGACAGCTCACTTTCCCAAGGGAAGCATTGCTAAAAAGCCTGGCTGGCTCTTATCCATTCCTTTTATAATCTAACATTTGCCGAGCAAGGTCAGGTTGGTGAGGACTGACCTTTGACTTTAGAAGAACGGTTCTCTATTATGATGTCTCGATGGACGGAGCCAGTCTGTTCTGTCTGTCACTTTGTGCTGAGCTCAGGACTGAACTCAGATCTGTAGATTTCCAAGTTGCAGTAATGAAGAGGTTTTTTGTCTGAAGATGGATTTGAGATGGAATGTCGGACACCATGACCGTAGGCTGATTAGGAGTAATGAAAGTCATGTGAAGCAGAAAGCGCTACTTGAATACAGCGAAACAGCTGCGTGTTGTAAGAAGCGAATCCCCCACATACACGAATAAAGTCTCGCTAACAAATAGAAAATGTTGCTCAAGGTTTTATTTGGTTTATAAATAATATATGCTGTAGTTAATACTTGTTGCACAGCATATTTCCTGACTGGCATCTTGCCCCATGATCTGCACCATATGTTTCAGTGGAACATTCCCACCCACTCACCCCCCCCCCCCAACCCCCACCCAGTGCCACCACCCCCATCCCAAGCTTAGTCTTCCTCAGTTGAACTTTGCCTTGCCATGACATCACTGTAATGCTGGGTTGGAAAATAGCATGAAGCAAGGATTGAATTGTGAAACGATGATCATGTTGAACATCTTTCAACTTGTTTTCATCACCCGAAGCTCTGTATTCTTTCACTCTTGAGTGGCTTAACTGTCTCAGGCCATCTTCATGTTACTATCCACACTCTACTCAGGACTGTGTCTCTACTCAGCATGCACATGCATCTGTTTTCATAAAGACAAATTAATCTCCCACTTTTATATATGTTTTTCATTCGTTCATTCATTTTCTGTAACCGCTTAATCCTAATGAGGGTCGCAGGGAGGCTGGCACCCATCCCAGCCGATTCTGGGCGAGTGCAGAGTACACCCTGGACGGCTCGCCAGGCTATCGCAGGGTGGAAACACGCTGACAGCTATGCAGCTACTCGTGTCAAAAGTCAGCAATGGTTCTTTTACATGAACCTCACACCATAGACAGTGAGAGACATGGCCGGCCTTTGATAACCCAGTTAGCTGCACTGGGGGGGACAGTGACAACCCTGTTGAAAGTGGGGCTTGAACCCCCCCAACCTTGGGATCAGTGATCCAGCACCTTTTACCACCAGGCCACCACTGCCCGTGTATGTTGTATAAACGGAGTACAGGGGTCCCTCACTTTCCGCGGTTAATTGGGACCGAGATCCCCTCGCGACCTCCGAATTCCACGAAGTAGGATTGACCCCCCTGACTGACGTATGCGTCATGTATATTAAAAATTAGGAAATTAAGGGGAAATAGTGAAAAGGTTAAGGAAAATGCCGCAAAGCAAGGCCTCCTTCTTCTTTTTCTTTCGGCTGTTCCCTTCAGGGGTCGCCACAGCAAATGATCTGCCTCCATCTCACCCTATCCTCTGCATCTTCTACTCTTACTCCAACGACCTTCATGTCCTCCTTCACCACATCCATAAATCTTCTCTTTGGTCTTCCTCTGGGCCTTCTGCCTGGTAGTTCCAACCTCAGCATCCTACTGCCAATATACTCACCATCCCGCCTCTGTACATGTCCAAACCATCTCAATCTAGCCTCTCTGACTTTGTCTCCAAGACATCTAACATGTGCTGTCCCTCTGATGTACTCATTTCTGATCCTATCCATCCGCGTTACTCCTAAAGAGAACCTCAACATTTTCATCTCTCAACATTTTCATCTCGTATGCGTACATGTATATGTGTATATAATATCAATAAATACATATTCAATGCTATAAATGTTTATAATAACAATTAAACATTCCAAAATAACGCATAACATGTAAATAAAATATAAATACACACACATACAAATGCACGCACATGCGTGGGCACGCACTCAGATGCGCACCTCACAAAAATGTAAATACTGTTGTTTTTATGGGAGGTTTTGGGTTGTTTTTTGTTTTGTGTTTGTTTTGGGGTTGTTGTTTTTTGCATAATTGGCTTTGTTTTTGCATCATCTTCCTTATTTTTTAATTTGATGAATAAAAAAAAAAAAAAAACAAAAAAAAAAAACCATGATGCACTGAAGCCGCATGAATTGAAGCGTGAAGTAGCGAGGGATTCCTGTATCTGTAATTGTATGGATTAAGTTTTTGTGTTGTCGAATAAACATTCCCCTTCACTGGAACTAAACTGTTCCACCATGACAATGCCCCAACGCCCCAAAGCACCAAGCATGAAGAATGTTTTGTGAAGTTTGGTGTGCGGAGTTAGCTTCAGTGTGTAAAGCCCTGAGCCATTGATCAGAAGGTTGGGGTTTCCAGACCCAGTACTATCAGTCTGCCGCTGTTTTGCCCTGAGCGAGGCCATTAACCCTCAACTGCTTGGTCGGGTAAATTTACTTTTAAATTTATGACATGCAGAGTAACATACATTTTTTAAAATCTTAATTAATACAACTGATCAAATGAAGGTTTAGGGCCCTGTTCAAGGGCCCAACAGTGGCATATTGGTGGGACTGCGACCTAAACTCCCACCTTTCAGATCAGTCACCCAGAGCCATGACCACTGTGTCAGCACTGCCCTGTGTGTAAGATTAAGAGTGTCCTCAACCACAGTGAACACTTTATGGATGAACCCGAAATGCGACCGCATCCAAACCTCACCAAACATCAGTGTGCTGTCATGTGATCTCACCGGATACTCATAGCCGAATGATGCAAACAAGAATGTTAACACGAAATCCTGCAAACCTTTTACCTTATCATTGGGAAAAAGTGAATTCTGAGCAATCCGAGTGTAAATAATTCTCTGTGCTCTCGAAGCAGGAAGGATGCCATCCTGTCTCCCATGATGATCAGGACGGCGTTGTACAATCACAGCCATCTGGTAGCTCATGTATACAAAACAGGGTGGTTCGTGTTCGTCCGAGCACATTCAGCTGTTGCATAAACAGAGGTTTGAAAAGATTCGGCTTCAC
>CM045728.1:17437349-17444849 GCA_024760905.1 Plotosus lineatus
AACTGTGATAAGGGATGTACACTTACCTACTCAGCCAGCATACGCTTTGGTCATAATGTCAAAAGGTCTACAAATAGTTGTGTATACAACAAAACTCTTTTAACCCTTTAATGCCCAAATTATTTTTTGCAGTTAAAAAAAAAATTTGCACTTGTTTTTTTATAATCCAAAAGGTTTAAGGAAACACCCCAAACACATTTCTTGCAACAAAATTATCTTCTTCTTTTCCTTTCGGCTTTTCCCTTCAGGGGTCGCCACAGCGAATCATCTGCCTCCATCTCACCCTATCCTTTGCATCTTCTTCTCTTACACCAACGACCTTCATGTCCTCCTTTACCACATCCATGAATCGTCTCTTTGGTCTTCCTCTAGGCCTTTTGCCTGGTAGTTCCAGCCTCAGCATCCTATTACCAATATACTCACTATCCCTCCTCTGTACATGTCCAAACCATCTCAATCTAGCCTCTCTGACTTTGTCTCCAAACGTCTTACATGTGCTGTCCCTATCCATCCTCGTTACTCCCAAAGAGAACCTCAACATTTTCATCTCTGCTACCTCCAACTCTGCCTCCTGTCTTTTCCCCAGGGCCACTGTTTCTAACCCATACAGCATCGTTGGCCTCAACACCGTTTGTACACTTTTCCTTTCATTTTGCCGATACCCTCCTATCACACATCACACCGACACTTTTCTCCAACCATTCCAACCTGCCTGCACACGCTTCTTGACCTCTTTTCCACACTCGCCATTGCTCTGGATTGTTGAGCCTAAGTACTTAAAATCCTCCACCTTTCTTATCTCTGCTCCCTGTAATCTCACCGTTCCTCTTTGGTCCTTGGCATTCATGCACATGTACTCTGTCTTACTGAGGCTAATCTTCATTCCCCTCCTTTCCAGGGCATACCTCCACCTCTCTAGATTTTCCTGCACTTGTTCTCTGCTCAAGCTACAGATTACAATGTCATCTGCAAACATCATAGTCCATGGGGAATCTTGTCTAACCTCGTCTGTCAGCCTGTCCATCACCATAGCGAACAAGAAGGGGCTGAGAGCTGACCCTTGATGCAGTCCCACCTCCACCTTGAACTCTTCTGTCACACCGACAGCACACCTCACCACTGTCTTACATCTCTCATACATGTCCTGCACCACTCTAACATACTTCTCTGCCACTCCAGACTTCCTCATGCAATACCACAGTTCTTCTCTCGGCACCCTGTCATATGCTTTCTCCAGATCCACAAAGGCACAATGCAGTCTGCCTGACCTTCTCTGTACTTCTCCATTAACATCCTCAAGGCAAACACTGCATCTGTGGTGCTCTTTCTGGGCATGAAACCAAACTGTTGTTCACAAATGCTGACTTCTGCCCTTAGTCAGCTTCCACTATTCTTTCCCATAACTTCATCGTATGGCTCATCAACTTTATCCCTCTGTAGTTGCTACAACTCTGCACGTCTCCTTGTTCTTAAAAATGGGCACCAGCACACTTCTCCTCCATTCCTCTGGCATCCTCTCACTCTCTAAGACCTTGTTAAATGTTCTTGTCAGAAAATCTACTGCTACCTCTCCTAGACACTTCCATACCTCCACCGGTATGTCATCAGGACCAACTGCCTTTCCATTCTTCATCCTCTTCAATGCCCTCCTCACTTCACCCTTACTAATTTTTGCTACTTCCTGGTCCTCAACAGTCACCTCTTCTACTCTTTTTTCTCTCTCATTTTCCTCATTCATCAGCTCTTCAAAGTACTCTTTCCATCTTCCCAGCACACTTCTGTCATCAGTCAATACATTTCCCTCTCTGTCCTTTATCAATCTAACTTGCTGCACGTCCTTCCCATCTCTATTTCTCTGCTGTGCCAACCTGTATAAATCATTTTCTCCTCCTTACTTTCCAGCCGAGCATACAAGTCATCAGACGCACTCTGTTTGGCCTTTGAGACTGCTACCTTTGCCTTACGCTGTGTCTCCCTGTACTCCTGTTTACTCTCTTCGGTTTTCTCAATGTCCCTCTTCTTCTTAGCTAATCTCTTCCTTTGTACACACTCCTGCACTTCCTCATTCCACCACCAAGTCTCCTTATCTACTTTCCTTCCAGATGACACACCAAATATTCTCCTACCTGTCTCCCTGATCACATTCGCTGTAGTTGTCCAGTCATCTGGAAGCACTTCCTGACCACCCAAAGCCTGTTTCAACTCCTCCTTGAAGACAACACGACACTCTTCCTTTTCAACTTCCACCACTTTGTCTTCTCCTCTGCCCTTGCCTTCTTCACCTTCCTCACCATCAGCATCATCCTGCACACCACCATCCTATGCTGTTTGGCAACACTCTCACCCGCTACTTCTTTGCAGTCACTGACTTCCCTTTAAATTACATCGCCTGCACAAGATGTAGTCTACCTGTGTGCTCCTACCTCCGCTTTTATAAGTCACCCTATGCTCCTCTCTCTTCTGGAAGAAAGTATTCACCACAGCCATTTCCATCCTTTTTGCAAAATCTACCAACATCTGTCCTTCTGCGTTCCTGTCCTGGATACCAAACCTACCCATCACTTCCTCGTCCCCTCTGTTTCCTGCACCAACATGTCCATTGAAGTCTGCCCCAATGACCACTCTTTCACCTCTGGGGGTACTCTGCATCACTTCATCTAACTCCCTCCAGAATCTCTCCTTCTCTTCTCGCTCACATCCTGTCTGTGGGGCATACGCACTAACAACATTGACCATCACACCTTTAATTTCTAACTTGAGACTCATCACTCTGTCTGACACTCTTTTCACTTCTAGAACATTCCTGGCAAACTCCTCCTTCAAGATGACTCCGACTCCATTTCTCTTCCCATCCACACCGTGATAAAACAGCTTAAACCCTGCTCCTATGCTTCTAGCCTTATGCGACCTTTCCACCTGGTCTCCTGAACACACAGTATGTCCACCTTCCTCCTCTGCATCATGTCAGCCAGCTCTCTACCTTTTCCTGTCATAGTTCCAATATTCAAAGTCCCTACTTTCAGTCCTAGACTCATGCCTTTCCTCTTCTCTCTCTGGCAACGGACACGCCTCCCGCCTCTCCTTCTTCGACGTCTTCGACCAACAGTAGTCCAATTTCCATCAGCACCCTGTTGGTTGACGGCACTGATGGCCGTCGTTGTTAACCCGGGCCTCGACCGATCCGGTATGTCATTCTTTCTTGTGATTCGCATAGTTTATTTGGCATTTGTTTTACGCCGGATGCCCTTCCTGACGCAACCCTCTGCATTTATCCGGGCTTGGGACCGGCGTGAGGGAGAGACACTGGTTTGTGCCCCCCCCTCACGGCTGCATTTCTTGCAACAAAATTATAATAACACTAATAATAATAACATAATAATAACACTCACAAATTTGTGAACAACACAATCCTGCGCACTCAAGGTGGCCTCTACAGCTTACTGAGGCACGTAGGACCAAGCTGTGTTGCATCAGGCGATACCACAACAAATATAGAACACTTGGGCAGCACTGAGTACAATGCATCTACTAGTTATTAGTTTTTGGGTTTTTTTTTTTTAAGAGGACCATATGGTCCTCCTGGACATGAAAGGGTTAAAGTCAAAAAGTTAAGTTCTACTTGTTTTGCTGGGCTTGCTGTAGGCAGCCAGGCTGATGATCCCGTGCAGAATTCACAGGGTTGACAATGCCATCCTGAGTTTTTAACGAGTAGGACTTGTTCTTTCTAGCGAGAGGTTCGTTTTAGCTGAATGCAGCAATAAATTATTTCCTGGAGAGGTATGTATAAGTGAAGATATGTAAGGCACTAATAAAACCTTTAAATCCAGTCACTTCAACTGGTTTGAGAAGTCTGACATCATTTTTAGCCAGATTGGACATCCAGCCGCTCCTAATCACATGACATCAGTACTCCTGTGATCCATGACTGCTAAAGGGGATTATACTGTGAGTCATGTCTTTTGCAATAAAGAACAAAAGGAAGGAAAGTTAGAAAGGAAGCCGCTGGAGCACAGGAGTTAATTTGAAAATGATATCTGATCGACACTAGCAAGTCAGTGTCATGGTGTCCTATGATGCCCTTCGTAGTTCAGAGAAATGTCATATTTTGTGGCTGTGATTTTTTTTTAATTTTTTTTATTTTTTTTTATTTTTTATTTTTTTTGCTATTTCAACCATCCCAACGAAGATGAACACCAGCAGCTTGAAGGCTTTCTCTTGTGGTCTCTCATTCACTCTCTCACAATCCCCCAAAAATACAAAATGAAAATCTACCATGCACATCTTCCTATTGTTGACTAACCGGTACGTTGCTCTGAGTGTGTGATTGGTTGGGTGATCTCAAATGGGTTTCTAGAAAATTAACTCTTCAGAACGACAGCAGGATTTTTACTTCACATTTTGTATTTTCTGCAATTGGATTAATGGAGAGTGTGTTGGTCATGTTTAAGTGCCTGTTATAGGATGGATATTTTGTATTAAAGAAGAGTCAGAAAGAACGTATTTTAGAAATTATTCTTTTTTTTTGTTTGTTTGTTTGTTTGTTTGTTGTAATAATAATGTCCTCCCACCACAAAACATTTAGATCCTTAAAAGAAAAAAAAATAATCATTTCTTTTCACATTGTCTTTGTTCTCCGGAGGTAACGTGGTGTCCATGGTGTAACACATGTAAGCACAGTGCAATTGCATTTTTTTTGACTAGTCTTTATACATACTGTATGAAATTATACACAGCTTTCTCTGTACATATCAAATTTAGAAAAATAAAACAGAAGGCTGTCTCTTCCCTTTGTTTACATTACACACGTGTGCATTTTTATTGATATGGGAACCAGTAACCAGTTTATTAATATATTTCTCAAGTGTTGGGGTTTTAAATTTCTCTGGCAGTAGTGTCAAGCTGGAATTCAAGTCATGTGTTCACTCAAATATTTTATTTATTTATTTTTTTTATATAGAAAAATTTAGAATATAGAAATTACTTGCGACGTAGTGTGGCAGACACTTCGTCTAGTCCAGTGGTGGGCAATCTTATCCGCAAAGGGCCGGTGTGGGTGCAGGTTTTCACTTCAACCAAATAGTAGCCACACCTTCCACCTGTTTCCACCAATCACTGATCATCAAAAGAAAAGAAAAGAAAAGAAAAAAACCCTAGATTGGACATTACTGTTTCAATTCTGAAGTGGCGCCATCATGGTGAGATCACCTTGCTTTAAGTCTTAAACAGTAATGTCATCTCACCAAGATGGCGCCACTTCAGAATTGGAACAGTCATGTCCAATCTAGGGTTTTTTTTTTCTTTTCTTTTCTTTTTATGATCAGTGATTGGTGGAAACAGGTGGAAGGTGTGGCTATTGTTTGGTTGAAGTGAAAACCTGCATCCACACCGGCCCTTTGCGGATAAGATTGCCCACCACTGGTCTAGTCTAACACGAACATGAATTGGAGGAAGTGATTTTTTTTTTTTTATTCTGTAAAATGACAATTTATTGATGTTGAGGCCTCGCATTAAAGCGGAGTTCCTCAAAAAGGTGGAGTTGTTTCTGAATCACCACGCTGATCTTTTTCTGAAAGAAATCAGTAAAACATAGAAAAATGTTTTGTTGGCTAAAAATACTTTACTACTGATGTATGGATCAGCACTCACTCATTTTCCAAACCACTTACTCCTACTAGGGTCACAGTTGGGATAAGGTGGCGGTACATTTTCAACAGCTTACCAGACCGTCGCAGGTGATACCCCACACACACACACACACAGTCTCAAGACACACATTCACAGTAACACCTGGGGCAATTTGGAACCGCCAATTAGCCTAATGTGCATGTCTCCGCATATGAATGCAAACACCAGGGAATTGAACCCAGGACCTTCTTGCTGTGAGGCAGCCACCATGTGCCTGATCTAGGAATTCTGTGAACAGAATTTTTAGCTCTGCAAAAGCAGTTAAGCATTTATTTTTTTTTTTCCTGGCCAATACAAGTTGTTGGTTTGGAAAGAAATAAGGATTTAACCCAATATAAAATAATTTTAATTTGTTGTTTCACAAAAAAAATGTTTTTATGACAAAAACTGCTTTATTATCAGGGGACCCCAGAAGGAAAAAAAAAAAAAAAAAACCCAGTCAACATTGTGATATATAAAGATGCACACACACACACACACACACACACACACACCTCGCATCGAGCCCAACAACCCATAAAAACAGTGAACTCAGTGGTATCTTCATAAATGTGGTGCTCCATTCCACCTTTGGCCTGTCCAGGACTCCCACTATTAACTAAACATTTATGGAGGGGGCATTGGGTGTCAGTTTTTTTTTGTTTTGTTTTGTTTTTTTTATCTAAAATAACAAATCTGGTCATTTAATAGCTTTTAGATCTTATTAAATTCAAGGAATGAAAAATAGGCCAGTGAGAGAATAATGGATTACGGCTGTGGTATTGTTTTCTAGTGAACGTTCCACAGCATTAATTCTTGTAGAAAAATAAATGGATAAAGAGTATGACGTCCTTCATTAAGAAACAAAATAGTAAAATGTGGTATATGAGGTATAAAACACTGGTACAGGAAGTTCTTCTGTGTAAAATACTGTCAAGTCTTATTATTGTTTCAGAATCAAAGATTGCTGTGGGGAACCCGGAGCCAATCCCAGCTGATTTCAGGTTTTGAGGCAAGGCACACCCTGCACACGTTAATAGTCTACTGCAGGACTAATGCAGACACAAGCATTCACACTTAAAATCGAGCATATGGCTGATTTCTAGTAGGGATATGACCAAAAGTGTGTGTTTTGTTGTTGGAGGAACCTTGAAGAACTATAACGAGAACATGCAAACTCCACCCCGAAAAAGTTCCACATCAACCGTAGGATTCTGTTCACACAAAATGGCCTTTTCAACTTGAGTTTTCGGGTAACTTGAGGTATGCTTGTGCGGGATGAAAATTGTCTGAACTTTCGCTCTTTGTTCTGGGATCTCTTGCGCGTTTAGGAAAACACGGGAAAAGGAAATCTGAGGAATATCCTTCCTCCACTTCCTTCTCTTTAATCTACTTCTGATCCCATGGATCACTTTAATGTTGCTTATGACATGTCCGGCCACTACTGTAATGAGAAGTGGAATGAGTTTGATGGCAATAAAAACAACCAGGAAGCGTATGAAGTTTAGGTCAGTGGGTGTGGAGTGACCGTGATGTCGCCTCTGGGCTTTTTTTTTTTCTTTTTAGAAAAAAACGCTGTCAAATGCTTCACATTAAGAAATAATGAAAATCCGACTCTGTTTGACACAACAACCAGAAAAAAGGGGAAACAGAAGTAGTTAAACAAAGGAAAAAGAACTCTCAGGGGTAACAGAGTTCACGCTTCGTGTAAATTGGGGGGGTCGGGGGGGGGGGGGTGCAGCCATTCCGAGGATGAGCCCTAAAGAACTGATGAGAACCTGGAGAGAGAGAGAGAGCGAGAGAGAGAGAGAGCATCTTCTCTAAACTCCAGTCCTG
>CM045728.1:17454849-17469849 GCA_024760905.1 Plotosus lineatus
CCAGAGTGCTGTATCAAGCCACCTCAGTGGGACGTCTGTGGGAAGGAAAAAGTGTATCAGAAAACATTGCACAACCAGAAGAGGTGACCAGACCCTGAGGAAGGTTGTGGAGAAGGGCCAATTCCAGACCTTGGGGGACTTGTGGAAGCAGTGGACTGGGCTACAGGTGCTGCATTCCCCAGGTCAAGCCACTTTTGAACCAGAAACAGCGGCAGAAGGTCCTGACCTGGGCTACAGAGAAGCAGCACTGGACTGTTGCTCAGTGGTCCAAAGTACTTTTTTGAATGAAAGCAAATTTTGTATGTCATTCGGAAATCAAGGTGCCAGAGTCTGGAGGAAGACTGGGGACAAGGAAATGCCAAAATGCCTGAAGTCCAGTGTCAAGTACCCACAGTCAGTGATGGTCTGGCGTGCTATGTCCACTGCTGGTGGTGGACCACTGTGTTTTATCAAGGGCAGGGTCAATGCAACGAGCTATCAGGAGATTTTGGAGCACTTCATGCTTTCATCTGCTGAAAAGCTTTATGGAGATGAAGATTTCATTTTTCAGCACGACCTGGCACCTGCTCACAGTGCCAAAACCACTGCTAAATGGTTTACTGACCATGGTATTACTGTGCTCAATTGGCCTGCCAACTCTCCTGACCTGAAGCCCATAGAGAATCTGTGGGATATTGTGAAGAGAAAGTTGAGAGACACCAGACCCAACACTGTGGATGAGCTTAAGGCCGCCATCGAAGCAACCTGGACCTCCATAACACCTCAGCAGTGCCACAGGCTGATTGGCTCCATGCCACGCCGCATTGAAGCAGTCATTTCTGCAAAAGGATTCCCGACCAAGTATTGAGTGCATAACTGAACATAATTATTTGAAGGTTGACCTTTTTTGTATTAAAAACACTTTTTTTTTATTGGTCGGATGAAATATGCTAATTTTTTGAGATAGGAATTTTGAGTTTTCATGAGCTGTATGCCAAAATCATCAGTATTAAAACAATAAAAGACCTGAAATATTTCAGTTGGTGTGCAATGAATCTAAAATATATGAAAGTTTAATTTTTATCAGTACATTACAGAAAATAATGAACTTTATCACAATATGCAAATTTTTTGAGAAGGACTAGTATATATATGGAATTTGCATTGTGTTCACCTGTGCTAATTTAGAACAAATGGAATGTTCTTTCAGTTTATTAATACAATCAACAGAAGACGTCATAAATTCAACAAACAAAATTTTCTTAGTCATTCATTCATTCATTTTCTTTACCGCTTAATCCTAATTAGGGTTGCAGGGAAGCTAGCGCCCATCTCAGCCAACTCCGGGTGAGGGCAGGTACACCCTGGATGGCTCACAAGGCCATCATGGGGCAGAGAAACACGCTGACAACTATGCAGCTACTCTTGACGAAAGTCAGCAATGGTTCTTTTACATGAACTTCACACCATAGACAGTGAGAGATGTGGCCGGCCTATGATAACCCAGTTAGCTGCACTGGGGGGGCAGTGACAAGCTATTGAGAGTGGGGCTTGATCCACCAACCTTGGGATCAGTGATCCAGCACCTTTGCCACCAGGCCACCACCGCCCACAGTTTTTACTTCATATTTATTTATGTAAATTATTTTAAATTATGTAATTTAAGAAAATATTAATACATAAGTCCCAAAGTCTTTATATAGTGTCTGATATTATAAACAGAAATAACTATACACTTTAATATTGAGCTGAAACACACATGACTTTACAACCATTCCACAGCTGATCGTGTTTTCTCTTCGTTATAATCCAAATAATAATTGCACTGATATGAATTTGCACAAGACTTTCTTACACACTATTATTTAATTTTATTACAGAATACGTCAAATATGCTGCTGTATTAGAAATTAATTCTCACTTTTTCAAGCCTGTACTGCAACTTTTTTGTGGGAAATACACTTCACACAGCTGTTCTTGTAAATACTTGTACAGCAGTGATGAAATGCTTTAATGATGTGATTACTGCATTACGCTCTGCCATGATTATCACTCAGTTTATCCGGTGATACTGATAGTAGTTGACACCCAAAGAAAAGATTGGTTTTCAAAATAGATAAAAGTTACTCGGAGCTAGTTAAAAGGAGCTGTGTCTATGTAGTTGTCTGTGAACCCTGTATAGAGAATACACTGGTACCTCACTTTACGAAAGTCTCACCAAATGAAAAATTCAGGTTATGAACCACATTTTCCGAAAATTTTTGTCTCTGGATACGAAACAAGTTCACGTTACGAAAGCACCATCTCAAAAATTCAAACATGCCATTCAAACAATGCGCGAGTTGCTTTCCCATTGGTTGTCTCCCAACACCCCGCCCCGCTGGCCTCCCATTGGCGAGGAAGGAGCTGAATCTCCATAATACAGTACTGTACCCATAATGCTTTTCTTGTGCCTTCAACCCATTGTTCGACACACGCGTGAAGGAGAGTTGTACTGTTGGTTCGTGAGTTTCGTGAGTTTTTTGAGTGTGCTGATTGCAGCGTTATTTTTCGTTATTAATCATGAGCCCCAAGAAAGTGATTCCCGGTGAGACAGAAAAGAAGAAGTGGGCTCCGTTATTAATAAAAGTAAAACAGGAGATGATAAAAAATATGAAAGTGGGATTCGGTTGAGTGAAATCGCAAAGGAGTATGGCCGAAACCCCTCTACAATCGGGACGATATTGAAGCAGAAGGAGGCATTAAAAGCGGAGATACAGTGACGGAGGCGATTATTTCGGAAAAAGCAACCGCCATATTTAACGAAGGTGGGGGTGAGGGTTCTTCAGACCAGCATCCCCTGACTTTAAAGTGTCGCATGGGTGTTTCGAGAGATTTAAAAAAAGGTAAATCATTTTCTTTTACTTTTAACACATATTTCATACAAAATTGATGTACGTTTATAATTTTTAAAGGGTTTAGGGGGTAGTCTTGGGAGCCTTAGAACAAATCACGTGTTTTACATGTAAAATGCGGTTCAATTTACGAAAAATGCAGATTACGAAAAAGGTGCTGGAACGGATTAATTTTGTAAGGTGAGGTACCACTGTAATCTTTTTTATTTTATCATAATGTGGCGGTGGTGACCTGATGGTAAGGTGCTGGATCACTGATCCCAAGGATGTGGGCTCAAGCCCCACTGTCCCCCCAGTGCAGCTAACTGGGTTATCAAAGGCCGGCCATGTCTCTCACTGTCGATGGTGTGAGGCCTTGCTGCCTTTTGACAAGAGTAGCTGCATAGCCGTTATCGTGTTTCTGTCCTGCGATGGCCTGGTGAGCTGTCCAGGGTGTACTCTGCCCTCGCCCAGAGTCGGTTGCGGTTTCCTACACTGATGTATTATTGCTTATCATTCAATTATTATTAATATATCCTGAACAGATTAATCCGAGTACATCCTAGGAAGCTTGAGCTTATCTGAGCCAACTCTGGCTGAAGGCTTGGTACACCCTAAAGTGCTCAAAAGTCCATCACAAGGCCAACATACACAACCATTCACATTCATAATTAGGGCATTTTTGAGCTGGAGATACTTTTCAGAAAGTTTTCAGGAAATGTTCTAGGAATGTTTTGTTTGTAACTGAGATAGACAGATGGACAGTTTATTAATCCCAGACGATTAATGTGCAATGTTTTGGCTGATATCTGGAGCACATCTACAGTGACTTATGTTGGATTATACACGGATTGTCTTTTAATAATAAAGTTTAAAGATTAAATGTTGACCCCTAAGACATGAGAAAACAACAGAGGAATCAGTCTCCCTTGCCCGGACGCGGGTCACCGGGGTTCCCTCCTGGAGCCAGGCCCAGGGGAGGGGCTCGAAGGCGAGCGCCTGGTGGTCGGGCTTATGCCCATGGAGCCTGGCCGGGCCCAGCCCGAAAAGGAGACATGGGTCCGCCCTCCCATGGACCCACCACCCGTGGGAGGAGTTTTAGGGGTCGGGTGCAGTGTGAGTTGGGTGGCAGCCGAAGGCATGGGTTCTGTCGGACTGATCCTCGGCTGCTTACTCTGACCTTCGGGACATGGAATGTCACCTCTCTGGCGGGAAAGGAGCCCGATTTGGTGCGTGAGGTGGAGAGATACCGACTAGATATAGTCGGGCTCACCTCAACGCATAGCTTGGGCTCTGGAACCATCCATCTCGAAAGAGGCTGGACCTTCTTCTATTCTGGAGTTGCTCATGGGGAGAGGCGGCGAGCCGGTGTGGGTATTCTTGTTGCCCCCCCGTCTCGGTGCCCAAATGTTGGGGTTCTCCCGGTTGACGAAAGGGTAGCTTCCCTCCGTCTTCGGGTGGGGGACGGGTCCTGACTGTTATTTGTGCTTATGCACCAAATGACAGTTCAGAGTACCCACCCTTTTGGAGTCTTTGGGGGTGTTGGAGAACGCTCCTCGGGAGACTCGCTCGTTGTCTTGGGAGACTTCAATGCCCATGTGGGCAACGATAGTGTGACCTGGAAGGGTGTGATCGGTAGGTACGGCCTCTCCAGTCTGAATCCGAATGGTGTGTCGTTGTTGGACTTCTGTGCTCGTCATAGTTTGTCTATCACGAACACCATGTTCAACTATAAGGGTGTCCATAAGTGCACTTGGCACCAGGACACCTAGGTCGCAGTTCGATGATTGACTTTGTAGTCGTGTCATCGGACTTGCGACCATATGTTCTGGACACTCGGGTGAAGAGAGGAGCTGAGCTGTCTACCGATCACTACCTGGTGGTGAGTTGGCTTCGGTGGTGTGGGAGGTTGCCTTCCAGACCTGGCAGGCCCAAGCGTGTAATCAGGGTCTGCTGGGAACGTTTGGCGGAGCCCCTGTCCGAGAGGCCTTTAACTCCCACCTCCGGCAGAGCTACAACCACGTTCGGAGGAGGCGGGGACATGGAATCTGAATGGGCCATGTTTCGTGCCTCCATTGCTGAGGCGGCAGCCCATAGCTGTGGCCGTAAGGTCGTCGGTGCTTGTCGTGGCGGTAATCCCGAACCCGGTGGTGGACACCTGCGGTGAAGGGGCCGTCCAGCTGAAGAAGGAGGCCTATCGGGTTTTATTAGCCTGTGGGACTCCTGAGGCAGCAAACGGGTACCGGCAGGCCAAACGTGCTGCAGCCGAGGCTGTCGCAGATGCAAAATCTCGGGCGTGGGAGGAGTTCGGTGAGGGCCTGGAGAGTGATTATCGGGTGGCCTCAAAGGTTCTGGGCCACCATCCGACGCCTCAGGAGGGGAAGCAGTTCTTCACAAACACTGTTTACGGTGGAGGTGGGGAGCTGCTTACCTTGACTGGGGATGTTGTTGAGAGGTGGAGGGAATACTTTGAGGACCTTCTCAATCCCACCAACACGCCCTCCGTGGAAGAGGAAGACCCTGGGGGTTCGGGTGAGGGTCCGCCCATCACTGGAGTGGAGGTCACTGAGGTTGTCCAAAAGCTCCTCGGTGGTCGAGCTCCGGGGTTGGACGAGATCCGCCCGGAATACCTCAGGACTCTGGATGTTGTAGGACTGTCTTGGTTGACACGTCTCTGCAACATCGCGTGGTCATCGGGGGCTGTACCTCTGGATTGGCAAACTGGGGTGGTGGTCCCAATTTTTAAGAAGGGGGACCGGAGGGTGTGTTCCAATTATCGGGGAATTACACTCCTCAGCCTACCTGGTAAAGTCTATGCAGGGGTACTAGAGAGGAGGATCCGACCGATAGTCGAACCTCGGATTCAGGAGGAACAATGTGGTTTTCGTCCTGGCCGCAGCACTCTTGACCAACTCTATACGCTCCACAGGATTCTGGAGGGGGCATGGGAGTTTGCCCAATCTGTCCACATGTGCTTTGTGGATTTGGAGAACCGTGTCCCTCGAAAGATCTTGTGGGGCGTGCTCCGAGAGTACGGCGTTCCGGATCCGTTGCTACGAGCTATTCGGTCGCTGTATCACCGGAGCCAGAGTTTGGTCCGTATTGGTAACAGCAGCTCGGATTCGTTTCCGGTGGGAGTTGGAGTCCGCCAAGGCTGTCCTTTGTCACCGATTCTGTTCATAATTTTTATGGACAGAATTTCTAGGCGCAGTCGAGGCGATGAGGGGTTCTGGTTCGGTGGCCATCGGATATCATCTCTGCTTTTTGCGGATGATGTTGTCCTTTTGGCTTCATCAAGTCGGGCCCTCCAGCTCTCATTGGAGCGATTCGCAGCTGAGTGCGAAGCAGCCGGGATGAAGATCAGTACCTCCAAGTCCGAGGCCATGGTTCTCAGTCGGACAATGGTGGAATGCACCCTCTGGAGTCGGGATGAGGTCCTGCCCCAAGTGGAGGAGTTTAAGTATCTTGGGGTCTTGTTTACGAGTGAGGGAAGGATGGAGCGAGAGATCGACAGACGGATCGCTGCAGCCTCTGCTGTTAAGCGGTGCCTGTACCGGTCCGTCGTGGTGAAAAAGGAGCTGAGCCGCAAGGCGAAGCTCTCAATTTACCAGTCGATCTACGTTCCAACCCTCACCTATGGTCACGAGCTTTGGGTAATGACCGAAAGAACAAGATCACGGATACAAGCGGCTGAAATGAGCTTCCTTCGCCGGGTGGCGGGTTCTCCCTTAGAGATAGGGTGAGAAGCTCCGCCATCCGGGAGAGCTTCGAGTAGATCCGCTGCTCCTCCGCATTGAGAGGGGCCAGTTGAGGTGGCTCGGGCATCTGGTTAGAATGCCCCTGGACGCCTCCCTGGTGTGGTGTTTCGGGCATGTCCAACCGGGAAGAGACCCCGGGGTCGACCTAGAACACGCTGGAGGGACTATGTCTCTCGGCTTGTCTGGGACCGCCTCGGTGTCCCCCCGGGAGAGTTGGAGGAAGTGGCTCGGGAGAGGGATGTCTGGACCTCTTTGCTAAGGTTGCTGCCCCCGCGACCCGACCCCGGACTAAGCGGAAGAAGATGAGATGAGATGAGATGAGATTAAATGTTGTATCACCCTTCAAGCACTTTATATTTTCCTCAAGTGAACTTTAAATTTGAAAGATTTTTTTCTGATCATTAAATGTATTTTTTTCTCATGGTTTTTTTTTTTTTTTTTTTTTTTTTTTTTTTTTTTTTCTTTTTGGCTTTGGGGTTGTCAGTCCCATATTTGTTGCTGTTCCCCAGAGAGTCCCACCATCCCTCATTTCAGTGGTGGCTTTTCGACTAGAGTTTCAAACATTTATAAAATTTTAAACACTGCCATGTGAATGCTCCTTAGTGCCGCTTATATAAACAAGTGTTCCACTGCACCATAATATAATTCTTATAAAGGACTCACTTCTGCCAGAAAACAAACAACAAAATATCAGGCCACAAACTGTACACAATGACTTTAGTGCATTACACATCTGGACTCATTTGGAATTCTGGTATATCACATGGTGATTCACATCAACAAACTAAATCAGACTTAACTGAAATTATGTTATGAATTTATAAAAAGAAAAAAAAATGTATGTCTGGGTCAAGCGCAAAATACAACAGGTTTTAAAAATAGCTTGAATTAGTGGTGTGAGGATTCATTAGTATTCACCGCATGCTGTAAAACCCTGAAGTGATTTGGATGGAATCAGTCTGTGTGTAAATAAGGTGTCATGTGAATTTCCCTGTAAATACATCCGGTGTTTGAATGCCATAGATCTTCAAGTTCAAGGAAAAGTCGTACAAAAGTCAATAACTTCCCAGTCAGCAGAGCAGCAAAACAAACAAAGAATC
This sequence comes from Plotosus lineatus, assembly GCA_024760905.1. NCBI lineage: Eukaryota > Metazoa > Chordata > Actinopteri > Siluriformes > Plotosidae > Plotosus > Plotosus lineatus. The sequence goes on from CM045728.1 coordinate 17,462,560, forward strand.
AAACAAAAGCAACACAAAAAAACAAGGAAATAAATAAATACATAAATAAAAGAATTTAGCACAACCTTTGGTCACCGTACAGATAAAAGATTTGTACACAGATTCTAATATCTTCTCATTTGTGCACACGATTATTATTATTATCAATGCAGCCGTGGGGGGGGGGGGTGCTCCATTCTGGATCGGTCGAGGCCCGGGTTAACAACGACGGCCATCAGTGCTTGTTAACCAACAGGGTGTTGGTGGAAATTAGACTATCGTTGGTCAAAGAAGGAGAGGCGGGAGGCGTGTCCGTAGGCGGAGAGAGAAGAGGAAAAGCATGAGACTAGGACTGAGAGTAGGGACTTTGAATGTTGGAACTATAAAAGGAAAAGATGGAGAGCTGGCTGACATAATGCAGAGGAGGAAGGTGGACATACTGTGTGTTCAGGTGACCATGTGGAAAGGTAGCAAGGCTAAAAGCTTAGGAGCAGGGTTTAAGCTGTTCTATCATGGTGTGGATGGTCAGAAATGTTCTGGAAGTGAAAAGAGAGTCAGACAGAGTGATGAGTCTCAAGTTAGAAATTGAAGGCGTGATGTTCAATGTTGTTCGTGCTTATGCCCCACAGGCAGGATGTGAGCGAGAAGAGAAGGAGAGATTCTGGAGTGAGTTAGATGAAGTGATGCAGAGTACCCCCAGAGGTGAAAGAGTGGTCATTGGGGCAGACTTCAATGGACATGTTGGTGCAGGCAACAGAAGGGATGAGGAAGTGATGTGCAGGTTTGGTATCCAGGACAGGATTTTTTGCAAAAAGGATGGAAATGGCTGTGGTGAATACTTTCTTCCAGAAGAAACAGGAGCATAGGGTGACTTATAAAAGTGGAGGTAGGAGCACACAGGTCGACTACATCTTGTGTAGGCGATGTAATTTGAAGGAAGTCAGTGACTGCAAAGTGGTAGTGGATGAGACTGTTGCCAAACAGCATAGGATGGTGGTGTGCAGGATGACGCTGATGGTGAGGAAGGTGAAGAAGGCAAAGACAGAACAGAAGACAAAGTGGTGGAAGCTGAAAAAGGAAGAGTGTCGTGTTGTCTTCAAGGATGAGTTGAAACAGGCTTTGGGTGGCCAGGAAGTGCTTCCAGATGACTGAACAATCACAGCAAATGTGATCAGGGAGACAAGTAGGAGAATACTTGCCGTGTCCTCTGGAAGGAGAGTAGATAAGGAGACTTGGTGGTGGAATGAGGAAGTGCAGGAGTGTGTACAAAGGAAGAGGTTAGCTAAGAAGTAGTGGGACATTGAGAGGACCGAAGAGAGTAAACAGCAGTATAGGGAGACACAGCGGAAGGCGAAGGTAGCGGTGTCAAAGGCCAGAGGGCATATGATGACTTATATGCTCGGTTGGACTATCAGGAGGGAGAAAATGATTTATACAGGTTGGCAAAGCAGAGAAATAGAGATGGGAAGGACGTGCAGCAAGTTAGAGTGATAAAGGACAGACAGGGAAATGTATTGACTGATGATAGAAGTGTGCTGGGAAGATGGAAAGAGTACTTTGAAGAGCTGATGAATGAGGAAAATGAGAGAAAAAGAGTAGAAGAGGTGATTGTTGAGGAGCAGAAAGTAGCAAAGATTAGTAAGGGTGAAGTGAGGAGGGCACTGAAGAGGATAAAGAGTGGAAAGGCCGTTGGACCTGATGACATACCGGTGGAGGTATGGAAGTGTCGAGGGGAGGTAGCAGTAGATTTTCTGACAAGAACATTCAACAAGGTCTTAGAAAGTGAGCAGATGCTGGAGGAATGCAGGAGAAGTGTGTTAGTGCCTATTTTTAAAAACAAGGGAGACGTGCAGAGTTGTGTCAACTACAGAGGGATAAAGTTGATGAGCCATCCGATGAAGTTATGGGAAAGAATAGTGGAAGCTAGACTAAGGGCAGAGGTCAGCATTTGTGAACAACAGTTTGGTTTCATGCCAAGAAAGAGCACCACAGATGCAGTGTTTGCTTTGAGGATGTTAATAGAGAAGTACAGAGAAGGTCAGAGGGAACTGCATTGTGCCTTTGTGGATCTGGAGAAAGCATATAACAGGGTGCCGAGAGGGGAACTGTGGTATTGCATGAGGAAGTCTGGAGTGGCAGAGAAGTATGTTCGAGTGGTGCAGGACATGTATGAGAGATGTAAGACAGTGGTGAGGTCTGCTGTTGGCGTGACTGAAGAATTCAAGGTGGAGGTGGGACTGCATCAAGGATCAGCTCTGAGCCACTTCCTGTTTGCTATGTTGATGGACAGGTTGACAGACGAGGTTAGACCAGAATCTCCATGGACTATGATGTTTGCAGATGACATTGTGATCTCTAATGAGAGCAGAGAACAAGTGGAGGAAAATATAGAGAGGAGGAGGTATGCCCTGGAAATGAGGGGAATAAAGGTTAGGCTCAGCAAGACAGAATACATGTACGTGAATGAGAAGGAACCAAGAGGAATGGTGAGGTTACAGGGAGCAGAGATAAGGAAGGTGGAGGATTTTAAGTACTTAGGCTCAACAATCCAGGGCAATGGAGAGTGTGGAAAAGAGGTGAAGAAGTGTGTACAGGCAGGTTGGAATGGTTGGAGAAAAGTGTCCGGTGTGACGTGCGATAGGAAGGTATCAGCAAGAATGAAAGGAAAAGTGCACAAGACGGTGATGAGGCCATTGTATGACTTAGAAACAGTGGCACTGTGAAAAAGACAGGAGGCAGAGCTGGAGGTCGTGGAGATGAAAATGTTGAGGCTCTCTCTGGGAGTAACAAGTATGGATAGGATCAGAAATGAGTACATCAGAGGGACAGCACATGTAAGATGTTTTGGAGACAAAGTCAGAGAGGCCAGATTGAGATGGTTTGGACATGTACAGAGGAGGGATAGTGAGTATATTGGCAGTAGGATGCTGAGGTTGGAACTACCAGGCAGAAGGCCCAGAGGAAGACCAAAGAAGAGATTTGTGGATGTGGTGAAGGAGGACATGAAGGTTGTTGGCGAAAGAGAAGATGATGCAGAGGATAGGGGGAAATGGAGGCAGATGATTTGCTGTAGCGACCCCTGAAAGGAAAAGCCGAAAGGAAAAGAAGTTTATTATCATTATTATTATTATCTGTTTGTGAATCTACAATACATTTTTGTATTGTACAAACATAATGTTTATTATACAGTACAGTGGTACCTTGACTTCCGAGTGTCTTTTATCACGAATTTTCCATGATAAGAGCGAATACGAGATAATGGTTTTTCGGGGCCGATTAGCCTCATATTCTTCTGTGTGTATTCCTCCGTGCTCTGAGAATGCCTTGTGCAGTGCGTCTCAATTATTTTCTATGACGCCCCCTATGGGAAGAAAAAAAAACATTTCACGCCCACCTGACAATTATTCCAGAAAGAAATAACAGAAAACGAATTAATCTGTTCCAACCCCCTTCCAAACTCATATAACCTGACACAAACATGTATATTTGACTTAATATATTAAAGATAAACATGTGAAAATAATAAATATTTCACAATAGTAATAATACATGTACTCACAGCTGCATTATTAATCATAAATTATAATAAAACAAGAATTAACAATAAGTCAACTAACCCTTCCGATCATCGACTGCGTGAAGCGCATGGGCAGGCATGAGGTGGTGCATAATAGAGGAGGAGGAGAAGGAGGAGAATTTTGTGCATGTGCACGCTTCAAATGCCAGCAACAAAAGTGTAATTGTGCATCCTCTACAATAGGTGGCAGTGGTGCTCTCACTGTGTTCCTTACACCAAGGGGACGCACCCTACTATTTGAGAAGCACTGGCCTTGTGGGAGCTCACCACAAGCCTTTCCACGCTGGCATTCGTATTGTGCACACACACACAAAATTCTCCTCCTCCTCCTCCTCCTTTGTTATGCACCACCTCCTGCCTGCCCATGTGTTATCTTCGCACCCACGTGACATCTTCGCACAGGTGATGATCGGAAGGGTTAGTTGACTTATTGTTTATTCTTGCTTTAGTATATTTATTATTATTATTAATGTTAATGTACATGTTTTATTATTATGAAATATTTATTGTTTTTACATGTTTATCTTTAATCATTTGGGCTTTTTACACCTGAGCCATAGTGGCTCATCGGACCGATGCTTATCCTCGGTTTCCATAGCATGAAGCGACTAGTAGTTCAACTCCTCCTGGATGGGATGCTAGTCCATCGCGGGTTACCTTCCCAGTATATTTTTACTGGTACCATTTATACTGCTGGGTGAACAGAGGAACACTTGTGGTTAAGACCTTGCAAAGGGATCTTAGCACAATGGGGGTCTAACTGGGATTCGAACACACAACCTCCCAATCATGAGTCCAGCACTCTGACCACTATGCCACCGGCCCCACATGTTTATCTTTAATATGTGAGGTTAAATATACGTGTTTACAGGTTATATGAATTTGGGCGGGACTTAAATTAAATGGTTTTCTATTATTTCCGATTGGAATTGTTGTTTTATCTAACAAACATTTTGACTTATGAGCTCGCCCTCGGAACAAATTTAATTCGGAAATCAAGGTGCCACTGTATTTTACAAAAGTACTTAGGCTCAACAATCTAGAGCAATGGAGAGTGTGGAAAAGAGGTGAAGAAGCGTGTGCAGGCAGGTTGGAATGGTTGGAGAAAAGTGTCCGGTGTGATGTGCGATAGGAGAGTGTCACCAAGAATGAAAGGAAAAGTGTACAAGACGGTGTTGAGGCCAGCGATGTTGTATGGTTTCGAAATGGTGGCGCTGAGGAAAAGGCAGGAGGCAGAGCTGGAGGTAGCAGAGATGAAAATGTTAAGGTTCTCTCTGGGAGTAACGAGGATGGATAGGATCAGAAATGAGTATATCAGAGGGACAGCCCACGTAAGATGTTTTGGAGACAAAGTCAGAGAGGCTAGATTGAGATGGTTTGGACATGTACAGAGGAGGGATAGTGAGTATATTGGCAGTAGGATGCTGAGGTTGGAACTACCAGGCAAAAGGCCTCGAGGAAGACCGAAGAAGAGATTTATGGATGTGGTGAAGGAAGACATGAAGGTCGCTGGAGTCAAAAAAGAAGATGCAGAGGACAGGGTGAGATGTAAAGGAAAAGAAGAAGAAGAAGAAGCATATTGTTAAATTTGTACGTCAGGAACTAATAAACCCGAAACACACTTTAACCTCCCATTATATTCCATACACTCTCAGTACGTTATCCAGTCATACTGTCAGCACCTGATCAATCACTCACCTGATCAATCACTCATCTGATCAATCACCTGATCAATCACTATTACTTCAGAGACACTGAGGCTAAACAACATGTGTCACACACACACACACACACACACACACACACACACCAACCAGCATTTCCACCTACTGCACTGTTTATCAGTTCTATCTGTTAAAAATATGAAAATCTAGCACTGCATGGAAATATTGGCTTTGGTAGTCATGACCAGCAAAACCAAACAGCAAACAACACTCGGTAATAAAATTAACATGTACTGAACTTTTATTTAAAATAAATAAATAGATAAAATGGATTATACAATAAAATACAGCTGTTTCTGCCCTTTGCTAAGGGTCGTGTCAGGAAGGGCATCCGACATAAAAACGTACGACAAATCGAATATGCGAATCATTAATGACTTCCATGAAAATGGAGGCAGATGATTCGCTGTGGCAAGCCCTGAAAGGGAACAGACAAAAGGAAAAGAAAAAAAAAAAATAGATAATAAATTTCACACAGAGCTGTACTATATGTAGAACTGTGAACTGTATTGGTTTGGTTGGAGAACTTGTGAGATGGTGGAGGAGCAGGAAGCTTGTCTGCTGGTTTATTGTTGCTACGATGAGTTGCGGTATTAAAATAAAAAAGTAGTTTCTGTGGTTCAGGTTTTTTTTTTTTTTTTTTTTTTTTTTCTGTTCATGATTGCACAGTTTGGTGTAAATTGTACTCCACGTGGAGGTGTCAGGTAACAGGTCCTGGGGAAAGGAACACAGGAGGTTTGTAAATGGCACAAGCTAACACGTTTCTGCTTTTCACGGACTTAATTAATGAATTTTAAATTAGAATTTTTTTTTTTTTTGTACAAAGACACATTAAGCAACAACATGTTCAGAGTGGGGTGCACTCTGAACAGCTTTTCTGGCCCATCACAGGGCGACACACATAACCATTCACACTCACACCTCGGGGCAATTTGGAACAGCCGAATAATTTATTTAAAAAGAAAAAACAAAACCTTGACATGGATGTCTTTGGAATGTGGGGAAAAAAAAAAAGATGAGACAGAAGAACCCACACAAGCACGGGGAGAACATGAAAAGTCCACACAGAAACAACCTCACCAATCCTGGAACTCGAAACCTGGACCTTCTGGCTGTGAGGAGAACATGCTGACCACTCCGCCACGCGCGCTGCTCTCACAGCAATGACCCAACGCACAGAAAAGGAACGTGTATTCATCTGGGAGTCATTTTCTGTGAGAGGCTTTTCATGTCGACGTTTACATTCATTCATTAATTTTTTTCAACTGGTAAATCCTAATTGGGGTCACAGGGTGGCTGGTGCCCATCTCAGCCAATTCCGGGAAAGGGCAAGCGTTCACCCTGGACAGCTTGCCAAGCCATTGATGGGCGGAAAAACGCTGACGGTTATGTAGCTACTCTTGTCGAAAATCAGCAGTGGATCTTTTATATGAACCTCACACCATAGACAGTGGGAGACATGGCTGGCCTTTGATAACCCAGTTAGTGCACTGGGGGGACGGCAGTGACAACCCGTTGAGAGTTGGGCTTGAACCCCCAACCTTGGGATCAGTGATCCAGCACCTTTACCACCAGGCCACCACTGGTCCCACCAGGCCACCACTGGTCCCACCAGGCCCCCACTGCCCCCACCAGGCCACCACTGCCCCCACCAGGCCACCACTGCCCCCACCAGGCCACCACTGCCCTTGAGGTTTACAGCTTTTGTTCAAGATCTCAGCAATGGCTCTCTGGTAATTGCCAAGTTTAACCACATCAGGAGTTTTATAGCATGAGAGAAATATGGGCGAGGCTCCTGAATTCATGACAAACATTATTATTTATATTGTTTTTTAACCATTTCTAACACCCAGTCATATAAAATAATCTTCCTTTGTTAATGTTTGTGTTTCACAGCAAGTAATAATCCATTATACTGCTTTATAATGGAAAATTTTCCCTGTCAACATAATAATAAAATTACAGTTGCTTTGATGTAGTTAGTAGTTATAATCTCTTGGTTGACCCTCC
>CM045728.1:17474849-17487349 GCA_024760905.1 Plotosus lineatus
ATACATACGTTGATATAACATATATATATATATATGTTATATATACATACATACATAAATGCAGGGATCCCTCGCTACTTCGCGCTTCAATTCATGCGACTTTAGTACATCATGTTTTTTTTTTTAAATATTCATTGAAGTAAGGAAATTAAGGGAGAAAAGGGGAAAAGGTTATGGAAAATTCCACAAAAAAAGGCCAATTATGCAAAAAAAACCAAAAAACAACAACAACAACAAAAAACCCCTAAACAAACACAAAACAAAAATCTACGTGTGTGTATTTATATTTTATTTACATCTTATGCATTATTTTTGAATGTTTAATTGTTATTATAGGCATTTATAGCATTGAATATGTATTTATTGATATTATATACATATATACATGAACATATACGTCAGTTGGGGGGGGGGGTCCAACTTTGCGGAATTCATGGTCCCAATTAATCGTGGAAAGTGAGGGATCCCTGTGTGTGTGTGTGTATATATATATATATATATATATATATATATATATATATATATATTTTAGGATATTCTGTATAAGTTTGTCCAGTATGTGGCAAAGTGAAATAAAACACAAGAAACAGAAACGGACCAGCTGCGCCGCTACTCGATGACATACGTAGCTAGAATGAGTTGATGCTGTTTCAGTGAACAATTTTTTTTCCCATTAGTTGAAGTTATTTTTTGATCTGAAGCTTTCTGAAGTGAAGCATAAACCCACTTTCATTTGAAGACCGATTTCCGACATGGTGTGTGCACCATATACGACCGCACTGTTTTGAAGTTTTGGGGAAATGCAGCCGAACAATACACGACCACACTGGGGAGAGTAAAGCGTACAACACTGAGAGGCACTGAATCCTCAACGCTCACCTGAAAGCAACAAATAAGTGGAAGACTGAGAAAAGCTTTCCCACAAATGAGGTCATGTGTAATGGGAAAAAAAAGATCGAAGCAATCCTTGAATGAAAGATGGAAGAATCGGAGAATGAGAACATGAAATGCGTGACCCCAGTGCTCCCTCTCTCTCTCTCTCTCTCTCTCTCTCTCTCTCCCCGTCTGTAGTGCCAGAGGCTGAGCAGCTGCTGGATGGGGGTAACACTGTGATTGGCACATGCTGCTCTTTGGCTTGCATCTGGAAAGCAACATGAAAAGACGGATGTAGTAAGGTGGACGTGCGTAGAGGGATTGACCCTAATCCCAGCTCAATCACACCAGACCGGCGCACGAGGACTTCAATAGCGGTCTGCTTCTTATCACTGCGCCGGGTTTCAAATAGTTATTGATGAGAGGTTTGGGTGACCCATTAAAGCTACATATTTGTCAGACATGTCATGATGTGTTTGATCCGTCCATTATTGTTTTTTTTTCTTTTTTTTGGAAGCAAAATCAATCATTTAAGCTGCAACATAAATTTCATAAATCATACGCGTGCAAACCGTAATTTATTGTCGACTGTGGACAAGTGAAGGATATTAATGGCAACCACAAGATTAACATCAAATTATTTAATATTTTTTCACTTGTTTCTTCCCTTTGAGTTATTACACCTTAACCCGAGAGGGTTCTCAGCCACAGAAACATCTTCAAAATAATTACTCATTTAAACTGTCAAGGCCATCATCGCCGCCTGATCATTTCCATCCATAAACCGGTTCTGACCGGTATTGCTCACTGTCTCCTTTTTGTTCTTCTTAAATCAATAAATAAATGCCGAAAGCTCAAGTCAGTGTGAGGTGACAAATGGCCGTTTCTCTTTTTCTTCTGTGTGCAATCAATAGCAGTGTTCAAAGAATTATCTATATAAACCAGTGTAATGAACTGCGCTATCGGCAGCTGGAATGCTCTCGAAATGCTTTAGATTAGTTGTTTGTTGTCCTTGTATAGCTTTCTGCACCGATTGACTGATTCATTCATTTATTCCTTCACCACTACTGGCAAACCAGTCGAACTTTTTCTCTCCGCAGCCACAGCTTCTAACCTTCCACAGCGATCCCCAGACATTTCCAATATATATCCAACTGTGATATATAATCGCTGCAGTACGTCCTGGGACTCAGGGGGCATCTCATCCGAGGCGCTGAAGCCATCTTAATTGGATCCTCAATTCAGCTTCCACTTTAAGTGTCTCCAGGATTGTCCTACTACAGATGATGGGTGAGGACAGAGCTCAAGATTGACAAGTAAAGAGCGAGAGAAAACCTGAAGCACCACAGACGGTAATGTTTCTAGCGGCGCTGCCGCTGATTCACGCTCCCTTTGTCGCTTTATTTTGTACATTTTTACACATCCAGTTCCCCTGTCGTATCATTTTAACTTCCTTGTGAATCTCAGCAATTTATCGTCCAATCAGCTGAGTGTTTTTTTTTTTTTTTAAAAGCTTCTTCACACATTCTTTGATGTAAATGTCGATGGCATACATCACACCCCGTGATTATCGAAATCATGATCCGAGTTCATCAACATCTCCATTATTGCTGAAGAGAAAATAATGTTATGTTTTGACGAAGGAAAATGTGCCTGAACTGCATGTTATTCATATCTAAACTGAATCTCTGATTTCAGGTTGCTACCCAGGACACCGTCTTATTTGATGATATTTTCTTAGGCATGAAAATGGTCCATGATTGCTTCGGGAGCCGCGAGATATGAGAGAGTATCAACAAGAGAATCATTTTGTGTCATTTGTAATGTTATATCTTCGGTAATAGTCTAACCAGCGTTGGATGCTTGACATGAGATAATTCGAGTGCTGTGTTAGCCCGAGCGTGATGCCTGCTGTTTATATGAAGAGAATACTTTACTTTATAAAAACCTTGATTTGTTTTTAGATTGAAAAATTCCTTGATTAAAAGGAACTCATTTATTTTTTAGCCGACTGGGATTTTTAAGGCAAACCACTGAAACCCGGCCCGACTTGTGTACAATATATGGAACACACACCATAGAAAATACTCAAACTTTCGTACATTTGGTAATAAAATGATTTCAGCAGGTCCGTGAGCTGTGATTAACGCTACACAACCGTGTGGGAGCGTGAAGCACAAGCATGAAACAAATTGGTGAAGGATTTTATTCTGAAGAGGTTATTACATGAATCTAATGAACGAACGATAGCCACAGGCCGCACTCTGCATGCTCCGAATCAAGGCCAAATTTAACACTTTAATATGTTTACAATGTTAGGATTTATAAACAATGTACAGTGATCCCTCGCTACTTCGTGCTTCGGTTTCTGCGGCATCAGTGCATCGCGGGTTTTTCAAGAATATTCATCGAAAAATAAAAAAATAGGGAAAAAGTTAAGGAAAATGCCGCAAAACAAGGCCAATTATGCAAAAATAAATAAATAAATAAATAAATAAAAAAGCCCCAAACAAATAAAAACAAAAAACAACCCAACAAACAAAAAACAACACAAAACCCCCCAACAAAACTTACTTACATTTTTTGTGAGGTGTATTTATGTGAGGTGTATTTATATTTTATTTACATCTTATGCATTATTTTTGAATGTTTGTTATTATAAGAATTTATAGCGTTGAATATGTATTTATTGATATTACAGAGATCCTTCACTTTCCGCGGTTAATGGGGACCGAGACTCCCCACACCGCTAATTTCCGCGAAGTAGGATTGACCGCTCTGACTAAAGTGTACACACATGTATGTCAATATCAATAAATACATATTCAATGCTGTCTGTCTGTCTTCCTTTCGGCTTTTTCCCTTTTACTCGGGAGTCGCCACAGTGAATCATCTGATTCGCACGTTTGATTTGGCAGAGGTTTTTACGTCGGATGCCCTTCCTGTCACAACCCTTTTAGCAAGGGACAGAAACACGCTGACGACTTTGCAGCTACTCTTTACGAAAGTCAGCAATGGTTCTTTTACATGCCTCTCACCATAGACAGTGACAGACATGGCCCGCCTTTGATAACCCAGTTAGCCGGGGTGGGGGGTGGGGTGGGGGGGGGCAGTGACAACCTTGTGGAGAGTGGGACTCGAACCCCCAACCTTTGGATCAGCGATCCAGCACCCTATACCACTAGACCACCACTGCTCCACATATTCAATGCTATAAATGCTTATAATAACAATTAAACATTCAAAAATAATGCATAAGATGTAAATAAAATATAAATACACACACATACAAACGCACACCTCACAAAAAAGTAAGTAGTTTTGTTGTTTTTTTGGTTTTGTTTGTTTGTTTTTTTTCTGCATAATTGACCTTGTTTTGTGGCATTTTCCTTAATTTCCTTATTTTTTTTATTTTTCAATAAATTTTTTGAAAAACCCGTGAAGCACTGAAGCCGCAGAAACTAAAGCACGAAGTAGCGAGGATCACTGTATATACACATATACATGTACGTATACATCAGTCAGGCGGTTTCGATCCTACTTTGCGGAAATTGGCGGTGTGGGGGGTGGGTGGGGGGTCTCGGTACCCATTAACCGCAGAAAGTGAGGTATCCCTGTATACGTTTTTTTGGGGAGCAGTGACGGCCTGGAGGTAAGGTGCTGGATCAGTGATCCTAAGGTTGGGGGTCTAAACCCCACTCTCAATGGGTGGTCACCGTCCCCCCTGTAGTGCAGCAAACTGGGTTATCAAAGGCCGGCCGTGTCTCTCACTGTCTATGGTGTGAAGTTCATGTAAAAGAATCACTGCTGACTTTCAACAAGAGTACCTGCATAGCCATCAGCATGTTTCTGCCCTGCAATGGCCTGACAAGCTGTCCAGGATGTACTCTGCCCTCGCCCGCAGTCGGCAGTCACCTCCCTGCGATTACAGGTTGAAGAAATATATATTTTTGTGAATTAAAGATATAAATCCCAAATAAAACTCTGAGTAGATTATTATGCGTCTGTAAATAAGTAATTTAAAGCAAAAGTATAACTTTAGGTGACAGGTTTGCATTCGTACAAAATCATCTTAAATCCTTCTCCATTTTATTTGTATCAAATTTGAGACAAGATCATGAGAAATTATTTGAAATGGAGTTTATAAGCCATGTAGAGATCCATGAAGGCACGAAATCATTCAGAGAGTAAAAAGTATAATAACAATTAAATAAATGTATTGCCAGTGAAGAAAAAATTGGGAAATGCATCCAGTGGAGTGAAGTTAATCCGAGTCTAATATGATGTTTTTTTTCTAGTTTAATATTCTCACTGCTGCGTTTTGCACACGTTGCGATTAGTTTGTTGTCGTTGGTGGAAGTCCTGCATGAAATACATGACAAGTGTAGTTAGACGTGTTAAACATAGTTATGCCTCTTAATAAATAATCACAAATGGACGTGGTAATGAATAGTATATAAGCAGCTTTTTTCAAGTACATACACAAATATGGATTAAATCCAGTGATCCCTCACTTTCCACGGTTAATGGAAACCGAAACCCCCCGCGACCACCGATTTCCGCGAAGTAGGATGGACCCCCCTGATTGACGTATACATACATGTATATGTGTCTGTCTGTCTTCCTTTCGGCTTTTTTCCCTTTTACTCGGGAGTCGCCACAGCGAATCATCTGATTCGCACATTTTGATTTGGCAGAGGTTTTTTTACGTCGGATGCCCTTCCTGTCACAACCCTTTTTAGCAAGGGACAGAAACACGCTGACGACTTTGCAGCTACTCTTTACGAAAGTCAGCAATGGTTCTTTTACATGCCTCACACCATAGACAGTGACAGACATGACCCGCCTTTGATAACCCAGTTAGCTGCACTGGGGGGGGACAGTGACAACCTTGTGGAGAGTGGGACTTGAACCCCCAACCTTTGGATCAGCGATCCAGCGCCCTATACCACTAGACCACCACTGCCCCTGTACATGTATATGTGTATATAATATCAATAAATACATATTCAACACAATAAATGCTTATAATAACAATTAAACATTCAAAAATAATGCGTAAAATGTAAATACAATAAAAATACACACACACACACACACACACACACACACACACACACACACACACAGACACGCAATGTTGTTAGTGCTTATGCCGCACAGACAGGATGTGAGCGAGAGGAGAAGGAGAGATTCTGGAGTGAGTTAGATGAAGTGATGCAGAGTACCGCCAGAGGTGAAAGAGTGGTCATTGGTACAGACTTCAATGGACATGTTGGTGCAGGCAACAGAGGGGACGAGGAAGTGATGGGCAGGTTTGGTATCCAGGACAGGAACGCAGAAGGACAGATGTTGCAAAAAGGATGGAAATGGCTGTGGTGAATACTTTCTTCCAGAAGAGAGAGGAGCATAGGGTGACTTATAAAAGTGGAGGTAGGAGCACACAGGTAGACTACATCTTGTGTAGGCGATGTAATTTGAAGGAAGTCAATGACTGCAGAGTAGTAGCGGGTGAGAGTGTTGCCAAACAGCATAGGATGGTGGTGTGCAGGATGACGCTGATGGTGAGGAAGGTGAAGAAGGCAAAGGCAGAGCAGAAGACAAAGTGGTGGAAGTTGAAAAAGGAAGAGTGTCGTGTTGTCTTCAAGGAGGAGTTGAAACAGGCTTTGGGTTGCCAGGAAGTGCTACCAAATGACCAGCGATCCTGCGCCTTATACCACTAGACCACCACTGCCCTGATCTTAAGGTTGGGGGTTCAATACCAACTCTCAACAGTTTGTCCCCGTCCCACCAGTGCAGCTAACCGGGTTATCAAAGGCCGGCCGTGTCTCTCACTGTCTATAGTGTGAGGTTCATGTAAATTAAACATTTCTTACTTTTGACAAGAGTAGCTGCGTAGCCGTCTGTGTGTTTCTGTCCTACAATGGCCTGGCGAGCTGTTCAGGGTGTACTATGCCCGGAGTCCGCTGGCATGGGTGCTAGCCTCCCTGCGACCATAATTAGGAAATGAAAATGAATGAATTTACGCACATATTAATCTATCCATCCATCCATTGTCTGTGCTGCTTATGTGTCAGGTTTATGGAGACAGTTACATCTGATTTCAGTTTGTTTCTGGTGAAAAGTGGGGTACATCCTCACCTGGTCATCGGTCCAGTGTGGTATTAAAATACAATTTATATAAAAAAAAAAACCCCACACAGTTACTGACATGAACTTTACATTTAATTGTAGGAACAGCATTCCTTATTTTCATTAATAATTATGATTTGTGTGTGTGTGTGTGTGTGTGTGTGTGTGTGTGTGTGTGTGTGTGTGTGTGTGTGTGTGTGTGTATGTGTGTGTGTGTGTGTACCCCTTTTACTTCCTTGGGGGTAATCACACTAGAGGTGTGATAGAAAAGTGACTGACGTGAATGGCACTTCAGGCTTGTCACTTTCCATTCTCAGATTTTACGTGTGTCATTCACTGGCATCACATTTTGGTCACTGGGTTCGTCACCTCATCTCTAAAAAATTCAAACATGATTGAAATTTCCTCAAATGACAAAAAAACAAGGCTCTGACATAAAATAATCTCATATCTCTTCTCAAACAATCCGGACGTGTTGCGATAACGTCGACAAGCTGTCATTTTGTCCTCACGTTGTTTGGTTTTCATTTGCAAGAAGGTAAGTTTAAGATTCCCACATAGAAAGTTTGAGATTTGCTGGCAGCTGCCATATTCCAAATATTTTGTTATCATTTGCATTTTATGTACAGTTGAGTCGTGCCAATAGTGTGAGAATAAAAAAGCGAATGAAAAGAAAACAAACCGCAACTGATTTACGGCAGTAAAGGAGTCACTTCTTCTGCGCCAAACATCCACAAACCAAACACAAATCCATTCATTCAGTCATTTTCTGAACCGCTTAATCCTAATTAGGGTCGTGGGGAGGATGGCGTCCGTCTCAGCCGACTCAGGGCGAGGGCGGGGTACACCCTGGACAGCTCACCAGGCCATCGCAGGGTGAACACTCACACAACCATTCATAACCAGGGTCAATTTAGAACAGCCAATTAACCTACTGTGCATGTTTTTGGACTGTGGGAGGAAACCAGAGTTCTTGGAGGGAACACAGACACATCCGCGCTGGGAATCAAGCCCAGGACCTTCTTGCTGTCAGGTGGATTTGCAAACCACTACGTTAACCACCGCCAAACACAAATAAAAACTCGTAAATAAGTTGCAAAAATTGTTGTGCGACTTTTGTGTGATATACGTATTTAAGCCTTAAAATATTTGTTTGCACGTGATGTCATGAAACACCTTCATGCGAATTTCAAAATTTGCAAAAAAAAGTGCAGCGTTACCACCCCTTACCTCGAATATTCATCTCATTCCAGCGCAGTATGGCTTGCTATGCCTCACTGATGCACTATTATCCTGGTTTACTCTCCTTATAGATGAAGGGCAAAACACCACACATTGTGATAAATTAGCTACACACTCAAGAAGACTTTGTATTCTTTATAAACAAAAATCACAACTTTTGAATGAAAAAAATATCAGCAACTTCCCTCTTGTTGTTTTCCCCTGGATTTCACTGCATGATTTATTAATGATCTGCCTTTTGTGCTGGTAGCACCCTCATTACTTTGTAATCAGAACATTCATTTCCAGCATGCAGTTTATTTTCTGCATACTAATATTACAGAAAAGCACAACACAGACAGTAGAAATGTTTTATTTATTTATTTAGTTTGGCATAAAGATACCTGAAGTGGAATATTAAAGAAAAGTAAATTGTAGAAATTTATCCCAGTGTTGCTGATTTCTCAGTTCTGATTGGATGAAAGGTTTAATTAATATCCTGTATCAGGAGCTCCGACAGGAGTTCTGACTGTAAGATAAATCCCAGGTTTCTATTAATGCACCTGTTCATATCTGTTCATTTCATTCCACAGCCATTGTCCTGCCTACAACTGGACCACTACACCCGTACCACTGCAAACCAAACATAGGGGCAATTAGGATTGGCCAATTAGTATTGTGTGTGTGTGTGTGTGTGTGTTGATATGTGTGTGTGTGTGTATGTGTGTGTGTGTGTATGTATGTGTGTGTGAGGGCTATGTGAGGTGTGTGTGTGTGGGTGCTATGTGAGGTGTGTG
Organism: Plotosus lineatus; assembly: GCA_024760905.1. Lineage (NCBI taxonomy): Eukaryota > Metazoa > Chordata > Actinopteri > Siluriformes > Plotosidae > Plotosus > Plotosus lineatus. The sequence continues at coordinate 17,483,873 of CM045728.1, forward strand.
AGTGTGTGTGTGTGTGAGTGTGTGTGTGTGTGTGTGTGTGTTCTATAGACAGTTCTATAGACATTAATTAATATATTTTACTACATTAATACTGTATTAAAGAGTAAGAATTAATGTAGTAAAATGTATTAAGAATGTATATATATATATATATATATATATATATATATATATATATAATTATATAATTATATAAAATCAATAAATATCACTGTACAAAATTAAAGTTTTTACTTCATCATTAGTACATTATATAATGTATAAAGAACATAAAAGTGTGATGTAATGACGTAATGAACTTTCTGCTGGACCCAGAATGCAGGAGACAGTGTGAGATGGCACAGAGTGGATTTATTATTCAAAAGAGAAGCACTTAAGCAGAGCGCACACACTTTAAATTCTGTACTGAATATGAAGAAAAACACAAACAACATGGAAGCAGTTACCAGAGAGAACACAGGGAAGCAAGGACGTGATGTGAGACAATCTTGTGGTGCAGAGGCGAGCGTGCAGTTTGTGTTTATAGGGAGTAGTTGAGAGGACTAAATTCAGGTGTGAACTGCATTCAGCCCAAACAGCTCAGCCACGCCCCTCAGGAGGCAGAAATCAGAGTTAGAGAATACAAAGAAGCAGGGACGTGATATGAGTTAATCTGATGCAGAGGTGAGTGTGCTTGTGCTTATTGGGAGGAGTGGATGAGAGGAGTGAATTCAGATGTGAACTACTGCCATCTGAGCAGGTCAGCCACGCCCCTCAGCCGGAGAGGAAATAGTTAGAAAACATAGCCGCCAAAATCAAAGTCCCCCCAAAACACAGACCATAACAAAAAGAACATAAAAGACATGAAGTGGAATAAATTGGATAAACAAAACTTTCTTTGATCCATATGGCTATTTCCCTTTCTCAGGGGTCGCCACAGTGAATCATCTGATTCGCACATTTGATTTGGCATAGGTTTTTACGTCGGATGCCCTTCCTGTCAGAACCCTTTAGCAAGGGATAGAAACACGCTGATGGCTTTGCAGCCTACTCTTTACGAAAGTCAGCAATGGTTCTTTTACATGCCTCTCACCAGGCAGTGAGAGACATGGCCTGCCTTTGATAACCCAGTTAGCTGCACTGGGGGGACAGTGACAACCTTGTGGGGACTCGAACCCCCAATCTTAGGATCAGCGATCCTGCGCCCTATACCACTAGACCACCACTGCCCCAAAAAACAAAACAAAAGGATAAATATGCTACAGCACAGTCCATAAAATCTCACACACAAACATTCTAAACATTAACTTAAGTACTGTACTAGAATAATGATTGAAAAAGACTTTAATACTACAGCCTTACAACAGTTCAGATGATTATTCCTCTTCAGGTACTTCAGAGGAAACTGTCGTTTCTTCAGGAGAAGGTCTTATTTCTTCAGAAGAGACATCCCACGTCATTACCTTTTTTTGGCGCTTAGCCGGCATTTGAGTGGCATCATCGAGCTTAACTGGTAATTAAAACACACTAAAAAAAGGCTCATTGACAACGTGTGTGTGAATGAGAAAAAAGGGGTGTATACATCATGTCAACCTATCAGCAGGAGGGAGAACAGCCATTGGCTGAATTTGAATCACGTATCCAAATATGCGGGGGCGTGAGTGCAAAACTGTGAATAGTCAAGGGCTTACTGTATTGCAGGATATGCTCATTCATTCATTCATTTTCTGAACCAATTAATCCTAATTAATGCAGCCATGGGGGAGGGGCACAAGCCAGTGTTCTTTCTCAAGCTGGTCTCAAGCCCAGATGAATGTAGAGGGTTATGTCAGGAAGGGCATCCGACGTAAAACCTATGCCAAATTCTCCATGCAAATCATCAATATGACTTCCAAACCGGATCGGTCAAGGCCCGGGTTAACAATGACCACCATCAGTGCTGTTAACTAACAGGGTGCTGGTGGAAAACTGGACGACTGTTGGTCAAAGAAGGAGAGGCAGGAGGCGTGTCCGTAGGCAGAGAGAGAGAACAGGATGAGTCTAGGACTGAGAGTAGGGACTTTGAATGTTAGATGTGGTGAAGGAGGACATGAAGGTAGTTGGTGTAAGAGAAGAAGATGCAGAGGATAAGGTGAGATTGCGGCAGATGATTCGCTGTGACGACCCCTGAAGGGAACAGCCGAAAGGAAAAGAATAAGTAGGGTCACGGGAAGGCTGGCACCCATCTCAGCCGATTCTGTGCGAGGGCAGAGTACACCCTGGACTGCTCAGCAGGCCATCGCAAGGCAGAAGCACACTGATGGCGATGCAGCTCTTCTTGTTGAAAAAAGGTTGTGCTGTTGTTTATTTATTTATTTATTTACTGAGATCAACTTCAAGAGCAGGCTGTTGAGTCACAGCGCACTTTCATGCCATTAATTATTTTCCTGTGATTATGCTTCTCATCATGTTTTATTCCTTCTTTAAATAGTAAACGTAAATAAAAATGGAAGAGATTATTATAAATGTATTAAAATCATATAAACGTGAATGTTTCTGTAATAATCTGATTCAGAATCACAGGATTTTATTGATCCCGGAGGAAAACGTGAATGTTAATTTGTGGAAATTAATAAGCAGAGCAGCTTGTTGGCTTTGGTTTTATTTTTTTCTGGAATTTTATTCTGAATTGATGGACAGTTGATATTCTGAAGAGCTGAAGAAACCCTGTACTGTAATTTGCACATTTTGATATTAATTACGCTCTTCCAGCAGCGTCCGTATCTTAGCTGAGAGCTGGTTTTAACTGAAGAGATGTTTACTCAGAGCAATCATAAATTATATGATATTTGTTTGTAAATTGCAAAGACTGAGTTGATTGTAAAACATTTTTTTTAAGTTTCCCCCCACTGTAGTCTCTATGCAGTAAATGGATGTAACGTACATTGAAAGATAATCATTATGGTTATAGATTCAACTGTGATTGTTTATCAGTTATTTTGCATCAGATGGTCCAGGACGGGGGGCAGCGATAGCCTGGTGGTAAAGACGCTGGATAACTCTTTTTTTCGCTGGATAGCTGAATAAGTTGTGGGTTCAAGCCCCACTCTCAACGGGTTGTCACTGTCCCCCCAGTGCAGCTAACTGGGTTATGAAAGGTTGGCCATGTCTCTCACTGTCTATGGTGTGAGGTTCATTTAAAAGAAAGTAGCTGCATAGCCATCAGCGTGATTCTGCCCTGGGATGGCCTTGCGAGCCGTCCAGGGTGTACTCTGCCCTTGCCCAGAGTCAGATGAGATGGGCATCAGCCTCACCGTGAGCCTAATTAGGATTAAGCGATTCAAAAAATAAATGAATGAATGGTCCAGGTTGCCCCACACCAAGGCACATTCACGGGACTTTTCTTTTAAAACTCAAAATACAGGGATCCCTCACTTTTCACGGTGAATGGGGACCGAGACCCCCTTTCGACCTCCGATTTCCATGAAGAAGGTTTGACCCCCCCCGACTGACGTATAC
>CM045728.1:17494849-17504849 GCA_024760905.1 Plotosus lineatus
ACATGTGACCTCCGACCTTTCCAAAGGACAAGTGCAAAGCTGAGAACAGACTTTACTCCATTCATGACACTGAGGGCTGGAGGGGCGCATGTGGTGTTCTGCAGGTGGGGATCTTTCATTCAGCTGCCACACAAACGTCTTTGAAGCTCATGACCTAAAGGGGAAAGGGCACATGAGTTTGGCCATTGGTCCTGATTTTAGGCAGAAGGACTCATGTTGATGAAAAGAAGAGAAAAAGGTTGCCAGGTTCACACTTGAATTTGGCAACCTTTGAATTATTGCTATGGGTTGGAAGAACAATACCATAAGTATTTCTTTAATGAAAACATTTATGTAGCTGTATAATACATTATGTATATTGATCAGGGATAACCACTTAAATATGCATTTTATTTATTTATTCATTGGAAATAATGCTCTGAGTCCTGCTCACTGAATTTGAAACTCGAGGCAAGGACACATCCTGAATGGTGAACAAACATCTACAATCACAACTAAGGGAGATTCATGAGTAGTCAGTACCTACTGGCATATTTATGGAGGAGGATAGAAACTACAGAACCAAAGGTAACGTATAAAAGTACATGTAAAACTTACAGGTGGTTGCCAGAGGTAAGGGTCGGACAGTTCTATTCATAGTTAACTCCGCCACGAATCGGCGAGGGTTTCTATGTTTGTCGTCCTTTCTCGTAGATCAAGCTAAAATTTTTATGATGAGTACGAGAACACCCAATGATATTACAATTAACTTTGAGTAAGAATCGACACATGATGATGTCCCAAAAATTATGAAAAACAAAAAACCTACATGTCTTATAAAGGATGACATCATATATCTGTCAAGACATGTTTGATTTAAACTAAATTTGTTTTGTATGTTTCGGATAAGAAGCTTTGATGTTACACCTGGATTTATCTAGATCTGATCCAAATGGTGCATTTTGCAGCAATTTATAATTAGAACGTGAAATCCCATTTAAAAAGTTCAGAATTAAGATCTAACTACAGCATACACACACACACACACACACACACACACACACACACACACACACACACAGCCAACTATCATTGGAAGTGCTGAGGGAAATGTGTCCGGATCAGGCAAGCTTGTTGTGTGGTTGTGTGGTAAACCCGTTGCTCTGAACTCATCCTTTGGGATCTTATTTCTTTGGGGATAACCTAAATCATGAGTGCGTACATGTGGATATATTAACCCCAAACTCTTGAAGCCCTCAGGGTTGCTATTCAGTATTATACCCCCCATTTCACTGGAGCGTGACAGACTCGCGGTAGCAAAAATGTGATCATCCTCCAACGTTCCTCAGTCGTTCCGTCATCTTCCGTGTTCTTCCATATGATTCCGAATGTATTCCTCCGCTTCTGGCAGGTCAAAATTTTCAGCGAACTTGCTTTTAAACATGTTCACAAGCACTTTCATGGAAAAATCTTCCGATAGTGTTCCCTTTGGTTCCGCAGTTCTTTCGCAAACGTTCCGCCATTTCCTCAAACATTCCGTGATCATTCCTTTTATTCCGCCAGTGTTCCTTGATTGTTCCGCAAGCACCCCCCCCCCTTCTGGATGGTCAAAAGCAGCCACGGAATGTTTGCGTTCATCTACAGATCCCTAAGGAATACTCACAGAAGGTTTGCGGAATGGTTGCGGATAACACGGAAGACTTGCGGAACACTCACGGAAGTCACTTCGACTATAAATATTAAATTATTCCAGTTCATTCCATTTATTTTTTCCTGTTTTCCTGTTCATGGAACAAAGTTTTAAAGTTATAATCACTGTGGTTTGGACTTGTGTGCATGGTTTTTAGTCTGGAATGATTTATTGAGGTGCAAATAAAAGGAACATTATTGATATTAAACATATTAACATATGTTAATTTTTAAATTTATTATAAATTATAAACATATTGCACATTATAAACATATGGTAAATTACAAACATATGTTCAATTTCAAATTTATTGTGCATTATAAACATATTGTAAAATATAAACATATAGTACTTTAACAAACATCTTGTAAATTCTAAACATGTTGTACATTACAAACATATGTTACATTTTAAAATTATTGTACATTATAAACATATAGCATGCATGAGAGAATGAGCTTTCTTGGTCGAATCGGCGTATTTATAGGTGGAATCAGGAGCAAATCCTTTGATCTTTGCCGATTTTTCCTCGTTGAAACGTGGTTACACTGGGTATTCCTGTCATTCCTCAGTCATTGCGTGTTGAACGTGAACGTTCCGCCTTTATTCCACCTGTTTCGCAATCATTCCGAAGCTCTTCCTTCTAATATGGAGTAGTGCTGTAGTCGTTTCTTGAGTGTTGCTTGCTTTCCGTGAGCGTTCCGTGAATTATCCGAAGGTCTTCCTTTGCAATCTGCACTGGTGCCGAAGGTAATCCAAGCGCTTTTACACATGTATTCCAACATTGTACCGCGGTCTTTCCGTGTCTCTTCCGCACATTCCGTGAATGTTCCGAAGGCATTCCGAAGGTACAATTTTCCGTAGGTTTTTGACCCATTTTCCATGTAAAAATGCCGAAGCTCCTCCGTAGAGTACGTTCCCTGCCTTTCCGCCATGATCATTGCATTCCACTCGCCAGTGAAATGGGGGTATTAGATAGTTGCTGTTCACCCAACAGTACCTGTCGAGCCATGGCAGCCTTCAAATATCTCCTCCAAGCTTGAATGGAGAATGATGGCCACCATTTTTAGAACACGACGTATAAACACCATGTTGAATGAAGTTTCATGTGTGCAAATAATTATTTGATTATCTTTAGCCAGATTTTTTTTTTCCAGTTACCTTTTTAAATAATAGCTTTCATTGAGTCACTCGGTATAATTGACAGACTGCTTGTCCAGTAAGCTGTCAAAGGTTTTCTTTAATAGATAGGGAGGCAGATCAATCTTTCTGTGTAATCCTAATTGGGGCCGTGGGGAGGCTGGCACTCATCTCAGTCATGTCTGAGCAAGTGCAGGATACACCCTGGACAGCTCAACAGACCACCGCAGGGCCAACACACATACAACCATTCATACTTATTCTCATACCTAAGAGTGAATTCAAATGCTCAGTTGGCCGACTGTACATGTTTTTCATCCTACTGCCATGTGGGAGGAAACTGGAGTACCTGGAGGAAACTCGTGCAACTTTTTTACAACTGAGCAATTGAGGTTAAGGGCCTTCCTTAAGGGCCCAACAGTGGTAATAGTGGGGATTAAACCACTTTGACCTGAGGCTCAGCAACCCATTGCCTCATCCACTAAGCCACCACTGCCTGTGCTTCTGTGAAAGACAATTTTAAAATGATGTGGTTTTAATGCAGTCTTATAAAAATAATTTTAATACTTAGTGATTTTGTGGAGTTTAATATAATAGTTGAGATAGTCAGATTATGAGTCGGGGAATTGGGATGGTCTTTGGACTAGTTTTGTTATGTAGATTGAGCAACCCTGGAGAACACGAAGACAAACAGAAAAATGGAAAAGAAAATGAATCTTCACTTTCTGCTCAACTTTGCAGCGGAAAACTGTTTTTAATTCCATGCTCATTGCTCCCTTGGGGAAAATGTTTATTGCTTCTTTCTTCTTCTCATTTTCTCCTCTTTTAACACCCTACCCCCTAACCTGAAATATCTGTTTTGGCAGATAAGACTGCTAGCAGTCACCTTTACATCATTATCAAAACTGCTCCTCCCGGGCGGATGGTTATGGCTCCAGGCTCACAGAGCGGGATAGCCGATAGCTTCGACTATCTGAGACTGGACTTTGAAGATCAGGACAGACTGGCTGGTTGGTTGAAGATTATGAGTCTCACTTAAAAGGTTAAATAAAAGTTTGTGAGGTGTGGGGGAGAAATGAGGTAATGGGTGATAACACAGAGGAAAATGTCTGCCTCCTTTTTCATTCTCTCTCTTTAGGTGCATATATATAAATTTAACTTGGATGCTTTTCTGGTGAGTATGTGCCAGGGCTTATAGTCTGTGGGAGACAGAAATCAGGATAAATAGCAGTCGCACAACTAGATAAGATCAGACTGACTCTTGGTGTCATAGTCTGTGCATAGTCTGTGCTCCGTCGTCCAATCTCTCTCCTGTTTTGGATTCCACAAAGCACATGCACTTCATTGTGTAATATACTTTATTGCACCAAATAACCCCCTGCAATATGCCAATGCCATATTAAATGTTTATGTTTAGAAAACCTGAACAGTTAGTAAACAGTTAAATAGTATGAATTTAAAAAAAAAAAATATTAATATCTGCGTGCTATTTTGGGTTTGTATTAATGCAGCCATGAGGGGGGGGGCACAAACCAGTGTCTCTCCCTCACGCCGGTCCCAAGCCCGGATAAATGCAGAGGGTTGCGTCAGGAAGGGCATCCGGCGTAAAACAAATGCCAAATAAACTATGCGAATCACAAGAAAGAACCACATACCGGATCGGTCGAGGCCCGGGTTAACAACGACCGCCATCAGTGCCGTCAACCAACAGGGTGCTGATGGAAATTGGACTACTGTTGGTCGAAGACGTCGAAGAAGGAGAGGCGGGAGGCGTGTCCGTTGCCAGAGAGAGAAGAGGAAAGGCATGAGTCTAGGACTGAAAGTAGGGACTTTGAATGTTGGAACTATGACAGGAAAAGGTAGAGAGCTGGCTGACATGATGCAGAGGAGGAAGGTGGACATACTGTGTGTTCAGGAGACCAGGTGGAAAGGTCGCAAGGCTAGAAGCATAGGAGCAGGGTTTAAGCTGTTTTATCACGGTGTGGATGGGAAGAGAAATGGAGTCGGAGTCATCTTGAAGGAGGAGTTTGCCAGGAATGTTCTAGAAGTGAAAAGAGTGTCAGACAGAGTGATGAGTCTCAAGTTAGAAATTGAAGGTGTGATGGTCAAGGTTGTTAGTGCTTATGCCCCACAGACAGGATGTGAGTGAGAAGAGAAGGAGAGATTCTGGAGGGAGTTAGATGAAGTGATGCAGAGTACCCCCAGAGGTGAAAGAGTGGTCATTGGGGCAGACTTCAATGGACATGTTGGTGCAGGAAACAGAGGGGACGAGGAAGTGATGGGTAGGTTTGGTATCCAGGACAGGAAGCATGAAGGACAGATGTTGGTAGATTTTGCAAAAGGATGGAAATGGCTGTGGTGAATACTTTCTTCCAGAAGAGAGAGGAGCATAGGGTGACTTATAAAAGTGGAGGTAGGAGCACACAGGTAGACTACATCTTGTGCAGGCGATATAATTTAAAGGAAGTCAGTGACTGCAAAGTAGTAGCGGGTGAGAGTGTTGCCAAACAGCATAGGATGGTGGTGTGCAGGATGATGCTGATGGTGAGGAAGGTGAAGAAGGCAAAGGCAGAGCAGAAGACAAAGTGGTGGAAGTTGAAAAAGGAAGAGTGTCAGGTTGTCTTCAAGGAGGAGTTGAAACAGGCTTTGGGTGGTCAGGAAGTGCTTCCAGATGACTGGACAACTACAGCTAATGTGATAAGGGAGACAGGTAGGAGAATACTTGGTGTGTCATCTGGAAGGAAAGTAGATAAGGAGACTTGGTGGTGGAATGAGGAAGTGCAGGAGTGTGTACAAAGGAAGAGATTAGCTAAGAAGAAGTGGGACATTGAGAAAACCGAAGAGAGTAAACAGGAGTACAGGGAGACAGCGTAAGGCAAAGGTAGCAGTGTCAAAGGCCAAACAGAGCGCGTTTGATGACTTGTATGCTCGGTTGGAAGGTAAGGAGGGAGAAAATGATTTATATAGGTTGGCACAGCAGAGAAATAACTAACTAACTAACTCTTTATTGTCAAAGTACATTACATACATTGAAATTTGCTTTGTGCGCTAGGCACCTGTCGCCACTGTGCAGCGCCAGTTATTACATTGTTCTATCCTTTTGATGCTGAGCGCCAAGCAGGAAGCAACAACTGCCAAATTTTAACGTCTTATGGTATGACGCGGCCGGATTCGAACTCCGACCTACCGGAGGATAAAGCGGACGCTCTACCAACTGAGCTAAATCCCTGGTTAAATAGAGATGGGAAGGACGTGCAGCAAGTTAGATTGATAAAGGACAGAGAGGGAAATGTATTGACTGATGACAGAAGTGTGCTGGGAAGATGGAAAGAGTACTTTGAAGAGCAGATGAATGAGGAAAATGAGAGAAAAAAAAGAGTAGAAGAGGAGACTGTTGAGGAGCAGGAAGAAGCAAAGATTAGTAAGGGTGAAGTGAGGAGGGCATTGAAGAGGATGAAGAATGGAAAGGCAGTTGGTCCTGATGACATACCGGTGGAGGTATGGAAGTGTCTAGGAGAGGTAGCAGTAGATTTTCTGACAAGAACATTTAACAAGGTCTTAGAGAGTGAGAGGATGCCAGAGGAATGGAGGAGAAGTGTGCTGGTGCCCATTTTTAAGAACAAGGGAGACGTGCAGAGTTCTGGCAACTACAATGAGCCATACGATGAAGTTATGGGAAAGAATAGTGGAAGCTAGACTAAGGGCAGAGGTCAGCATTTGTGAACAACAGTTTGGTTTCATGCCAAGAAAGAGCACCACAGATGCAGTGTTTGCCTTGAGGATGTTAATGGAGAGGTACAGAGAAGGTCAGAGGGAGCTGCATTGTGCCTTTGTGGATCTGGAGAAAGCATATGACAGGGTGCCGAGAGAAGAACTGTGGTATTGCATGAGGAAGTCTGGAGTGGCAGAGAAGTATGTTAGAGTGGTGCAGGACATGTATGAGAGATGTAAGACAGTGGTGAGGTGTACTGTCGGTGTGACACAAGAGTTCAAGGTGGAGGTGGGACTGCATCAAGGGTCAGCTCTCAGCCCCTTCTTGTTTGCTATGGTGATGGACAGGCTGACAGACGAGGTGAGACAAGATTCCCCATGGACTATGATGTTTGCAGATGACATTGTGATCTGTAGTGAGAGCAGAGAACAAGTGCAGGAAAATCTAGAGAGGTGGAGGTCTGCCCTGGAAAGGAGGGGAATGAAGATTAGCCTCAGTATACAGAATACATGTGCATGAATGACAAGGACCAAAGAGGAACGGTGAGATTACAGGGAGCAGAGATAAGGAAGGTGGAGGATTTTAAGTACCTAGGCTCAACAATCCAGAGCAATGGAGAGTGTGGAAAAGAGGTCAAGAAGTGTGTGCAGGCAGGTTGGAATGGTTGGAGAAAAGTGTCCGGTGTGATGTGTGATAGGAGGGTATCGGCAAGAATGAAAGGAAAAGTGTACAAGACGGTGTTGAGGGTTAGAAACAGTGGCCCTGGGGAAAAGACAGGAGGCAGAGTTGGAGGTAGCAGAGATGAAAATGTTGAGGTTCTCTTTGGGAGTAACGAGGATAGATAGGATTCGGAATGAGCACATCAGAGGGGACAGCACATGTAAGACGTTTTGGAGACAAAGTCAGAGAGGCTAGATTGAGATGGTTTGGACATGTATAGAGGAGGGATAGTGAGTATATTGGTAATAGGATGCTGAGGCTGGAACTACCAGGCAAAAGGCCTAGAGGAAGACCAAAGAGACGATTCATGGATTCATGGATGTGGTGAAGGAGGACATGAAGGTCGTTGGTGTAAGAGAAGAAGATGCAAAGGATAGGGTGAGATGGAGGCAGATGATTCGCTGTGGCGACCCCTGAAGGGAAAAGCCGAAAGCAAAAGAAGATTTTGGGTTTGTATTGTTAAAAATTAAAATCAAAATTTAAACACTCCACAATCTATCAATAAGACTAATTAACTTAGCCTTGAAATGCTGTTCTTCTTCTTCTTCTTCTTTTCCTTTCGGCTGCTCCCTTCAGGGGTCGACACAGCAAATCATCCGCCTCCATCTCACCCTGTCCTCTGCATCTTCTTTTCTGACTCCAACGACCTTCATGTCTTCCTTCACCACATCCATAAATCTCTTCTTTGGTCTTCCTCTAGGCCTTCTGCCTGGTAGTTCCAACCTCAGCATCCTACTGCCAATATACTCACTATCTCTCCTCTGTACATGTCCAAACCATCTCAATCTTGCCTCTCTGACTTTGGCTGTCCCTCTGATATACTCATTTCTGATCCTATCCACCCTCGTTACTTCCAGAGAGAACCTCAACATTTCATCATCTGCTACCTCCAGCTCTGCCTCCTGCCTTTTCTTCAGCGCCACTGTTTCTAAGCCATACAACATCGCTGGCCTCACCACTGTCTTGTACACTTTTCCCTTCATTCTTGCTGACACTCTCCTATCGCATATCACACCGGACACTTTTCTCCAACCATTCCAGCCTGCCTGCACATGCTTCTTCACCTCTTTTCCACACACTCCATTGCTCCGGATTGTTGAGCCTAAATACTTAAAATCCTCCACCTTGGTTATCTCTGCTCCCTGTAACATCACCGTTCCTCCTGGGTCCTTCTCATTCACACACATGTATTCTGATTTTCTGAGGATAACCTTCATTCCTCTCCTTTCCAGGGCATACCTCCACCTCTCTAGATTTTCCGGCACTTGTTCTCTGCTCTCACTGCAGATCACAATGTCTTCTGAAAACATCATAGTCCATGGAGATTCTTGTCTCACCTCATCTTTCAGCCTGTCCATCACCATAGCAAACAAGAAGGGGCTCAGAGCTGACCCTTGATGCAGTCCCACCTCCACCTTGAATTCGTCGGTCACACCGACGGCACACCTCACCACTGTCTTACATCTCTCATACATGTCCTGCACCACTCTAACATACTTCTCTGCCACTCCAGACTTCCTCATGCAATACCACAGTTCTTCTCTTGGCACCCTGTCATATGCTTTCTCCAGATCCACAAAGGCACAATGCAGCTCCCTTTGACCTTCTCTGTACTTCTCTATTAACATCTTCAAAGCAAACATTGCATCTGTGGTGCTCTTTCTTGGCATGAAACCAAACTGTTGTTCACAAATGCTGACCTCTGTCCTTAGTCTAGCTTCCACTATTCTTCCCCATAACTTCATTGTATGGCTCATCAACTTTATCCCTCTGTAGTTGCCGCAACTCTGCATGTCTCCCTTGTTCTTAAAAATGGGCACCAGCACACTTCTGCTTCACTCCTACGGCATCTGCTCACGCTCTTGGACCTTGTTGAATGTTCTTGTCAGAAAATCTACTGCTACCTCTCATAGACACTTCCATACCTCCACAGGTATGTCATCAGGACCAACTGTCTTTCCATTCTTCATCCTCTTCAATGCCCTTCTCACTTCACCCTTACTGATCTTTGCTACATCCTGCTCCTCAATGGTTACCCCTTCTACTCTTTTTTCTTTCTCATTTTCCTCATTCATCAGCTCTTCAAAGTACTCTTTCCATCTTCCCAGCACACTTCTGTCATCAGTCAATACATTTCCCTCTCTGTCCTTTATCAATCTAACTCTCTTCCTTTGTACACACTCCTGCACTTCCTCATTCCACCACCAAGTCTCCTTATCTACTTTCCTTCCAGAGGACACACCAAGTACTCTCCTACCTGTGTCCCTGATCACATTTGCTGTGGTTGTCCAGTCATTTGGAAGCACTTCCTGGCCACCCAAAGCCTGTTTCAACTCCTCTTTGAAGACAACACGACACTCTTCCTTTTTCAACTTCCACCACTTTGTCTTCAGCTTTGCCTTTGCCTTCTTCACCTTCCTCACCATCAGCGTCATCCTGCACACCACCATACTATGCTGTTTGCAACACTCTCACCCACTACTACTTTGTAGTCACTGACTTCCTTCAAATTACATTGCCAACACAAGATGTAGTCTACCTGTGTGCTCCTACCTCCACTTTTATAAGTCACCCTATGCTCCTCTCTCTTCTGGAAGAAAGTATTCACCACAGTCATTTCCATCCTTTTTGCAAAATCAATCAACATCTGTCCTTCTGTGTTCCTGTCCTGGATACCAAACCTGCCCATCAATTCCTCGTCCCCTCTGTTGCCTGCACCAACATGTCCATTGAAGTCTGCACCAATGACCACTCTTTCA
>CM045728.1:17509849-17544849 GCA_024760905.1 Plotosus lineatus
CTCATAATTTCTCGGTGAGTAATCTGCTGTATTTTATGTTGGAAGATTAAAATGTCTAAATGACTTTTTTTTTTTTTCAGCATGTTAACACTGACCTTTACTTGTTGCTAATTAAAATTCCTCAAATCAAAATGCACCCACACCAAGGGCACTGACCTCCTGATCTGCATAATGAAATAAACAAAGTATGAAGTCAGATTTGCAACAACTTAATCACCACTTGTGACTGAATGCTGCATAAAGTTTTATGATAATAGAGTCTTTAGAAGTGAGTATCAGGCTCTGGCCATGACTGGATAATAAGCCCTACTGGGATAAGGAAAGGTTAGGTATGTTTATCAATGCCCCCTTTGTATTCGGTATTCACAGTGGAGTCTCAGTCATGTGGCATGTTGAAAGGCTTCAGTACGGCATAAAGGTGAAGATGGCTGCCTCAGTGTGATAGCCAGTGATGCCAACTCTTCTGAAGAGAAGGCAGCGAATACATACTCCATAAAGTCAGTAAAAGTCCACAGGTGTTATAGACTCATTTGCATCTTCACTGGATCGCCATCGCCATTTATTTCAGAAGAAAAATTCTGAAGTCAATTACAATAAACTTTTTATCAGAATAGAAAATAATAAATTATAATATATATATATATATTTTTTGTGGATTTTGTTTTTAATTCATTCATTTTCTGAACCGCTTGATTCTAGTTCGGGTCACGGGGAGGCTGACGCCCCTGTCCGCCGTCTCTGGGCGAGGGCGTGGTACACCCTGGGCAGCTTGCCAGGACATCGCAGGGCAACACACATACAGCCATTCACACTCACCCACATTCACACCTCGGGGCCTTTGAGCTGTGGGAGGAGGAAACCGGAGTTCCTGGAGGAAACCCATGTAAGCACGAGGAAAGCATGCAAACTCTACTCAGAGAGGAACCGAACCCAGGCCTTCGAGGTGTGAGGTGAACTTACTAAACCCCGTGCCACCGTGCTGTCCTTTTTTTTATAACACCACAATATATATTCTTCAGAAACTTTGGTTTCTTCCAAAGATATATATAGAAGTGTGCAGAGTAGATCAGTTGCGTATTCAAAACCAGGCCTTTCTTGCTGTGAGATGAAAGTGCGAACCACTGCATCACCATGTCACGCCCCAAAAGTATATTCAGAAGTTACGTGAGGAAAGGACCTCGAGATTCTGGGTGAAACTAAATACAGTAAAACCTCCGCTGACGAACGCTTAAGCTCACGAACTTTTCGCCTCAAGAAGCATATAGTCTCTGCTGACGAACTAGTTTTCGGCGGACGAACCAAACCACGCGGTCGAACAACACAGTGGTGGTCACGAGAAGCTGACGCACGCTCACGGCGTCACAGTTCGTCACCCCCTTTCTTTGAGTGCGGACGTGGTTTGTGTTTGATAGACATTTTGGACCATATTGAGTGTAATTTTGCTATTATGGGACCGAAAAAGACCCACCACAGGCGGAGATCATTGAAAAACACGAACGAGGTGTGCGTTTGTGTGACTCAGCGTCCCAGTACCAGTACGTTAAGTCTACCATTGCTCCCATCCTTAAGAACAAGGAAGCTATTAAGGGTGCGTGTGTGGCTAAGGGTGTTTCCAAACAGTAGGCGTTTCCAAACTCTCCTTCCAAACAGTAAGCCCCTCCCTCCCTCCTCCTCCCACTCCATTCCATCAAGCCATCAACTACCATCACAAAGGTAAATAAAACGACTTTATTATACAGTACAGTTTATTTCTTTAATTACAATACAATAGCACATTTATTATACATAAAATAAGGTATATTTTTGTGTAGTTTTAAGGCTTATTTAGTAGAAAATTATGTTTTATGGGGACCTGGGAACGGATTATTCTCATTTTAATGATTTCTTATGGGAAATAAATGTTCGGAAGACGAACTTTTCGCCTTACACACACTTTCTGGGAACCAATTATGTTCGTGAGCAGAGGTATCATTGTACCAGGATTACAATCCTTAACAGGAATATAAAGAAAAAAATGATAGTACTAAAACTGTTAATACAACAACAATAATAATAATAGTAATAATAATAATAATAATAATAATTATAATAATAACGATAATAATAAGGAATTGTGCAGCTGACTGGGTTATCAAATTACAGTCCCATCTCTCACTGTCTATGGTGTGAGGTTCATGTAAAAGAACCATTGCTGACTTTCGTAAAGAGTAGCTGCATAGCTGTCAGCATGTTTCTGCTCTGTGATGGTCTGGCGAGCTGTCTAGAGTGTACTCTGCCCTCGCACAGAGTTGGCTGAGATGAGTGCAAGCCTCCCTGTGACTCTAATTAGGACTAAGCGGCTCAGAATATGAATGAATGAATAAGAGAGAATTTTCACTAGATCATAAAAATAAAGTATATACAGGGATTTCTCACTTTCCGCGGTTAATGGGACTGAGACCCCCTGCAACCACCAATTTCCTCGAAGTAGGATTGACCCCCCACCCCCCCGACTGACATATACCAACATGTATATTTGTATATAATATCAATAAATACATATTGAATGCTATAAATACTTATAATAACAATTAAACATTAAAAAATAATGCGTAAGATGTAAATAAAATATAAATACACACACATACAGATGTGCGCGCACAGATATGCACCTCATATACAAATGTAAATAGTTTTGTTGGGGGGTTTTGGGTTGTTTTTTGTTTTTATTTGTTTGGGTTTTTTTGCAGTGTTATACTTCGTTATCCATCATGGACCCCAAGAAAGTGATTTCCGGTGACACTGAAAAGAAAAAGCGGGCTCCATTATCAATCGAAGTGAAGCAGGAGATAACAAAAAAAATACGAAAGTGGGATGCGGTTAAGCGAAATAGCAAAGGAGTACGGCCGAAACCCCGCTACAGTCGGGACTATATTGAAGCAGAAGGAGACCTTAAAAGTGAAGATACAGTGACAGAGGTGATTATTTCAGGAAAAGCAGCCGCCATATTTAAGGACCTCGTGAAGGAGGGTGGGGGTGGGGCTGGGGATGAGGGTTCTTCAGACCAGCAACCCCCGGACTTTAAAGCGTCGCATGGGTGGTTCAAGAGATTTAAAAAAAAAAAAATAATTTTATTTAACTTTTAACACAGTTCATACAAAATTGATGTACTTTTATCATTTTTAAAGGGTTTATGGGATTGTCTTGGGAGCTTTGGAATGAATCACGTGTTTTACATGTAAAATGCACGTCTACTTACGAAACTCCAGGTTTCGAAAAAGGCACTGGAAAGGATTAATTTCGTAAGTAGAGGGGCGACTGTATATATATCTATATCAATATCTATTTATATATATATATATATATATATATATAGAGAGAGAGAGAGAGAGGATTTTCTGAGTAGATCCTTCCGTAGGCGATTGCTCAATACTTTTTGGTAGAGCAAATAACAAAAATAAAAGGACAGGACAAAGACTTTCTATTGAAACTCCATTTATCACTACAGATCTGTTTCGAGGGGTCCTCTCTCTTCAGGTGATTATAGAAGAATTCTTTTATAGTTCTTTTATATAATTATAATATAATTTTAATATATTATAATATAATTATTATATAGTTCTTTTATAGTTCTTTTATAGAATATTCTTCTATAATCACCTGAAGAGAGAGGATGGTTTCACCACCCCTCGAAACAGATCTGTAGTGATAAATGGAGTTTCAATAGAAAATCTTTGTCCTGTCCTTTTATTTTTGTGTATATATATATATATATATATATATATATATATATATATACATATATATATATATATATATATATATATATATATATGTATGTATATATATATATATATATATATATATATATATATATATATGTATGTATATATATATATATATATATATATATATATATATATATATATATATATATATATATATATGCATATATATATATATGTACATGTATATATTTAGGGCATGACATTTCGCAAACATGCTTCAATGTGCCTTCGCTTTATCCCACACAACTCATACTATGCATGACTACACACTTCAGCTGCATGAGAGTAAAAACATCCCTTCCCATTGAAACATCAGCCTTGATATATACCTCTACTTTGCATTTCTCAGGCAGTGCTGTAATGAACTTACAGACTGAATTAAATTATTTGAGGCGTAATTAGTTTAATGGATTTAATTATTTGGTGATTTGGTTAATGCTTTCACCTTTCTTTTCCTTCTCAGACATTTTCCATCTCAGCTCACCCATGTAATGGTGAAATCTCTTCAAATGAACCCCAAAATCAGGAGAACCCTTCTTTACACACACACACACACACACACACACACACACACACACATGCGCGCACGCACGTTTATATTAGGGTTTTGTGATAAAATCAATCCATTCTGAAACATTAATAATGCTTTATGAATAAGTGAATGATTTTAATGTAGTTTCTTTTATTTTTTTAAATAATAGTTATGGTTGTGTGCTTATAAATTCACTCGTATAATCTACTCCCCCCATTTTCACTGAGATGTTATTACGTTATTTGTTTCTGCCTAAATGCCTGGCTATGCATGTAGCCCATGAGCTGTTGCTAATGCTTGCTTTAATTTTATAATATTATTTCGAGGAACAGTGGAAATTGGATTTCACAGGCTGTTTTTTAATGAAAGTTGGAGAAATCAATGCAGGATGAATGCTCTCTGTGAATCATTTAGCACGTGTTTATGAGGTGAGAGCATAATGAGCTAGTGAACAGAAAGAGGCGACCATCCAAACGGTTCTGATGACTCACTGGTTTGTGATGAAGAACTCCAATTTTCCCACAAGCCTAACCATTTCCACAAAGTCATAGCTCAGAATACACCGGTAAGAGTTATAATGAGATCAGGATTAATCAGGTTTTCGCTTCGAGTTACATAGCAGCAATTTTTAAAAAGTTAACTAATGCTAGCTGTATTAAACCTCAATATTTAATATCTGTTTTGTATTTTAAACACACACACACACACACACACACACACACACACACACACAAGAGTAAACATGCACTAGAGCAGATTAATCCTCGTGCAAAAACAAGGGCTAATTGACAGACAACCTGATTGACAGGAAGCTAATGACGCCTCTATATTCTAATTAGTTAAATGTTGATGGCACACGCCCCCCCCCTCCACCCGTTACAGATCATGAGGCACCATGGAAACCTGAGCAGCAGCACCAACAGTGGGCAGAATAACCATTTTTTCCCCTTTTCTTTGTTTTTTTTAAGTGACATCAGTTCAAAAGCAAACAGCAATCCTTCCCTTGGTTTTGAAAAAGACATCAGTGCTACCTGTAAAATATCTTCTTTATCATGAAACATAATGCTTTTGTTCATGCGAACATGTGGAGGACATGCAAACTCGGCTCAGAAACTCCACGAATCCAGGAATCGAACCCGGGGCTTTCTTTCTGTGAGTCGAACATGCTAACCATTCCAACACTGCGCCACCGTCACAAACATTTCACTACAGTTTAAAAACAAAGATTTCATGCAGACATTCGTTCCTCCTTTGATTTATGTTAATTACGGCTTCTCCATTGCAGGTTGTGGGTGGGGGAGGCGGCAAACAAAATCAGGTACAACAGGCCCCGATCTATCATTATTTAACAAAGACAACCCCTTGCTGGTTCTGCCCTGGTTCTTGGAACTGTTCTAAGAACTTATATGGGTTTTCATCAGCATGTGAGGCATTATAGAGTCATACATCTCCACTTTTTATCAACACTGCTATCATCAAGTACAGCCATTTCCTCAAAAAAATCTGAAAATCTCTCTCTCTCTATATATATATATATATATATATATATATATTATACTGTATATATACTGTAATAGCCAACAACATGAACTGAGAGTTTTTACATTGGAGGAAATCTTAATCAGTGTGCATGTTGCATGCGCCGTTACCATGACAACTTGGAGTGCTCGAGTCCAGTCAATCACTCAGGCCTTTTTTCTAGCCTATTTAGCTGATTATTAAAAGGGCATTAGTGGTCCATCTGTACATTTGAACATTCTATTTTTGTGCCAGTAACAGCGATGAATTTGTTTTTTGATATAAAATTCACAGGAAGCAAAATTCAAATAAGAGAAGTTTTTTCACTGGATAAAATGTCTGAGTCAAGAAGATTCCGAACACAAATTATTATATTTGTGCTTTTTTCATTGGTCATCGCCACAAGTATATTATAGACCTGTGGAAGGCATGGGACAACAACCAATATCACGCACTGCCTTACTAAAGAGCCTGCCAAAGAAGTATACAGTGATCCCTCGCTACTTCGTGCTTCAGTTTCTGCGGCTTCAGTGCATCGCGTGTTTTTCAAAAATATTCATTGAAAATTTTTTTTAAATTTTTGAAGCAAGCCCAATTATGCAAAAATAAATAAATAAAAACAAACAGACAAAAACAAAAAACAACCCAAAACCCCCCAACAAAACTACTTGCATTTTTATGTGAGGTGCGCACATGTCTGTTTGTGTCTTCTTCTTCTTTTCCTTTCAGCTTTTCCCTTCAGGGGTCGCCACAGCGAATCATCTGCCTCCATCTCACCCTATCCTTTGCATCTTCTTCTCTTACACCAACGACCTTCATGTCCTCCTTCACCACATCCATGAATCGTCTCTTTGGTCTTCCTCGAGGCCTTTTGCCTGGTAGTTCCTGCCTCAGCATCCTATTACCAATATACTCACTATCCCTCCTCTGTACATGTCCAAACCATCTCAATCTAGCCTCTCTGACTTTGTCTCCAAAACGTCTTACATGTGCTGTCCCTCTGATGTGCTCATTCCTAATCCTATCCATCCTCGTTACTCCCAAAGAGAACCTCAACATTTTCATTTCTGCTACCTCCAGCTCAGCCTCCTGTCTTTTCCCCAGGGCCACTGTTTCTAACCCATACAACATCGTTGGCCTCAACACCGTCTTGTACACTTTTCCTTTCATTCTTGCCGATACCCTCCTATCACACATCACACCGGACACTTTTCTCCAACCATTCCAACCTGCCTGTACACGCTTCTTGACCTCTTTTCCACACTCTCCATTGCTCTGGATTGTTGAGCCTAAGTACTTAAAATCCTCCACCTTTCTTATCTCTTCTCCCTGTAATCTCACCGTTCCTCTTTGGGCCTTGTCATTCATGCACATGTATTCTGTCTTACTGAGGCTAATCTTCATTCCCCTCCTTTCCAGGGCATACCTCCACCTCTCTAGATTTTCCTGCACTTGTTCTCTGCTCTCACTACAGATCACAATGTCATCTGCAAACATCATAGTCCATGGGGAATCTTGTCTAACCTCGTCTGTCAGCCTGTCCATCACCATAGCAA
Organism: Plotosus lineatus; assembly: GCA_024760905.1. NCBI lineage: Eukaryota > Metazoa > Chordata > Actinopteri > Siluriformes > Plotosidae > Plotosus > Plotosus lineatus. The sequence continues at coordinate 17,517,223 of CM045728.1, forward strand.
ACAAGAAGGGGCTGAGAGCTGACCCTTGATGCAGTCCCACCTCCACCTTGAACTCTTCTGTCACACCGACAGCACACCTCACCACTGTCTTACATCTCTCATACATGTCCTGCACCACTCTAACATACTTCTCTGCCACTCCAGACTTCCTCATGCAATACCACAGTTCTTCTCTCGGCACCCTGTCATATACTTTCTCCAGATCCACAAAGGCACAATGCAGCTCCCTCTGACCTTCTCTGTACTTATCCATTAACATCCTCAAGGCAAACACTGCATCTGTGGTGCTCTTTCTTGGCATGAAACCAAACTGTTGTTCACAAATGCTGACTTCTGCCCTTAGTCTAGCTTCCAATATTCTTTCCCATAACTTCATCGTATGGCTCATCAATTTTATCCCTCTGTAGTTGCCACAACTCTGCATGTCTCCCTTGCTCTTAAAAATGGGCACCAGCACACTTCTCCTCCATTCCTCTGGCATCCTCTCACTCTCTAAGACCTTGTTAAATGTTCTTGTCAGAAAATCTACTGCTACCTCTCCTAGACACTTCCATACCTCTACCGGTATGTCATCAGGACCAACTGCCTTTCCATTCTTCATCCTCTTCAATGCCCTCCTCACTTCACCCTTACTAATCTTTGCTACTTCATGGTCCTCAACAGTCACCTCTTCTACTCTTTTTTCTCTCTCATTTTCCTCATTCATCAGCTCTTCAAAGTACTCTTTCCATCTTCCCAGCACACTTCTGTCATCAGTCAATACATTTCCCTCTCTGTCCTTTATCAATCTAACTTGCTGCACGTCCTTCCCATCTCTATTTCTCTGCTGTGCCAACCTGTATAAATCATTTTCTCCTCCTTCCTTTCCAACCGAGCATACAAGTCATCAAACGCGCTCTGTTTGGCCTTTGACACTGCTACCTTTGCCTTACGCTGTGTCTCCCTGTACTCCTGTTTACTCTCTTCGGTTTTCTCAATGTCCCACTTCTTCTTCGCTAATCTCTTCCTTTGTACACACTCCTGCACTTCCTCATTCCACCACCAAGTCTCCTTATCTACTTTCCTTCCAGATGACACACCAAGTATTCTCCTACCTGTCTCACTGATCACATTAGCTGTAGTTGTCCAGTCATCTGGAAGCACTTCCTGACCACCCAACGCCTGTTTCAACTCCTCCTTGAAGACAACCCGACACCCTTCCTTTTTCAACTTCCACCACTTTGTCTTCTGCTCTGCCTTTGCCTTCTTCACCTTCCTCACCATCAGCATCATCCTGCACACCACCATCCTATGCTGTTTGGCAACACACTCACCCGCTACTACTTTGCAGTCACTGACTTCCTTTAAATTACATCGCCTGCACAAGATGTAGTCTACCTGTGTGCTCCTACCTCCACTTTTATAAGTCACCCTATGCTCCTCTCTCTTCTGGAAGAAAGTATTCACCACAGCCATTTCCATCCTTTTTGCAAAATCTACCAACATCTGTCCTTCTGCGTTCCTGTCCTGGATACCAAACCTACCCATCACTTCCTCGTCCCCTCTGTTTCCTTCACAAACATGTCCATTGAAGTCTGCCCCAATGACCACTCTTTCACCTCTGGGGGTACTCTGCATCACTTCATCCAACTCACTCCAGAATCTCTCCTTCTCTTCTCGCTCACATCCTGTCTGTGGGGCATAAGCACTAACAACCTTGACCATCACACCTTTAATTTCTAACTTGAGACTCATCACTCTGTCTGACACTCTTTTCACTTCTAGAACATTCCTGGCAAACTCCTCCTTCAAGATGACTCCGACTCCATTTCTCTTCCCATCCACACCGTGATAAAACAGTTTAAACCCTGCTCCTATGCTTCTAGCCTTGCGACCTTTCCACCTGGTCTCCTGAACACACAGTATGTCCACCTTCCTCCTCTGCATCATGTCAGCCAGCTCTCTACCTTTTCCTGTCATAGTTCCAACATTCAAAGTCCCTACTTTCAGTCCTAGACTCATGCCTTTCCTCTTCTCTCTCTGGCAATGGACACGCCTCCCGCCTCTCCTTCTTCGACGTCTTCGACCAACAGTAGTCCAATTTCCATCAGCACCCTGTTGGTTGACGGCACTGATGGCGGTCGTTGTTAACCCGGGCCTCGACCGATCCGGTATGTGATTCTTTCTTGTGATTCGCATAGTTTATTTGGCATTTGTTTTACGCCGGATGCCCTTCCTGACGCAACCCTCTGCATTTATCCGGGCTTGGGACCGGCGTGAGGGAGAGACACTGGTTTGTGCCCCCCCCTCACGGCTGCATTATTTTTGAATGTTTAATTGTTATCAAGCAATTATAGTGTTGAATATATAGTTAGAAAAATGGCCAGCCATTGATAACCCAGTTAGATGCACTGGGGGTTTGGGGGGGCAGCAGTGACAACCCGTTGACGGTGAGGTTTGAACCACCAACCTTAGGATCAGTAATCCACACCTTACCACAGTGCTTCTCAATTATTTTCTTTAGCGCCCCCTCTAGGAAGAAAAAACATTTCATGCCCCCCTCCACCCCGCGAGCGACTACAAATAGTATTATTTGTCCATAAAATTGTTATTAGTACACCTCTGCATAACATTGTATCTTTATTAACATTAAAAACAAAAAAGAAATAAATATAGTTCAATTTACAAAAAAGAAAAACTTCATTAAAATTGTTTTTTAATCTGTAACAAAAATGATTTAAAGTGCACCAATGTGCCTGAAATTAAAAAAAAAAAAATCCTTATATAAACTCATTAAACTTATTTATGTCTTAATAATGTTTCCGGGTTTTTTCTTGAGGGGTTGTTTACTGGACTTCATATCGTTTGCTCGTGCGAAAAACCACTACACCATAGCACGACAATGAGAGCACCACCGCCAACTAGTGGAGTGGATGTGCAATTACACTTAAATCTTGTGCACTATTCCAGAAAAGCATGTTCCCCAGGGTCATACACCCCCCCCCCCATCCCCGACATCACACTGCACCCACCAGCATCATACCACGCGCCCCACTATTTGTGAGAAGCACTGCCTTACCATCACTGCACATAGACAATACAAAGATATGGCTGGTATTGTTAATCCTGCTCAGAAGACCTGCTGGCTTCGACCCTTCACCAGTAGAAAATTAGTGGCATTCTGTAACATGTTGTCTTCTGGCTATGAACCAGTTCTTTGGCTGTTCAAATAAGAACAACTGTTGTTTAGTCCGATTAAGCACTGGTGATGAAACAAATATATTTCTGAGGAATTGTTTTGGTGGAAATGTTGTCACAGATAGCCATTCACACACACATGCACACCTATATTAAATTATAATAAACAGTTTACCAAATCAGCATGTCTTTGAATTGCTGGAAAAGTCCACATATGATGCAAGGTCATGGTCAACCAGCAGGTTTGAACCCATAATCTGCTTGCTGTGTGGTGACCGTGTGACCCACCACACACACACACACACACACACACACACACACACACACACACATATATATATATATCAAAGCATTTGGCAGATGTCCTTATCCAGAATGACTTTCATTTTATACAACACAGCAAGTGAGGATTAAGGGCCCTGCTCAAGAGCCCAATAGTGGCAGCTTGGTGGTAATGGAGCTTGACCCTCTGACCTATGTATCAGTAAGCCAGAGCCTTAACCACCTGATCCACCACCACTACACCACCATGCTATTTACATAGAGATATGCAGTTTATTACTATTAATGTGTTTATGCATTCATACAATGTGTAAGTCCATCTCAGATAATCTTATGTATGTATTCAAAATACTGCAACTTCCTCCGGTGTTACACGTAACCTGAAAAAAGTTTTTGCACAGAATTAGCGAATATTCAGGAAATGAGAAACTAGCATCCAGGTTATTAGGGTATTAAAGGACCTTTTTTAAAGCTGTGGTTTGTTATCTGGAATACTGGCGAAATTTTAAAGTAGCATTTCTTCAGGGCTTCAGCTAAATCCCCACTGCCTTTGAAAGTCTTTTTAAAGCCACCCCCCCCACACACACACACATGCTCTAACTACAAGTTTCTAAGCATTTGATTGGATATTTCCCAAATGATCCCAAGGCAATGATTGGTCCATGTTTTCACAGTGTCCACAGATGACAATTTATTTTCAGATATTTTTCAGATGTTATAAGCCACCCTGCTTAATTCTATTGTAAGGGTCATGAGAAAGCTGGAGCCTATCTCAGCCAATACTGCGCAAATCAGGGTACATCCTGAATGTCACAGGGTAACACCCACAAGCAATCACGCTCAGTCACATAAGTGGCAATTTTAAAATAGCCAATTAGGGTAATGTGTATGTCTTTGGATGTGGGAGGAGGCCGGAGTACCTGGAGGAAGCCTAGACTAGCACGGGAAAAACAGGCCAATTCGACACAGTGCAAGACTTGAACCCAGGACCATCTTGCTGTCAAGCAGATGTACTAACCACGAATCACTGAATCTTCTTTTCCTTTCGGCTGTTCCCTTCAGGGGTCGCCACAGCAAATGATCTGCCTCCATCTCTCCCTATCCTCTGCATGACGTCTTCGACCAACAGTAGTCCAATTTCCATCAGCACCCTGTTGGTTGACAGCACTGATGGCGGTCGTTGTTAACCCGGGCCTCGACCGATCCGGTATGAATTCTGTATTGATCATTTGCATTTTTTAAATGTGGCAGAAGTTTTACACCGGATGCCCTTCCTGTCGCAACCCTCTGCATTTATCCGGGCTTGGGACCGGCATAAGGCGGAGAGACACTGGTTAGTGCCCCCCCGCCTCATGCCACAAAGAAAAAATATAATGAAAGGACTTTTTCCTTTTGATCTTCAGGAAATTTGAATGATGCAATTTCCTGCTCAACACGTCACCCATCCAAACATTTAAGGAGTAAACAGGTGACCGAGTTAAGCAAATGTTGAGTATAGATGGATGGATGGATGCTTTACATTTACATATACTGTATACACTATGTGGAGAAAAATTTATGGACACTTGACCATCAAATCCATATGATTCTTCTTCACAAAATTAGTTCCACAAAATTGAAATGCAACTGTTGTGCAGATTGTCTTTATCTGCTGTTGGGTTACAATTTCCCTTCACAACAACTCAGAGGTTCAAACCTGTTTAGTATGACTGTCCCTTCTTGGCAGACAATGAGCTCCATGAAGAAGTGCTTTGCCAATTTTGGAGTAGGAGAATGTGTGTCTCTTGCACAGAGCACTGACCTCAACCCCACTGAACACCTTTGAGATGAACTAGAGCGCCAACTGCCCCCAGGAGTCCCCGCCTGACATCAACACCTGACCTTAATAATGCTCTTGTGGCTGAATAATCTGCACAGCCCATACGCCACAATCTAATGGGCAGGCTTCGTAGAAGAGAGAATTTTATTATAACAACAAAGAGAAACAGAACCTGGAGTCCAATGATCATGAAATACATGAATGTTATGGTCAAGTGTCTACCAACGTTTGTTGATATAGTGTACAGGTGTACCTCGACTTAAGTCGTTTCGAGTATATATATATATATATATATATATATATATATATATATATATATATATATATATATATATATATATTTGTAGATATACTATAATATATACACATATATATATATATATATATATATATATATATATATATATATATATATATATATATATAATATATTAGTATATATTAAGAAAGTATATCGTATATATATATATATATATATATATTTAAAGATATAAAGTTTAAGTCACTATAATCAACTCTGATTCAGGTCAGCATCTGATGAAGGTAATATCAAGATCTGTCTGCTACAAATATTGGAATCATAATATCACTAGAAAACCATTAAAATCACATGACGTGAAATCATGTTATTGTACAATAAATAAAAACAAAAGCACCTACAATCATATTATTGTACAATAAATAAGAATAAAAGCATATAAAATCTGATTAAACTACATACAGTACTTCCAATATCTACCGTTAGACGTCGTCAGTTGTCATTCCTGCGAAACCGCTCTCATTCTTATTCGTTTGTGACCTTATATTTTGCCCCATGGCACCTAAGAAATATTAATAATTTCTGTATTTGTGTTTAACCTTAAAAAAGTTTTTATCATGTCATAGCAAACCACAAATAACCATAAATCAAGCATCCGCGATGTACGGTAAACATCACCAAATTGTACTGTATTTGTAAATTTAATTATGTGTACTTTTTGTTGTACTATACAGTATTATAAATAAAATGTATTTTTGTTTGTAAGCTTAAAATAAATTCTTATTAACCATATATTATTGAAATTTGCATTCATGAATAAAGTACAGAACTAGGAATGGTTATTTTCGGTTTAGCATAGACAAGTAAATTTGGCATAGCCTAGCCTAGCCTGGAGACAAACTAATTTGATTTAATTAATGATGTAAGCCGAGGTATACCTGTATATATTTGGAAATATAAAAATAAGTGGGACACAAACTGAATCCGAGTCATAAAATCACTCATGAAAATAAATTCTGTCGCATTTTCACATTCTCTTGCAGTTAACACATACAGTTTTTGCTTTTTCCAACATGTGAACAAGTTCTACTGGATGAAGAAGTACTATGGAAGGTCTACTTTAGCGTGTTATTAATTATTTACCGTGTGTGCCGAGCACAGTCTTGGGAGAGGTGAGAATATGTCTGGAACAGGGCATACTCTCACACTTTCAAGCTCTTGCTTAATGTAGCCAAGCAGAACATGCACCCAAACCTGGGGTACATCACGAAGGCTCTTTATCCATGTAGGCTCAGCATGCCTCAGAGTCTTCTTTCTGTCTATTTGTTATGATCTGGGAGTGTTCTTGAGGAAAAATGAGCCAAATACTTTTGGACATATTAACTCTTTCCCTCATATAAAATATTTTGAGGTCCTGTCTTCCATGGTGTATTCCACGATCTACGATATACAATATATATCTTTATGTAGAGCTACATGAAATATACATTATGTGGATTGAATAGTTACTCGAGAACATGGTTTTGCTCACGTCTTCTCCGATTGAATTGTGTAATACGTCGTGCTTCCTCCTTGACTATGAGGGAAAGAGTTAAAAAATTTTATATTCAAAATTATTTATAGGGCGATCTACTGTATATGATATACAGGATTCCCTCACTTTCTGCAGTTAATAGGGAACGAGACACCCCTCCCCCCCGTGACCGCCAATTTCCGCAAAGTAGGATTGACCTCTCTGACTGACGTATATATACATGTATATGTGTATATAATATCAATAAATACATATTCAATGATATAAGTACTTATAATAACAATTAAACTTTCAAAAATAATTCATAAGATGTAAATAAAATATAAATACACACACATACAGACGCACGCACCCTCAAATATGCGCCTCACATAAAAATGTAAGTAGTTTTGTTGTTTTGTTTTTTTTGGGTTTTTTTGTTCGTTTGTTTTTTTTTTTTGTTTGGGTTTTTTTCAGAATTGGCCTTGTTTTATGGCATTTTCCTTCACTTTTCCTCTATTTTTTCCTAATTTTGTAAAATTTTTTGATGAATATTTTTGAAAAACCCTCAATGCAGCGGCACTAACCAGTCTCTCTCCCCCTTACGCCGGACCCAAGCCCGGATAAATGCAGAGGGTTGTGTCAGGAAGGGCATCCAACTTAAAACCATTGCCGAACTTTATCATGCAAATCACAAATATTAACTCCATACCAGATTGGCCCCAACACAGGCCCGAGTTAACAACGACTGCCATCAGAGCTATTAACCAACAGGGTGCTGATGGAAATTGGACTACCGTTGGTTGAAGAAGGAGAGGCAGGAGGCGTGTCCGTAGGCAGAGAGAGAAGAGGAAAAGCATGAGTCAAGGACTGAGAGTAGGGACTTTGAATGTTGGAACTATGCAAAGAGAAGTTAGAGAGCTGGCTGACATGATGCAGACGAGGAAGGTGGACATAGTGTGTTTTCAGGAGACCAGGTGGAAAGGTCGCAAAGCTAGAAGCTTAGGAGCAGGGTTTAAGCTGTTTTATCATGGTGTGGATGGGAAGAGAAATGGAGTTGGAGTCATCTTGAAGGAGGGGTTTGTCAGGAATGTTCTAGAAGTGAAAAGAGTATCAGACAGAGTGATGAGTCTCAAGTTAGAAATTGAAGGTGTGATGTTCAACGTTGTTAGTGCTTATGCCCCACAGACAGGATGTAAACGAGAAGAGAAGAAGAGATTCTGGAGTGAGTTAGATGAAGTGATGCAGAGTACCCCCAGAGGTGAAAGGGTGGTCATTGGTGCAGACTTCAATGGACATATTGGTGCAGGCAACAGAGGGGATGAGGAAGTGATGGGCAGGTTTGGTATCCAGGACAGGAACACAGAAGGACAGATGTTGATCGATTTTGCAAAAAAGGATGGAAATGGCTGTGGTGAATACTTTCTTCCAGAAGAAACAGGAGCATAGGGTGACTTATAAAAGCGGAGGTAGGAGCACACAAGTAGACTACATCTTGTGTAGACGATGCAGTTTGAAGGAAGTCAGTGACTGCAAAGTAGTAGTGGGTGAGAGTGTTACCAAACAGCACAGGATGGTGGTGTGCAAGATGATGCTGATAGTGAGGAAGGTGAAGAAGGCAAAGGCAAAGCAGAAGACAAAATGGTGAAAGCTGAAAAAGTAAGAGGGTCGTGTTGTCTTCAAGGAAGAGTTAAAACAGGCATTGGGTGGTCAGGAGTGCTTCCAGATGACTGGACAACCACAGCAAATGTGATCAGGGAGACAGGTAAGAGAGTACTTGGTGTGTCCTCTGGAAGAAAAGTAGATAAGGAGACTTGGTGGTGGAATGAGGAAGTGCAGGAGTGTGTACAAAAGAAAAGGTTAGCTAAGAGGAAGTGGGACATTGAGAGGACTGAAGAGACACAGTGTAAGGCGAAAGTAGCGGTGTCAAAGGCCAAACAGAGGGTATATGATGATTTGTATGATAGGTTGGACAGTAAGAAGGGAGAAAATTATCTATACAGGTTGGCACAGCAGAGAGATAGCAATGGAAAGGACATGCAGCAAGTTAGATTGATAAAGGACAGAGAGGGAAATGTATTGACTGATAACAGAAGTGAAAATGAGAGAGAAAAAGAGAGTAGAAGGGGTGACTGTTGAGGACCAGGAAGTAGCAAAGATTAGTAAGGGTGAAGTGAGGAGGGCACTGAAGAGGATGAAGAGTGGAAAGGAAGTTGGTCCTGATGACATACCTGTGGAGGTATGGAAGTGTCTAGGAGAGGTAGCAGTAGATTTTCTGACAAGAACATTCAACAAGGTCCGAGAGAGAGTGATCAGATGCCAGAGGAATGAAGGAGAAGTGTGCTGTTGCCCATTTTTAATAACAAGGGAGATGTGCAACACCAGTTTGGTTTCATGCCAAGAAAGAGCACCACAGATGCAATGTTTGCTTTGAGGATGTTAATAGAGAAGTACAGAGAAGGTCAGAGGGAGCTGCATTGTGTCTTTGTGGATCTGGAAAAAGCATATAACAGGGTGCCAAGAGAAGAACTGTGGCATTGCATGAGGAAGTCTGGAGTGGCAGAGAAGTATGTTAGAGTGGTGCAGGACATGTATAAGAGATGTAAGAGAGTGGTGAGGTGTGCTGGCATCGTGACCGAAGAATTGAAGGTGGAGGTGAGACTGCATCAAGGATCAGCTCTCAGCCCCTTCTTGTTTGCGACTGTGATGGACAGGCTGACAGACGAGGTTAGAAAAGAATCTCCATGGACTATGATGTTTGCAGATGACGTTGTGATCTGTAGTGAGAGCAGAGAACTTGTTAGTGGAGCAAAATCTAGAGAGGTGGAGGTATGCGCTGGAAAGGAGAGGAATGAAGGTTAGCCTCAGTAAATCAGAATACATGTGTGTGAATGAGAAGGACCCAGGAGGAACGGTGATGTTACAGGGAGCAGAGATAACGAAGGTGGAGGATTTTCAGTACTTAGGCTCAACAATGCAGATCAATGGAGAGTGTGGAAAAGAGGTGAAGAAGCGTGTGCAGGCAGTCTGGAATGGTTGGAGAAAAGTGTCTGGTGTGATGTGCGATAGGGAAGGTATTGGCCAGAATGAAAGGAAAAGTGTACAAGATGGTGTTGAGGCCAGCGATGTTGTATGGTTTAGTGGCCCTGGGGAAAAGACAGGAGGCAGAGCTGGAGATAGCAGAGATGAAAATGTTGAGGTTCTCTCTGGGAATAACGAGGATGGATAGAATCAGGAATGAGTATATCAGAGGGACAGCACATGTAAGATGTTTTGGAGACAAAGTCAGAGAGGCTAGATTGAGATGGTTTGGACATGTACAGAGGAGGGATAGTGAGTATATTGGTAGTAGGATGCTGAGGTTGGAACTAGCAGGCAGAAGGCCTCGAGGAAGACCAAAGAAGAGATTTATGGATGTGGTGAAGGAAGACATGAAGGTCATTGGCGTAAGAGAAGAAGATGCAGAGGACAGGGTGAGATGGAGGCGGATGATTTGCTGTGGAGACCCCTGAAGGGAACAGCCAAAAGGAAAAGAAAAAAGAAGAAGATTTTTGAAAAACCCACAATGCACTGAAGCCGCAGAAAGTGTAGCACGAGGGATCACTGTATACCAAGTATGATGGCAAAGCTGCCTCAAAGCATGATAGTATGCTGTGTATATATATTTTATTTTGACAATATTATTATAAAATAACCACTGTTTTTTTTCTCTATAGCTGTGTACATTTACCTCTCAGGTTACACATCTGTAACTGATTGATTTCTCACTCACTCAGCTCACCAGACTTTTGCAGGACCACACACACACACACACACACACACACACACACACACACACACAAGTTTTCACTCACAGCTCGGGCAATTTACAAAGGCAGTTGGCCTATTGTGCATGTGTTTGGGTTGTGGGAGGACAAGTAAGCTCTACAAGGAAATGCCCAAGCCTGGGACTCAAACCCATGACCCTCTTGCTGTCAGGCAGACATACTAACCATTGTTACCGCCCTCTGCCAAATCAAAATAAATAAATTATTTTGGGCTTGTCCCCTAAACTGCAGTTGGATTCTAATCTGATCATTTCCTGAGCTCCAACAAGTTCAGAGGATGATTTATGAAGAGCATTCAAAAGATCCAGGAAGTGAAATACTGATAGTGTATTACACAGTCGACTCGCCCCAAAGAGCATTTCATCATTTCAGGCAAACTAGTCATGTTTAAAAAAATAATTTTGATTCAGAATAACCCAAAGTGCTGGACTTCATTCCTCTCCTCATCTTTTCTGCTCGTCATTTGTCATTTTTGACGTCTTCCTTTTGATTGATGCATTGCATTATTCTCGTTTTTTTTTTTCTTCATCATCTCCTCTAATAAATTTGCTCCTAGGTCATTCTGTATTTCATCGTCGTTGCTGACACAAAATGGCTTCTTTGACCGTTAGACTCTTTAAAATGCAGCTCGGAAGGACCTCTGTGCACCGAGGGCTGTTGAGCTACGTCTCTGTGATTAACACAACACACTCCAGAGTGAATCACATCTAATCAGCAGTTCTAAGTGCCATGAAGAATGAAAAGAGGAGATCGCTGTATATTCTCCTCACCTTTAGTGACTAGAAATGGATCTGGAGCGATTGTGCATAAGTTGCTTTGAGTCGGACTCTGACTGAGCTCTGAATGCAAAACTCAGTTGTATTATCAGTTTCAGTGGTGACAGTGTACTAGCATTACATGTATATGTTGTCCTTTCCCTATGCATTTTATTATAATTTACACACACACACACACACACACACACACACACACACACACATATATATATATATATATATATATATATATATATATATAATATATATAGTATATATTACATACTTATCATGTAATACATATATATATATATATATAGGGATCCCTCATTTTCCGTGGTTAATGGGACCGAGACCCCCCCCGTGACTGCCGATTTCTGTGAAGTAAGATCGACCTCCCCTGACTGACGTATATGTCTTTCTTCCTTTCGGCTTTTTCCCTTTTACTCGGGAGTCGCCACAGTGAATCATTTGATTTGCACGTTTGATTTGGCAGAGGTTTTTACGTCGGATGCCCTTCCTGTCACAACCCTTTTAGCAAGGGACAGAAACACGCTGACGGCTTTGCAGCTACTCTTTACGAAAGTCAGCAATGGTTCTTTTACATGAACCTCTCATCAGAGACAGTGAAGGACATGGCCCGCCTTTGATAACCCAGTTAGCTGCACTGGGGGGGAGTGACAACCCTGTGGGGACTCGAACCTCCAACCTTTGGATCAGCGATCCTGCACCCTATCCACTAGACCACCACTGCCCCAGTTTTTTTTTTTTTTTTTTTTTGCATAATTGGCCTTGTTTTGTGGCATTTTCCTTAACCTTCCACCCTATTTCCCCCTTAATTTCCTTATTTTTTTAATTTTTCAATCAATATTTTTGAAAAACTCGAAATGCACTGAAGCCGCAGAAACTTAAGAACGAAGTAACGAGGGATCACTGTATATAACAGTATATGCGGGCAGTAGTGACCCAGTTGTAAAGGTGCTGTATCACTGATCCTAAAGTTGGAGGTTCAAACCCCACCCTCAATGGGTTGGTTTGTCACTGCCCCCCCCAGTGCAGCTAACTGGGTTATCAAAGGCCGGCCCTATAGTCTTTAACTGTCTATTGTGTGAGGTTCGTGTAAAAGAACCATTGCTGACTTTCGACAAGAGTAGCAGCATAGCTGTCAGCATGTTTCTGTCCTGGGATGGCTTGGCAAGCTGTCCAGGGTATACTCTGCCCTTGCCCGGAGTCGACTGGGATGGACGCCAGCCTCCCTGCGACCCTAATTAGGATTAAGTACTTACAGAAGATGAATGAATGAATGAATGAATGAATGAATAACAGGATATATCTTCCACAAGTTATTCATTTATTCATTCATCTTCTGAACCGATTAATCATAATTAGGCTCGGGAGGGGGGAGGGGGTCTCGGACGATTCTGGGCGACTGCAGAATGCACCTAGGACAGCTCACCAGGCCATCGCAGGGAAGAAACACACTGACCACAAGCCAATAGCACGCTTTTTTACAAACGACAGCAATGTTTCTTTTCCGTGAATCTCTCATCACAGACTGTGAGAAGCATGGCTGGCCTTTGATAAAACAGTTAGCTGCATTGTGTGTGTGTGTGTGTTTTGGAGTGGGGGTGGGGGTGCAGTAACAACTCATTGATTAGTGGGGCTTGAATTCACAAACTTCGAACCAGTACACCAGCACACTACCACCCGGCCACCCCTGCACCTCAAATTACTGTATTTTTATAAATATGTATTGACCCAAAGTAGATTTGTAGAAATACAGATTTTTTTTTTGATTTTTTTTTTTTTTTAAAGAGTAAGTCAACCACAACACTGTTGAGAAAAAGACTCCCCGAGACGAGGCACAGAAGAAATTATGATCCTCTGAAGACATCTTGGGAACAATTTATTTTCAGGAATGCTTACCAGACGCTAATTAAAGTCTCTTCCTTTGTATAATAAAATCCAAATGACATCATCTTCGATGAGACTTTATTCATTAACACTTGTTTTGATATTGGTTCCTAATTGGCGATTTGTTTCTGTCAAAAAGACTCATAAAAGTATGATTAGTTGTGATTACTATTAAATATCTTTTTTATGTGTGGCACATTGGTGCAGTGGTTAGCACTGTTGGCTCACAGCACGAAGGTCCTGGCTTCAAGCTATGCAGATTTGGAGGGTGTTTCTGTGTGGAATTTGCATATTCTCCCTGTATTTGCATGGGTTTCCTCTCAGTGCTCCTGTTTTTTTCCTACAAGAACAATGATATGCGAATTTGGTTAATTTGGGATTCTGGATCAGTGTGAATGTTTGTTTGTCTGTGCTGGCACTGCAATCGACTGGCGAGCTGTTTAGCGTGTACCTCAACTCTTTCCTGAAATCAGAAGGGTATGCTATGTAAATATTGAGCATAAACGAGCACACCACAGCCATTATGTAAATCTTATTACTGTGTAATTGGCAACAATGGTATACTTATTGGTTATAACAATTTATATGTATATATTTTTGAGGGCATTACATTACAGCACCTGTATGTTAGGGCTGCATACAGATATGGGGAAAAATTAATAGAAAATCCTTCTTGAAAGTGCTCTCTCTCTCTCGCTCTCTCTCTCTCTCTCTCTCTCTCTCTCTCTCTCTCTCTCTCTCTCTGTCTTTCTGTCTCTCAGCAGTTGTGTAAACAGCATTGTACTAAATGCTTAAAAAAAGAAGGAAAAGAATCCGTTCTGCACGTTGCCCAGAGATTCTGTGTACAGTGATCCTTTCACTACTTCAGGCTTCAGTTTCTGTGGCTTCAGTGCATCACAGGTTTTTCAAAACTATTCATCGAAAAATAAAAAAAATAAGGAAATTAAGGGAAAATAGGGAACATGTTAAGGAAAATGCAGCAAAACAAGGACAATTATGCAAAACCCCCAAACAACTAAAAGCAAACAAACCAAAAAAGTCAACCCAAAACCCCCCAAAAAAACTACTTACATTTTTATGTGAGGTGTCCATCTGTGTGTGTGTGTATTTATATTTTATTTAAATCTTATGCATTATTTTTGAATGCTTAATTTTTATTAAAGCATTTATAGTGTTCAATATGTATCTATTGATATAATATACAAATATACATGTATGTACATGTCAGTCAGGAGGGTCGATCCTACTTTGCAGAAATTGGCGGTTGCAGGGTGGGATGGTGTGTGTGTGTGTGTGTGTGTGTGTGTGTGTGTTTTTTTTTCAGTCCCCATTAACAGCGGAAAGTGAGGGATCCCTGTATTTCCTAGTTCATCCGAGGCAAGGTTTGAATCGGGCACATTGCAAAAACAAGCATACAAGTCCCAGTTGGCTTTGTATAGGATAAGTAGGAAATGTATAGTATTAGCAGGCAAAGGACATAAAGTCAGAATAAAATACACCGCATGTGTTTTTCACACTTTCCTGGAAATCACCAGGCATTCTGTTCAAATTCTATACCTGAATTTTACATTTTCCCTTTCATAATATTCATATTGTACATATCCAACATACCCTGGTATGCCTGATTTTCAAGCAATGAGACATGAAATAATTATAACTTTAAAATGTCTGTCTTCCTTTCGGCTTTTTCCCTTTTACTCGGGAGTCGCCACAGCGAATCATCTGATTCGCATGTTTGATTTTGGCAGAGGTTTTTACATCGGATGCCCTTCCTGTCACAACCCTTTTAGCAAGGGACAGAAACACGCTGACGACTTTGCAGCTACTCTTTACGAAAGTCAGCAATGGTTCTTTTACATGCCTCTCACCATAGACAGTGACAGACATGGCCCGCCTTTGATAACCCAGTTAGCCGCACTGGGGGTGGGGGGTGGGGTGGGGGGGCAGTGACAACCCTGTGGAGAGTGGGACTCGAACCCCCAACCTTTGGATCAGCGATCCAGCGCACTATACCACTAGACCACCACTGCCCCAATTATAACTTTAAAATATGGGATGCAAATTGTGCTTGTTTGCTTTATAACTAAAGCAGCAATTTACAAAATAAGAGACATGTTTTCCATGTGCTTGCTGGGTTTCAAGTTTTTTTTGTGTTGTTGTTGTTGTTTGTTGAAACAAATTCCAAAGCCATGAACTTTAGGCTCATAAGCTGTTGCAAATTGCCTCTAATTGTAAGTGGTTTTGTGTGTGTGTTGCTCCGTGATAGTTTGTTCAGCTGTTCAGGATGTTTGCTGCTTTGCCCAGGGTTCGCTCAGATGGGCACCAGCCTCTCCGTGACCCTAGAAGGATTAACCAGTTCAGCAAATAAGTGGGTGAGTGAACTCTTGAAGTGATAAACTGAAGCTCACTTGATGCTCCACAGAAGCCACCAACATAATGGATCGAATACACGAACATGAACACAGGACGAAGCAGTAAACACAGATAATTCATTCACTCTCAGTTGGTTATACAACACTGATTCACCAAGGAGCAGCATGGTGTTTGGTACTGTCACCTCACAGCAAAAACATCCTGGCAGCCAATTTTCTTTCTGTCTAGAGTTTGCATGTTCTCCCTGTGCTTGCATGGGTTTCCTTCAGGTGTTTAGGTTTCCTCACACAGTTTAAAACCAGACAAGTTCAGTCACTGGCAATTCTAAATTGTTCATAGATGTGAATATGAATGTAAATGGCTGCTAGTGTCTGTGTTGACCATGTAATAGGAGAGTGAACCGTTCAGGGTGTACCCTGGCACTCGCCCGAAGTCAGTTTTGATTGGCTCCAGCTTCCCCCACAGCACCGATGGATAAGAAGTATGTTAAAAAGCCAAGCCTTGTCGCAGCAAATATTAAAATTCTTTAGATTTATTATTGTTTACTGCAGTTTACAATATTTATTATTGATATTTATTTTTATTAAAATAATATTTACCAGATTTCTTTCTATGTGGCTAAGATTTCTTGCACAGTCCTGTACTTAAATTTGCACAACCAGGCTCCCGAGTAGTGTATTGACAAGGTAAGGTAAGGTAAGGTCTGTTGGGCGTTTTACACCCGAACCTAGTGGCTCATCAGGCCGGTGCTTATCCCCGGTTTCCATAACGTGAAGCGACTAGGCGTACATCCCCTCCTGGATGGGACGCTAGTCCATCGCATGTTACGTTCCCAGTATATTTTTACTGGTACCCATTAACACTGCTGGGTGAACTGAGCCACACTTGTGGTTAAGCCCTTGCCCAGGGGTCTTAGCACAGTGGGGGTCTAACTGGGATTTGAACACATAACCTCCCGATAATGAACGCAGCGCCCTAACCACTATGCAATCGGCCCCAAAGGCTACGAACCGGCCAGAAGTCGAATCTAGAATCTTCTGATCCGTGGTCAGACGAGTTATCCATTGCGCCACTGGCCCGATGTATCGACAAGCGTGACTATAAACCCGAAGATCACAAGTTTGAAACCAGAAAGTCCATATGAGCCAATTGGCTGAGCTCTCACGGGAGGGAGGGATGGCATACGATCACTTCCCTGCCACTCACAGCAATCGCCAGCCAATCATGAGTGTCTGTGAGCTCACTCGTATGAAGGGGGCGGATAGTGCTTTCCCTCCGAGTGTGTTAGACCGCATGTACCGCAGTTTGAAAAGAGGCAGATGGTTAGCATTGCATGTCACGGAGGAGATGTGGCCATGTGATAGAGAAGGCATTACCTGATGGATGGGAATTGGATACAGCACAGCAGTACAATGCTTTTAAACCTAAAACTATTAAATCATTTACATTACATTATCAATTAAATAATATGTATTTTTTAAATGACAGACTACACGCCGACAAATTGCCTTCCATTTTCCTAATGATTATTATCTTACCAGTGAAGGATTGTGTTTACAATTTAATGTTTAAACCCCACTGATCATTCATGGTTAATTACATCATATAATAAGTCTGGTTAAAACTGAACCTCATTTCTTTGTGGCTGTCAAAAAACCTCACTGACCTCTGGCCCTGCTTTACAGAAACTGGAGCAAAGGATTCATGAAGAAGAATAGAAGATGAAGAAGAGAAAGAAAGGCTTACATTTTATATTCCTGAAAAGATTTATCACTCACAAGAAAAGAGAGAGAGAGAGAGAGATAGATACAGAGAGCGAGAGAGAGAGAGCGAGAGCGAGAGAGAGAGAGAGAGAGAGAGAGAGAGAGAGAGAGAGAGAGAGAGAGATACCTTGCCACCTGCAAAGTCTGGCACCTTTCAATCCTTTGGTAATTAAAAAGAGAAAGCGGGCCTAGCTTCCAGACCTAGTTTGCATGTCATTTATGTATAATATAACCATCTGTTCCCCAAGCATTCTCCCCATGACTTTTTAATATGCTCATGTGCTCATTAAAGGCCATGTATGAACCTCTGTGTGGTCCATAATGAGCACCAAACCAGCAGAAGTGCATCCTTATTTTATTTGTATAGCACAATCAGAAAAAGAAATTGTCACAAAGCAGCTTCCCAGAAATCTGAAGGCTGATTTAAATCTTTCATGAGCAATGCTGAGGCAAGCGTGGAAAGGAAAAACTCTCTAACACAACATAAAACCCCCGAAAGGAACCGAACTCAGCAGGAAACCCATGTACACTACAGTGGGTAGAGAAAAGAATAAAAACATCCTCTTTCAGAATATTCACCCTGTGTTGCTTTACACCCTAAATTGAAGATTATATCCATCTCCTGACTTCAGCCTGGCCATAACTAGATCTTTTGATGGTGCCTTGCCACCCATAGTTGATTCTGTGCTTTCAGTTGCACCGTCGAGAAATAGGAGGCTGTAAGAACGGCTGTTTTATGCTGAATGAATCAGAATAATTACACTCGATCACAGATGGAAGACAATTAGCTTTGTGTGCTCAGAAGAAAGTGATGAGTTTAAGTTTATAATTATTTTAGGGTGTAGTGATAAATATGTCCGCCTCACAGCAAGGAGGTCCTGGTTTTGATTCACAGCTCGGGTGTTTCTGTGCAGAGTTTGCATGTTCTCCCAATTCATGCATGGATTTCCTCCGGGAACTCTGGTTTCCTCCCACAGTCCCAAAACATGCACAGTAGGTTAATTCTTCTTCTTTTCCTTTTGGCTTTTTCCCTTTTTCAGGGGTCGCCACAACCCTTTAGAAAGGGGCAGAAACACGCCGATGGCTACTCTTTACGAAAGTCAGCAATGGTTCTTTTACATGCCTCTCACCATAGACAGTGAGAGAACATGGCCGGCCTTTGATAACCCAGTTAGCTGCACTGGGGGGACAGTGACAACCTTGTGGACAGTGGGACTCGACCCCCCCAACCCTAGGATCAGCGATCCAGCAGCCTATACAACCAGGCCACCACTGCCCATGCACGGTAGGTTAATTGGTGGTTCCAAATCATCCGTGAGTCTGCGTATGAGTTTCAGTCCTGCGATGGCCTTGCGAGCTGTCCAGGGTGTACCCCACCCTCTCCCAGAGTAGGCTGTGATGGGCGCCAGCCTCCCTGTGACCCTAATTAAGATTAAGCGGTTCATTTTAGGAGCAGGTGATTCGCTATCCATCTCAGTGAATCTTTTTTTGCGATTTATTTGTTGCTTGTAAATCATTGGATTGAGAAAAACCAATATGCTGCCTGCTAGTACATGTGTGTGTGTGTGTTTGTGTGTGTGTGTGTGTGTGTGTGTGTGTGTGTGTTTGTGTGTATGTGTCTGTCTATTTCAGACTGTAAAGTAGGATAATATGAATATTTGCAGAGGTTGATTATGTTCCATACCGACTGTATAAAATTAAGCTGTAGTAAACGTGTTGAGCAGATGTTCATTATGCACATTATAGGTTTTATGATTACAGCAGCAGGTCTTCAGTACAAGTGCACAGCATACATATAAAAGTATAAAATGTAAAGTGCATAGCTATCCTCTGAAGATGAGACTTGGGAATACATTGTTGGTTTTGTTTTGATGAGTGTGTCTGAACTCTGAATTGAATTGAGACCAAGTGCGCCTAATAAAAATAATTTTCATCCACACAACACATTTCAAAGAAATTGTAAATTTTGTTTAATTCTTTCAATGCATTTTTAATAATCCTTATTTTCATCTTACAAAGACAGTATGGCACTAGATTGAAAATAAATAAATAAATAAATTTTACTACAAAGAACTACAGTGGTACCTCACCTTACGAAATTAATCCATTCCAGAGTCTTTTTCTTAACCTGGATTTTTTGTAACTTGAACCGCATTTTACATGTAACACGTGCGATTCGATCCAAGGCCCCCAATACTACCCCCTAAACCCTTTAAAAATGATAAAAGCATACCTTTTAAGACCTCCTTCTGCTTCAATATCGTACCAATGGCAGACGGGTTTGGCCATATTCCTTTGTGATATCACTCGAGCCCATTTCTTCTTCTCACTCGCACCAGAAATCACACGTGCGAGCTGTGTGTGTGTGTGTGTGTGTGTGTGTGTGTGTGTGTGTGTGTGTGTGTGTGTGTGTGTGTTGACCATGTCTTCTTAGCAGAGTTATAATCTTACCACAAAGAGCCACATCATACACATGGCACAACCCCCCCCCCCACTTTCATTCTTGCCGATACCTTCCAATCACACATCACACCGGACACTTTTCTCCAACCATTCCAACCTGCCTGCACGCGCTTCTTCACCTCTTTTCCACACTCTCCATTGCTCTGGATTGTTGAGCCTAAGTACTTAAAATCCTCCACCTTCTTTTTCTCTGCTCCCTGTAACCTCACCGTTCCTCTTGGGTCCTTGTCGTTCACACACATGCATTCTGTCTTACTGAAGCTAACCTTCATTCTTCTCCTTTCCAGGGCATACCTCCACCTCTCTAGATTTTCCTGAACTTGTTCTCTGCTCTCACTACAGATCACAAGGTCATCTGCAAACGTCATAGTCCATGGGGAATCTTGTCTAACCTCATCTGTCAGCCTGTCCATCACCATCGCAAAGAAGAAGGGGCTCAGAGCTGACCCTTGATGCAGTCCCACCTCCACCTTGAACTCTTCTGTCACACCGACAGCACACCACACCACTGTCTTACATCGCCCATACATGTCCTGCACCACTCTAACATACTTCTCTGCCACTCCAGACTTCCTCATGCAATACCACAGTTCTTCTCTCGGAATCATGTCATATGGTTTCTCTATATCCACAAAGGCACAAGCAGCTCCCTCTGACCTTCTCTATACTTCTCTATTAACATCCTCACAGCAAACACTGCATCTGTGGTGCTCTTTCTTGGCATGAAACCAAACTGGTGTTCACAAATACTGACCTCTGCCCTTAGTCTAGCTTCCAATATTCTTTTCCATCACTTCATCGTATGGCTCATCAACTTTATCCTTCTTTAGTTGCCACAACTCTGCACATCTCCCTTGTTCTTAAAAATGGACACCAGCACACTTCTCCACTCCTCCGGCATCCTCTCACTCTCTAAGAACTTGTTGAATGTTCTTGTCAGAAAATCAACTGCTACCTCTCCTAGACACTTCCATACCTCCACCGGTATGTCATCAAGACCAACTACCTTTCCACTCTTCATCCTCTTCAATGCCCTCCTCACTTATCTTTGCTACTTCCCTGTCCTCAACAGTAACCTCTTCTACTCTTTTTTCCTCATTTTCCTCATTCATCAACTCTTCAAAGTACTCTTTCCATCTTTGCACACTTCTGTCATATATATGTGCATACACACACACACACACACACACACACACACACTGTGTACTGGTTATATATTTTATCATCAATCAATATTATATCATCGCAGTACAAAATTAAAAAGTTTTTCTGAATCATTACTACATTTTACTGCATTATTACTGTATAAATGAGTAAGACTGTCTATAGAATGTGTTTAAGAATCATATTTTAGTGCATGTAATATCATATATAGGGTTTTACTTCCGTGTTAATAATTCGCGCTTGTAATATGATACTTTACTTCCGGGTAAAAACTTGCCGAATTTCTCTGTCCGCCAGAAGGGCTGGAACCGAATCCCTGCAAAAAATGGGGGCCTACTGTACTGATGTATTTTCTTAAACGCCATCTTGCAGCCAAATTTGACATTTGATTTGCATAATCATCGGAAAAAAAATTTAAACAATCTCATACTTTACATGGATTTTTCACGACATGACATTTGAGCAGGGCAGATCATTCTTATACAGTGATACCTCAGCTCACGAACATAATTGGTTCCCAGAAAGTGTGTGTGAGGCGAAAAGTTTGTCTTCCGAACATTTATTTCCCATAAGAAACCATTAAAATGAGAATAATCCGTTCCCAGGTCCCCATAAAACATAATTTTCTACTAAATAAGCCTTAAAACTACACAAAAATATACCTTATTTTATGTATAATAAATGTGCTATTGTATTGTAATTAAAGAAATAAACTGTACTGTATAATAAAGTGGTTTTATTTACCTTTGTGATGGTAGTTGACGGCTTGATGGAATGGAGTGGGAGGAGGAGGGAGGGAGGGACTTACTGTTTGGAAGGAGTGTTTGGAAACGCCTACTGTTTGGAAACACCCTTAGCCACACACGCACCCTTAATAGCTTCCTTGTTCTTAAGGATGGGAGCAATGGTAGACTTAGCGTACTGGTACTGGGACGCTAAGTCACACAAACGCACACCTCGTTCGTGTTTTTCAATGATCTCCGCCTGTGGTGGGGTCTTTTTCGGTCCCATAATAGCAATAGTACACTCAATATGGTCCAAAATGTCTATCAAACACGAACCACGTCCGCACTCAAAGAAAGGGGTGTGACGAACTGTGACGCCGTGAGCGTGCGTCAGCTTCTCGTGGCCGCCACCGTGGCGCTGTTCGACCGCGTGATTTGATTCGTCCGCCGAAAACTAGTTCGTCAGCAGAGACAATATGCTCGAGAATTTAATGTTCTTGGGGCGAAAAGTTCGTGAGCTTAAGCGTTCGTCAGCGGAGGTTTTACTGTATGTGATTATTGGTGATTATGTAATTTATTTCGTGGGGCAGTGGTGGTCTAGTGGTATAGGGTGCTGGATCGCTGATCCAAAGGTTGGGGGTTTGAGTCCCACTCTCCACAAGGTTGTCACTGTCCCCCCCCAGTGCAGCTAACTGGGTTATCAAAGGCGGCCATGTCTGTCACTGTCTATGGTGAGAGTCATGTAAAAGAACCATTGCTGACTTTCGTAAAGAGTAGCTTCAAAGTCGTCAGCGTGTTTCTGTCCCTTGCTAAAAAGGGTTGTGACAGGAAGGGCATCCGACGTAAAAACCTCTGCCAAATCAAACGTGCGAATCAGATGATTCGCTGTGGCGACTCCCGAGTAAAGGGGGAAAAGCCGAAAGGAAGACAGACATGTAATTTATTTCGTACGAGCTGTTATGCCCTGCAATGGCCTGGCGAGCTGTCCAGGGAGTCCTGTGTCCTCACCCAGAGGCAGCTGAGATAGACACCACCCTCCCCACGCTTGTCTTTATTGAATCGTAAGCACACAATCACTTCTACTTTGCTTTTCTTACATTTACAGCCAACAGTTTTCTGGCTTCAGCGGATGAGACTTTTTTTGCTGCCCAGATTTGGCACACATGCTTTCAGGCTGAGTGTTTGTCTTTCGTGTTTCCAAGAGAAACATACACTTGCTAAGTTTGTGCCCTGTTGTACGTGAGTCTGGCAGAAAGGGCATCCTGCAGGCGAGTGGGCATGCTTGGAATAGATGATAGATTATCAGCAAATAAGTAAATAAATAAATAAATAAATTAAACAAATTCTCAGAGTGTGAGGATTCCAAGAAATGCTTGACGAAGCCTTGAGTGCTGTAGGTACAGGCGCTGGCCTGTAATGGCTCAACACCGGGTCTTGTTTTGCACGCAGAGCACGCCAGATGTTAACCATGTGGAGCATGTTAAAGAATCTCCGTTGATTCCTACGTACACAGAGCAATCGCAGAAACCTTCTTTTTTAAATCATGCATCTGGTTTTCCTTCTTTTCGGAGACTTCTTTTTTATCTTTAAATGTCCATGGCTTTACATTTCATTAGCTGTTGCACAGCCGCACTTGAGGTTTATCTTCGCTCACCAAAGCAGATGTCTATTTTAGAGGTCAAGTAAACACAACGGAGTGCCTTGAAATACTCAGGATGTCTCATACCTCCAAGCTGTTGTTACATTCAACAGAGGCCTGCAGGCTGATTAAAGAGCTGCTTCTAATTACCGTCATGTCTTTAAGGGTACACTCCTATCGTCTCCATCCAATGTGTCAGTGTAAACTACTTCCATCTTACATTTCCACATGCCCTTCTTTTGCTCCCCAACCACAAATGCTTGCTTTGAGATTTGGGTTTTCTTCCATCATCAAAACAAAGACTCCACCCTAAGCTACTCTTTCAAGAAATGGATACGACGCTAAGCACAGGGATTTGGTTCCGCTGCCGCTATGTGCAGCTTTTCAAAGAGATGGTTCTCATTCTTTTTGCATTTATGGAGGTGCAGCAGCTTAACTTCTGACAACTTGCGTATATAGCAGTTGAAAGACCCTCAAAAAAGGCCAAATATGTCCCTTGAAGGAGCTTTCAAAGCATTCGCTTTTGTTTTTGTTCCCACACAAGCGTCTTTCTTAAGGTCCAAGAGCTGAATCTTTAGAGTCCGTGTTTAACTTACATGTGATTTATGCATTTGTTCCCTCTGGAAGTGCAATCTGTTTTAATACAGAACAATGTGTGTGGTGCCGTGTGGTTGGAAGGTGTGCTAAACACATTAAGCACTTCCCATTGCCTGATGAATGATTGCGGTGTTATCGGTCGATGCCGTTGCCAACCCTCGTTAGACCGCCCTGTGACACTCCTCTAACCGTCGTGTATTTCCCATCGTTAGGCTACAACAAAAAAAACAAAACAAACAAAAAAAAAATATTGGCGTACATGGCACCAATCAGACTGTCCAAGGTTTTCGACCACTCATTGCAGCCAATGCCTCTTCTGTTTAGCCCGAGTGTGATTTATGAAACACCCAGACTGCAAAGCAACACTCTAGCACCCTGCCAAACATGGAAATTTAATATGAGCTCAATTGTATTCCAAGATGTGCTCTTTATAAGCCAAAGAAGCTAATACAAACAGCCGTGGATTGTGTCAGACCAAGAAGGATGCATTATGATGTGCACATGATTTGTGTGGATTACTATAATTGCCTCCGAACATGCCTGGACTGATTGTGTTCCTCACTCTGTGTCGCGGTATCTCCACACTCCGCCATCAGAGACTTGCTGGAAGCGTTAAGCTGATTAAAATCCATATCTGAGCAGTTATGACCTTGTGCATGCTTCTTAAAGTGAAGAATATACAGTACCTAAGAGTAATAAGTCACAGACGTGAGCCAGACGGTCTATTATCACCAGTTCATTTGTTGTTTGGATGAAGAAAATATTCATATGTGTGGTTTAACAGCACAGTGAAACAGTGGGCTCACTTTTAACCTCTCCCATTATATTTCTTCTAAATTACATTACTCAGTAAATACTTAAAGTATTTATTAATCAGTAAGTGTAATAAAACATATGAAAATACATAGTGTGCAAGAGTGTATAATATTTCTCGGCCCTGGAAATTTCAACAGGTAATTAATAATTATTCACCGGGTTGCCGTCCCCAAATAGAATATTCGGTTTATCCAATCAGTCTAGAATATGCACTTGTTTGTTCTACAGTGAAACATAAACAAAGTAAGCGCATTAAAACAAGATTAAGGGGTTTAGTTTTTAATCTTTCTTTTTAATCATCAGAGGTGCACGAGTGAGGAGGTGGGGACCGATGTAACATTTATTCATTTGCCAAACTGATTTATCCTTTATTAAGGTTGCAGAAAGACTGAAGTCTATCTTAGGTGACTCTGGGCAAAGCCTGGGTCAACCCTGAACAGCTTGCAGGTCCAGTGCAGGGCTGACCTGTGTAACAGTGTCTTTTAAACTGTTTTTCAAAGTTTTAGTAATACAGTGATCCCTCGCTACTTTGTGCTTCAGTTCCTGCGGCTTCAGTGCATCGCGAGTTTTTCAAAAATATTAATTGAAAAATAAAAAAAAAATAAAGAAAAATAGGGAAAAAGTTAAGGAAAATGCAGCAAAATAAGACCAATTATGCAAAAAACCCCAAACAAACAAAAAACAACCCAACCCCCCCCCCCAAACAAAACTACTTACATTTTTATGTGAGGTGCGCATCTGTGTGTGTGTATTTTACTTACACCTTATGCATTATTTTTGAATGTTTAATTTATAAGCATTTATAGCATTGGATATGTATTAATTGATATTATATATGTATACGTCAGTCAGGGGTGGGGTGATCCTACTTCGCGGATTTTGATTGTCGCGTGGGGATCTCGGTCCCAATTAACTGTGGAAAGTGAGGGATCCCTGTATATGGCACCGAGACACAAGAAAGAGAAATGGAAACTAGATTTCAGGGGGTGATTTTATTTTAATGATTATATAATGATGACACCACTTGTTCTAAGTGTCTGCCCAGTGTCCATCATTTGTTTTTTGGAAGTACAGGGATCTCTTGCTACTTCGCACTTCAGTGCATCGCATTTTTTTTTTTTTTTTTTTTTTTTTTTTTTTTTTTTAGAATAGGTGAAAAAGTTAAGAACAATGCCGCAAAAACAAGGCCAGTGATACAAAAAAAAAACCTTCGAAACAAACACAAAACACAAAACAACCCAAAATCTCCCATCAAAACGTACTTCCATTTTTTGGTGAACAGAGGCACACTTGTGGTTAAGACCTTGCCCAGGAGTCTTAGCACAGTGGGGGGATAACTGGGATTTGAACACACACAACCTCCCAATCTTGAGCGCAGCACCCTAACCACTATGCCACCGACCCCACAACATGCCTCCCCATGCTTGCGTAAATTTCCTTCGGGTTCATGCGGATTAAGCTAACTGGCTGCTTTCAAATTCACTCTGTGTGTAAACATGAACAGTTGTGGTTATGCTCTATGTTGGTCTGGCAAGCTGTTCAGGATGTATCCATCTTTTGCCCTATGTCGGCAAAGATAGGCACCGGCCTAGCTGTGACCTTGGTAGTATTAAGTGGTTTGGCTAATTAGTAAGTAGAAATTGTTAATATGCTCAAATATTGCATGATATCATTCTGATTTTATTCCTCTCTTTACCATAAACAGCCACTAAATGTCATGAAACTATCATCGTGATCGTTGATATGAAAACTGACATCATGAAATGTTCGATGTTCAATGCTATGATTTTTATCACTGTTATGGTTATGTTGAGATCCTTATCTTTTTCTGTTCATGTCTTCACCTGAAATGTTTCAGTACAACGTATCTTATAAATCATTTCATTCCTATTTTTATGTGCCTGTACAGAAAAGCCATTATTAATGCCCGGTGTTGTGTTTGGACCAGTTATAGTTACCGAGCAGAAGGATCAGTGATTTTTGAACAGAAATATAAATAATGGACCCCTGACAAGCAATACATTTTTTTTCCTGTAGCCATGCAATCAAATATGTAATATTCTGTCATGCCTTTCATCTTAAAGATCATCATTCTTGTTTTTTTTTTTTTTTTTTTTTTTTTTTTTGCCGAACTGCTTAATCCTACT
Source organism: Plotosus lineatus (assembly GCA_024760905.1). Lineage (NCBI taxonomy): Eukaryota > Metazoa > Chordata > Actinopteri > Siluriformes > Plotosidae > Plotosus > Plotosus lineatus. The sequence continues at coordinate 17,544,456 of CM045728.1, forward strand.
TGGATCACAAAGAAGCTTGTGCCTTTCTCAGTCAACATTGAGTGAAGGCAGGTATACCTGAACTGCTCACCAGACAGTCGCAAGGCCAACACACAACATCTGTGCTTGAATCTAGGGTCAATTTGGACTGAAGGTCAGTTTTCCAAACATGTATGTACAGTGGTGGTAAAGGTGCTGGATCACCGGTCCTAAGATTGGGGGATCCTAAGCCCCCCCCCCCCCTTCCCCCAATTCCTTGCAGCTAACTGGGTTATCAAACTTCTGCCATGTCTCTCACTGTCTGTGGTGTGAGGTTCATGTGAAAGAACCATTGCTAAGTTTTTTGACGAGAGTAGCTGCATAGCTGTCAGCGTGTTTCTGCCCTGCGATGGCCTGGCGAGCTGTCCAGGGTGTA
>CM045728.1:17549849-17614849 GCA_024760905.1 Plotosus lineatus
CTAGTTAGCGGTGGCGCTCTCATTGTCGCGCTATGGTGTCAGAAAAAAGCATTGAGCAAATGATATGAAGTGCAGTAAACACTATTTATAGTTGCACACGGGAGTTCGTAAAGTGAAATTTTGCTCTTTGAATGGAGCAGATTTTTGGTGGGTTCGAAGCTTGTATCTTGAAAAAATCCTTACAAGGGACACTCGTTAGACGAGGTGCCACTGTACAGACTTTCAAAAGAAAGAATGTGTTTGCTGTGTTCTAGTCATATAGACTCATATAGGTCAAAAAGTCTGGTTTTATTTTTGTTCACCTTTTACATTTTTTTTCTTCCCTGAATACGAATTTGGCGGATGCATCATAATCACCAGGCTTTGCGGGTCTGTCAGTCTGTCTGAAGAAAATCTTGACAACAAAATCACTACCCAACTTGGGTTCATCATCACAAGGGACAAAACACAAGTCCCAAAAATCTATTTAATTCTACAAACCAGAGTTTTTTTTAATTTGCTTTTTATAATTTGGCCATGTCTATGTATTATAGACGATATTCTCTCTACGTCTACAGCCAATCACAAGGACTTGAACAATGCTCATACAGGGATTGTCATGGCTGTGATCGCAAGGATCCACCGTATTGCTCGCCAGGCCACATATAGACTCATTCACACCTACGGACAATTTGGAAAAGCCAATTAACCTACTATGCATGTTTTGGACTGTGGGAGGAAACCGGAGTACCCAGAGGAAACCCACACAAGCACAGGGAGAATATGCAAACTCCACACAGAAACGCCCAGGCCTGGAATCAAACCCAGGCCTTCTTGCTGTGAGTCAGATGTGCTAACCCAGGGGTGCTCAATCCTGCTCCTGGAGATCTACCTTCCAGATGACTTTATCTCCAACACTAATGTGGCCCATGTGACATGTAAGATCCAGTCAGGTCTTGATGAGATGATTGGATGGTTAGGTGGGCGTGATTAGGGTTGGAGCGAATGTCTTCTGGAAGGTAGATCTCCAGGAGCAGGATTGAGCACCCCTGTGCTAACCAATACGTCACCATGCCACCCAATAGAGCATAATTGAATAAGATGAACACATGACCAGTAAAACCAGTCCCCAAATACGGTCTATGTGCTACAGTAGCCATAAACATGCTGATCCTTAAGAAATAAAAACATAACGCAATAACCGTTTGTATTACACTGACATTTTCTTTAAGGATTTTTAAAAAACTTTTATGGAAGAAGTTTTCAGTGTCAGAGGTTTAATGAGTCAGATGTAAGGCTGTAACCATTAGGAAGGGAGCACACACACACACACACACACACACACACACACACACACACACACACACACACACACTTATAGTTGTGGACTTTGTGATATGATGATAGTGGAAAATAATTTATACAAAATAATACAATTTGGGGGATGTAACAGAAACTCCGTGCTGCTCCTGGTTGCATTACATCACTGTGCTGTTCATTATTTCTCTTATTGCAGCATCCTATTGTGTGTAGTTCCTTACATCAGCCATTTCACACATACTGCCACCATGAGTTGTCACAAAGTCGTTCATCATAGCTACAGTACATGCATTCTTATATTCAGGGCAGATTCCTCCATTATTAATGTCGCCTCGCAATTTTAGCTTCATTGCAATTATTTGATCCTCAGTGTGTCATACGAGGACTCGCTTAATCTGACAAGTCTTTGAGACTCGGCAGAGTGCAAGATACAGAGGCAGAGATGGAATAAAGGTACAGGATGGAGTGATGCAGTGGTGATAATGAGAGTGGCGTTCAAAAGAGAAATGAATAAATAATCAGTTGCTGTTCTGTGAGGATTAGTTCAAAGGCCACAAGTAACTTAAGAGCTTCACATAGGCCATCATTTATTCAACTCCTCACAAGATTTGCGCTGACTGCATGAGAACAGTGTGGTACAGCGCAGAAGAAAAAGTTTGACATGAGATGAATTACATCAACTTCTTTTCCCAACACTTGAAATCAGTCCCGCAATTAAAAGGAGTGAGGGGGTTTATGGCTGATTGGGAAATGTATCAGGCCCGGTAGCCCGATTTTGTGCTGTTGCCAGAGAAAGACAGAGCACTGCAGTGATAAGTTAGAGCTCCAAGTAAGTGTATTACAGCAAACATTAGTGTAATTGCATTCGGGTGCGATGTACAAGCCTCACTAACAAATCAACTGTAATGCAAGAAGTTGTCAGAATGCACCTGAAAATGGATCGCTGCAGAAATAAAATCTTCCAGGAAATCATGTTAAAACAGCCAATATACACTGACTATCCCAGTGGTGTCTCAAAGTAACCTCAAGTTTTGTTAATTTGTTGAACAGATGAATTATTTGCTCTGGTCTCTGTAGAGCTATTTTAAATCTTTATTTTTTTATTTTTTTATGAGCAGCACAGTGGTGGTTAGCATGCGTACTTCAAAGCAAGAAGATCCATGGTCTGAGTTCCATCCCTGGGTGGAGTTTGCATGTTCTTCCTGTGCTTATGTGGGTTTCCTCTGGATTCAGAGATTAAATTGACCAGCAGATCTTAGATCTCTGACACAGCAGTGTTGTAGAAAACATTGCAAATTATAAACTTGAATATGTTGTATAACATTGTATAACATATAACAATGGCGGCACGGTGGCGTAGTGGTTAGCACGTCCGCCTCACAGCAAGAAGGCCCGGGTTCGATTCCCGGCCTGGGCGTTTCTGTGTGGAGTTTGCATGTTCTCCCCGTGCTTGTGCGGGTTTCCTCCGGGTGCTCCGGTTTCCCCCGCAATCCAAAGACGTGCACTGTAGGTTAATTGGCCGTTCTAAATTGACCGTAGTTTCTCTCCTGCAGCGGCACTGGAACCCAGTCGTATCGGCACTTGCCTTTCCATTGGATCCTTCCGGTGGCACTGAGACAGGGGGGGGACTTGCTGCTTGGGTAACAGCCTGTCCCTCATTACTCCCTACCCAGGCTCTGTGCACTGGGGAGTATCACCAGTCGGGATACTGGCCAGAGTGCAGCCATAGTCCTTCGGGACTGACGGAGGCCTACGCGTTGTATAACCCCAATGAAAAGCATTGAACCAATGCAGGTTAGCTTTGCACAAAATTTGACAGCACCAACCAATAAACAAAGTTGTTTGCGTGATAAAGAATTAATGAGTACACCAGAGGGACAGCACATGTAAGATGTTTTGGAGACAAAGTCAGAGAGGCTAGATTGAGATGGTTTGAACATGTACAGAGGAGGGATAATGAATATATTGGTAGTAGGATGCTGAGGATGGAACTACCAGGCAGGAGGCCTAGAGGAAGACCAAAGAGAAGATTTATGGATGTGGTGAAGGAGGACATAAAGGTAGTTGGAGTAAGAGTAGAAGATGCAGAAGATAGGTTGAGATGGAGGCGGATGATTCGCTGTGGCGACCCCTGAAGGGAACAGCCGAAAGGAAAAGAAGAAGAAGAGGTTTGCGTGATAAAGAATGGTAGGATGTGCTAACTGGAAGTAATCAAATTCAGTTGGTGGTAACATTATTTTCCTTTAAAAATTCATCCTACTGTTTCTTTTCAATGTGTGTGCTGCATTAATAGTCATTTTCTGAACCAATTTATTTTCCCCCAGCTTGAATCCCCACTTTATCATAGTGTAGGGATTTGCGTGTTTTAATGATCCTAGGAACTATGTTTGTCAGAGTATTATGCCCCTGGTCGGGTCACCCAAGGCAAACAAGTCCTAGGTTGAGGTACAGACAAAGCACGGTTCAAAGACCCCTATGGACAAACTTAAAAGGACACAGTTTCCCCTTGCTCGGATGCAGGTCACCAGAGTCCCCCCATGGAGCCAGGCCTGAGGGAGGGGCTCGATGGCGACTGCCCAGTGGTCGGGCTTCTGCCCATGGATACTGGCTGGGCCCAGCTGAAAAGAAGACATGGTTCTGCCTTCCCATGGACCCACCACCTGTGGGAGGGGCTATGGTGGTTGGGTGCAGTGTGAGTTGGGTGGCAGTCAAAGACATGGACTCTGTCAGACTGAACCTCGGTCATGGATTCTAACTCTTGGGAGGTGGAATGTTACCTCTCTGGCAGGGAAGGAGCCCGGTGTATGAGGTTGAGCGATGCCAACTAAATATAGTTGGCGTCACCTCAATTCATTGCTTGGGCTCTGAAATCACCCATCTTGAGAAGGGTTGGACCTTATTCCTTTCTGGAGTTGCTCATACTGAGAGATGGCAAGCCAGTGTGGGCATTTTTCTTGCCCTTGTCTCAGGGCCATACATTGGGGTTCTCCCTGGTTGATGAAAGGGTAGCTTCCCTACTCCTTCAGGTGGGGGACGGGTCCTGACGGTTGTTTGTGCGAATGAACCAAATGACAGTTCAGAGTACCCATCCTTCTTGGAGTCTTTACGGGGTGTGCTGGAGAATGATCCCCACAGGGGACATACTCGTTCTTCTGGGAGACTTTAACGCCCATGTGTGCAAAAATAGTGTGACCTGGAAGGGTGTGATTGGTAGGTACGGCCTCTCCAGTCTGAACCCAAATGGTGTTTCATTGTTGGACATCTGTGCTCATCACAGTTTGTCCATCATGAACACCATGCTTGAACATAAGGGTGTCCATAAGTGCACATGGCACCAGGACACCCTAGGCTGCAGTTCGATGATCAACTTTATAGTCATGTCACCCAACTTGTGGCCGCATGTTCTGGACACTCAGGTGAAGAGAGGAACTGAACTGTAAACCGATCACCACCTAGTGGTGAGCTGGCTCCAATGGCGGGGGAGGCCACCCTCCAGACCTGGCAGGCCCAAGCGTGTATTTCAGGTCTCCTGGGAACGTTTGGCATTCGGGGGTCTCCAGTCAGAGGGGCCTTTAAGTCCCTCCTCTCGCAGAGCCACAACCACATCCCGAAGTAGGCGGGTGACATGGAATGCAGGGATCCCTCATTTTCTGCGGTTAATTGAGACCGAGATCTCCACATGACCATCGAAATCCACGAGGCAGGATCACCCCCCCCCCAACTGACGTATGTATATGTGTATATAATACCAATAAATACATATTCAATGCTATAAATGCTTATACAATTAAACATTAAAAAAAACATAAGATGTAAATAAAATATAAATACACACATACAGATGGTTTTAAGACGTTTTGGAGACATGTCAGAGAGGCTAGATTGAGATGGTTTGGACATGTACAGAGGAGGGATAGTGAGTATATTGGTAATAGGATGCTGAGGCTGGAACTACCAGGCAAAAGGCCTAGAGGAAGACCAAAGAGACGATTCATGGATGTGGTGAAGGAGGACATGAAGGTCGTTGGTGTAAGAGAAGAAGATGCAAAGGACAGGGTGAGATGGAGGCAGATGATTCGCTGTGGCGACCCCTGAAGGGAAAAGCCGAAAGGAAAAGAAGAAGAAGACATACAGATGGTATTGTGTGAGAAGATGACACACATATATACGCGCACGCATGCTGATGCGTGCACACACAGATGCAACAATGTAAATAGTTTTGATGGGAGATTTTGGGTTAGTTTTTTTTGTTTTGTGTTGGTTTAGGTTTTTTTTTTTGCATAATTGGCCTTGTTTTTGTGGCCTTTTCCTTAACTTTCTCCCCTATTCTTCCTCAATTTCCTTATTTTTTAATTCGATGGATATTTATTTATTTTATTTTTTTTTTTAAATGCGATGCACTAAATGAATGAATTGAATTGCCACATGAAATGAAGCGCGAAGTAGCAAGGGATCCCTGTACCATGTTTTGTGCCTCCATTATTGCGGCGGCTGTCCATAGTTGGGGCCGGAATGTCATTGATGCCTGTCGTGGCGGTAACTCTTGAACCCGGTGGTGAACACCTATGGTAAAGGGGGCTGTCTAGCTGAAAAGGAGGCTTATTGGGTCTTATTGGCCTGTGGGACCCCTGAGGCAGCAGACAGGTAACAGCAGGCCAAACGTGCAGCAGCCTGAGCTGTCACCAATGCACCAATTTTGGGCATGGGAGGAGTTCAGTAAGGGCATGGAAAGCGATTATCAGTTGGCCTCAAAAAGGTTTTGGATCACCATCCAATGCCTCACGAGGGGGAAGCGGTTCTCCATAAACACTGTTTACGGTGTAACTGAAAGCTGGGTTTTGGTTGAGGGTTCACCCATCACTGAAGGTGAGGTTGCCGAGGTAGTCAAAAAGCTCATTGGTGGTCAGGGGTGCATGAGTGGAGGAAGATGATGATGGTGATGATAATGATGACTTTTTTTTTTTTTTTTTGAGTCACTGAAGCCCATCCCAGCCAACTCCAGACAAAGGCTGGTATACATGCTGAACAGCTGTCTGAGCTGTCGCAGAGCCATTAATAGTCATTTTGGTAACATAGTGGGTCCTCATGTTAAAATCTATAAACTTAGGTGTCATTCATTCATTACAAGTATTGCTTAAGGCCATGCGTAACTGAAACCATTCCCAGCGCACTTTAGGTAGGAGATGATGGGTACAAACATTTCATCACATCGTTAACACAGATGCAACCAACCAGTCATATTTGCACCGCGGGGTATTCTGAGTAGCCAGATGACCTAATGTACATGTTTTGGGCGGTGGGAGTAATCTTTTAATTAGGTCTTGATTTTGACCATCCAAGCCAAGCTGAATCACGTCACTATCTGTATGCATGAGTGCAGCATCATTATTAGTTGGCGTTGATTTGCAATCCCAGATTTCACGTACAGCTTATCCACATGTTGCTTTTGAAAGCAAGCCACAAGCTTCTGAAAGCTAGGCACAAACCACCTAGCCACTTTAGAATGTCCATTAAAACCTAAATTAAATCTATCAAAGCAATAGGCAGAGGAACTCCAGCCAGGTTTGCCTGTGGATTTGCTACAGATGGAGAAATGTTCCACGTTAATTAGGAATGAGTGATCAGTGCCACTGTTAACGCTGTAAATGATGGTTTTATGATCCTGCACAGTATTAGAGGTTTTCGTAGTAGTTGCTAAATTATGAACTAACATGATTTAGCAATGAGACACAGCCATCTGGCTGTATGATGACGTGTTTGAACCAGTGGTATTTCCCTGTGGGCTAATATTCCAGGATGGGTTATTGGAGTTACAGTCGCCACTCTGAGTATTTCCGAACAACAGAACATCTCAACATGTTAAGTGCCTCTCAATTGATTGATTTTTATAAGTTATTTCCTCTTCTTTTCTCTCTTGTTTGAAGTCATTCTACTAAACTTTCTGAAGCTGTCCAGCCTACATATCTGTGTCTCATTCGTCGACTCATTCGTCGACTGCTTAATCCTACAAAGGTTATGGAGATGCTGAAGAACATCTCAGCCAACACTTTGTGAAGGCATGGTACACGCTGATCAGCTTGCTAAACTATTGTAGGGCCAACACACCCACAACCATTGACACACACATTCATGGGCAATTTGGAACTGCCAATTGGCCTAATGCTCTTTGGACTTAAAAGGTACCGGTAGTGAAAGCGCTCATATACCTAATTTGATGTATTGTGTATAGCAAGTGACAAAACACCTATAAGGTGTTTATTATATTCTCTCACAAACCAGCTTGAAGCGATTTAAGGGCTTCACTAACGTCAAGCTTCAGAGCACAGGAGTTTTGCAGCGTCGCATTTCCTGTGACGTCACATCGTTGACAAAGCCTCCACAGGAACTGCGAGATTGCACTGTAAACGTAAGGCTATATACCTGACACACAACACAAGCTCACGGAAAATTGGAAAAAAACAGACATTATAGTAGTTTTTTTTTTAAACCATGGATGAAGACAATTTCGTAGAAGGATTAGAAGGTTATTTATATGAACCACTGAAGAAAGACTATCCACATTTAGTGAAATTGGATCAGAAATGAGTACATCAGAGGGACAGCCCATGTAAGATGTTTTGGAGACAAAGTCAGAGAGGCTAGATTGAGATGGTTTGGACATGTACAGAGGAAGTATAGTGAGTATATTGGCAGTAGGATGCTGAGGTTGGAACTACCAGGCAGAAGGCCTCGAGGAAGACCAAAGAAGAGATTTATGGATGTGGTGAAGGAAGACATGAAGGTCGTTGGAGTCAGAAAAGAAGATGCAGAGGACAGGGTGACATGGAGGCGGATTATTTGCTGTGGCGACCCCTGAAGGGAGCAGCTGAAAGTAAAAGAAGAAGAAGAAGAAGAAGGACCAGGAAAGTGACGACTCGGAGGACGATATTGGAGAGTCGGCAGAAGCTCTTACACGGGAAACTGTAGTAAACAACCAGCAAATATTTGGTGCTCTTGTGGAAAATGTGTGCGTCAAAAAACCGATCAGGAGAGCTATTGTAGTAAACAACATGAATTGCTTGAGGAAAATATACTGACATTCTGCAATTGGCGATACGACTGTCAACGATATTACGTCACAATGACCTTTGACCCCGGTGAAAAAAGCCAACATGTCCGCACGCTGAACCTTCTTGAGCAAGGAATGTCAGACAGAAGAAAAGGAAATGCGGACTTATACATAAACTACCAACATCACGCGATGTTTAAAAGTTAATAATAAGGTATAGTGGATATATTTTTAGCGCTGTCACTTTTGGGTACAGGTTCCCTTTCAGGAGGCAACCAGAGTACTCAGAAAATACCCATATGAGCAAAACGGAGAACACGCAAACTCCACACAGAAGCACCCCAGCACGTGAATTGAACCCAGAACCCTCTGACTTCTACTTTCTTCTTTTCTTTTTGACTGTTCCCTTTTTTAGGGGTCCCCACAGCGAATCATCACATGTTTGATTTGATATAGGTTTTTATGTCGGGTGCCCTTCCTGACACAACCCTTTAGCAAGGGACAGAAACACGCTGACAGCTATGCAGCTCCTCTTTACGGAAGTCAGCATTGCTTCTTTTACATGAACCTCTCACCATAGACAGTGAGAGACATATCCAGCCTTTGATAACCCAGTTAGCTGCACTGGAGGGACAGTCACAACCTTGTGGAGAGTGGGACTCGAACCCCCACCCTTAGGATCAGCAATCCGGCACCTTTCACCACCAGACCACCACTGCCCCCAGGATCCTCTGGCGATGAGGCAGATTTGCTAACCACACTGTACATTCTATTTCCATTTATGGCATTTGGCAGATCCTCTTATTCAGAGTGACTTACATTGCAACTGAGAAATTGAGGGTTAAAAATATTGTTCAAGAGAACAACAGTGGTGATAGTAGGAAATTGAACCGTCGACCTTTGGATCAGTATCTCATCACCTTATCCAAGTCAGAACTGCTCCTGTATATAAAATGTTCCTGTTTCCATCATGAAACAAATATGTATTACAATTAGATCATTAATATAAACCCTTCAATTAAATTCATTCTGGATTTTTCTTTGACCTTCTATTATACAGAATTATTGCACAGCTCATTTGATTACTCAACACTGATTGGCTCATTCCAATATAGCAGCTATTTCATTAAACTGACCCATTGATAACTATAAGACTGTAGATCACATCATTAGAGAAAGCAATGAAATTATTTATAAATCATTCATCCATCCATTCATCAATCCATCCATCCATCCATCCATCCATTCATTCATTCATTTTTTTAACTGCTTAATCCTAATTAGAGGCACAGGGAGTCTGACACCAATCTCATCCTACTCTGGTCGAGGTCAGAGTACACCCCGGACAGTTCACCAGGCCATCACAGGACAGAAACATGCTAATGGTAAGCCAATGGCCTACTGTTTACAAACGACAGCAATGTTTCTTTTACATGCCTCTCACCACAGAGAGTGACGGACCTGGCCGCCTTTGATAACCCAGTTAGCTGCACTGGGGGACGGGGCAGCAGTGAAAACTTGGTGATCGTGAGGCTTGAACTCCTGACCTTTGAGGATCAGTAGGCCAGTACCCTACAACCGAGCCACCACTGCCCCATTTATAAATTAATAAAATTATTTTAAAGTCATTTCTTTGTAAGTAGCTGTGTCGTAAGGCTGATGTTCGTATATACACCATACATATAAACGCAAATATGGTATTTCGAGTGTATTTGATCCAACTGAAATGTTTTTCATTGTATTTTTGAGATACTATTCTAGAAAAAGTCGAGACGCAAGATTTTACACCCATCTCACTCTCTCTGTAACCACTTAATCCTAATTAGGGTCATGGGGAGGCTGGCACTCATCCCAGCCAACTCCTGGCGAGGGCAGAATACACCCTAGACGGCTCGCCAGGCCACCGCAGGGCGTAAACACGCTGACGGCTATGAAGCTACTCTTTACGAAAGTCAGCAATGGATCCTTTATAGCCTCACACCATAGACAATGAGAGACATGGCCGGCCTTTGATGACCCAGTTAGCTGCACTAGGGGGGGGCAAAGACAACCTGTTCAAAGTGGGGCTTGAGCCCCCAACCTTAGGATCAGTGATCCAGGAGCTTACCACCAGGCCACCACTGCCTATCCATCTTACTGCAAAGGCTAATATTGGCCCTTGGTAATAGGGCGGGCATATAAAGGCATGTCATGTGAGGTTCTTGCCTGGTTTTGTTTTAATGTGTATGGTTAGAACCTGTCTTACTTTGTTGGGGCTAGTTTTGCAATGACTGATTGAATTGCTGTCGACCAATCGTAATCCAATATTTAATTCAGATTATTTACTTGTGTTGGCTACAAGTTTTTTTAGTTCTTCACAGCTTGAGTTTGGTAATATTAACAGATTAAAAAGTGTAATATTTTCCACGTGCACACATATAAAACAGAATTATTACAATATTAACATAGTAACCTGACTTTTTCCCCATGTGACAGAAATATCTTGTTCCACACATTGTCGAAAGATTAAAATGCATTGAAATATGTGCATGCATATTTTATTCCACATTAAGATGCACTGCAAATTACATTAATCGTGCTGATATTAATCAAATCTAACTCCGTAAGTAGGACAACAGCCTGGTTTTAATATAAAATATCAGTCACCTCCAATCACCCTAGGACACTCATCACTTACTGGTGAGTTCTGCTTCTTTTGCAATTTAACTGCTGTAATATATGGGTCACAGCGTGACATATCACTTCTCTGCAGCCTCTCTTATATTTTAGCCTCAGTTTGTTACCAATTGGATTTTTTTTTACTTTTCTCTCCTATTCTACACCTCGAACTGGAATTACATTAACTGATTTTTACTGAGTCCTCCATCATATTCACACATTCCAGGAGGCATGGTAAAATAATTTGTTCTGAATGAACATGTGTTGGTGTGACAATATAGGGAGAGGCCTTGCAGGGTGTGTGCTGACCTCCCGAATTAATCTTAGCCTCCACATGGGCTGCAGTCACTTCACTTCCCGCTCGATTGGTCACGCTGTTTCAGCCCGAATGCTGATATGTTTTGTGGGGGTGTTGTGGGCATGTGGACACCTGCGTTCCTGTTATTGTAAAGGAGGTACGCGAAATAGTTGTGCCAAAGTGCTGAAGGCGATTAGCAGGAAACAGGATGTGGGATTGAAACGAGTCCGACGACAGGGTGAATGGAGAGATTTAGGTTGGACAATGAATAGAAAAAAATTCCAATGATTGCTAAATTGGTTCTCATGAAAAATAAGGGGGGGGGGACCGCACACAAATCCACATGAGGGAAAAAAGAGAGAAACCGAGGATTTATGCATGTGTCTATAATTGGAAGTCTAGTGGAGAAAACTGTGAACATTCCTTTGTGAAAGAATACTGTTTTTAAATTGGAACAGCTGAGAAACTATAGCAGGATTGTTGTTCTCTCACTTCCCATAAGAGTAATAAACCGATAGTTAGATGATGTCACTGTACTGGAGAATAAACTCGGTGCACTAGCATATAGTAGCTTTGCGCTCCATAAATCCATCAGGGTGCTCAGTGAATCAACAACAATGCACAGGAATCAAAGTGATGCAATTTCTCCCTCTACGTTACCACATTTCCTTTATGATGTGTGGATGGAGAACGTGGACACAGATGAATTGGATGGGGGGAATTACCACTGGGCCATGGAGGAAGCTAGCATGGCAGCATGGCAAGTACTTGTTGAACAGACACACCCACACTCGGATACAGGGAGCAGAAATGTTTACGTTTATGCATTCATCTGGGCCACAGTTATGCAAGATATGATACACACACACACACACACACACACACACAGAGTGAGAGAGCGAGAGAGAGAGAGAGAGAGCAGGTGGTCTATGTGTGTTTATCAGTCTACACTGATTTGTTGTGTTGTGCAGATACTCCACTGCACCGTGGAGTGATAACATTGTTCAGGTTTACGAAGCCTGACCTCCTTGCCTCAGTGAGCACTCATGCAGTATTAAGAGTGAACAGAATTTCAGCTAAAGAATTTATTTATTTATTAACTTTCCTTACAAATATTTTTTGAAACCCCTGCACTGTGAACTCTATGTCTATAACTGAATATTAAAAGGGGACAGTGATGGCCTGGTCATAAGGTGCTGGATTACTGATCCTAAGGTCTGGGTTCAAGCCACACTATCAGTGGGTTGTCACTGCTATCCCAGCCATTGCAGCTAACTGGGTTATGAAAGGCCAGCCATGGTGCCAGAGCCACAGTCTATGGTGAGAGGCATGTAGAAGGACTATTGCTGATTTTCATCAAGTGTAGCTGCTGCACTATGATGGCCTGGCAAGCTGTCCAGGGTGTACTCTGCCCTCACCCAGAGTCAGGTGAGATGGGTGCCAGCCTACCTGTGACCCCAATTAGGACCAAGCAGTTCAGACAATGAATGAATGTACATGAAAAATATATTTAAATGTTTATGATCACAGTTAATATCCTGCTGCAATAACACAGCTGCTATTGTTTTCACTTCTGTCAGTTTATCGCTTTGTATTTATTTATTTATTTAATATATTTTGTTGTATATATTCATTTACTTACATCTCTAGTACGGTTTGGGCAGTGGTGGCCTGGTGGTAAAGGGTGCTAGATCGCTGATCCTAAGGTTGGGGGTTCAAGTCCCACTCTTCACCAAGGTTGGAACCCCCCCCCCCCCCCCCCAGTGCAGCTAAATGTGTTATCAAAGGCCGACCATGTCTCTCACTGTCTATGGTGAGAGGTTCATGTAAAAGAACCACTGCTGACTTTTGTCAAGAGCAGCTGCATAGCCGTCAGCGTGTTTCTGTCCCTTGCTAAAGGGTTGTGTCAGGAAGGGCATCTGACATAAAAACCTGCGCCAAATGAAACATGCACAGATGATTCGCTGTGGCAACCCCTGAAAAAAGGAAAGTCCGAAAAGAAAAGAAAAATACATCTTTAGTACGGTTTGAAAAATCTTTTTCAAATTTTTTAGTGTAGCAAGATGGATCAAAGACTACAACAAGTGTATGGAAAATTACTGTCGGCCAAGTTCAAGATAAAAAAGAAAGTTGGCAATTTAATATAAAGGCTATATAGCAGACTGGTGCAATTCCCTCACCAAAGGACTCTAGGATTTTGTCAGCAAACGAGTTTCCATTATCAGTTACATCACAGGTGTCAAACTCAAGGCTTGTGGGCTAATTCAACCAACCAAATTATTTCATGCATCAAACAAGAGCTTTCAAAGAATATGATTATCGTACGTTCTGTGCATTGACCATTACCATGAAACCAAATTCCCCATTCTTCCATTAGGTGGCAGCAGCCAATTTTAAGTAAACAGCTTGTCATTCTTTACTTAAAGAAGATTGCAAGCTAACTTGTTGCTGGTAGGTGTTGTCAGACAATGCAGTTTAATATAAGAAAATTGCTTAAATAGTTTTATATCCTTTAAAAGTAGATAGTCAGTGATTACTCAGCCCTTAATCACCTTGAAATTTAGTGATTTTGTCCTCAATGAAAATAAGTTTGACATTATAGTAGCAAGATCTAGTTTTTCCAGCAACGGTCTTGTCCAGAAAAACTTTCACCTGCATCTTTTTCATTTACATTTTCTAGTGACAAGAATGAGAAACTGAGGACTCTTCAATTAGGTAATTGTTTCAGAGACACACACTCATTCATTCATTTCCCAAACCACTTAATCCTACTGTCACAGGGAGGTTGGAGCCTATCTCTACCAACATTCGGTGAAGGAGGAGACTACCATGAACAGCTGGCCAGAAAATTGCAGGACCAACACATTTACAACTTTTTACACGCCATGGCAACATTGAACACTAAATTAGCCTAAAGTGCATGTCTTTGGTCAGTGGTAGCAACCAAAGTACCGAGACGAAACCCACACTAGCGGCACAAAAATGTCCAAGCCCGGGACAAGAACCAGGACCTTCTTGTTGTGAGACGGATGTGCAATGCAACCACGCCACCATGCCACCCTCATAGGCACTCAAAAACATTAAATGTGACTTTAAACAGATGTATAAGTCACGGGTCGATTACAAATATTTTTTCGTTCAGAATTCATTCATTTTCTGAATAGCTTAATCCTAGTGAGGGTCATGGGGAGGCTGTTGCCCATTTCAGCCAACTCTGGGCAAGGGCAGAGGACACTCTGGACAGCTCACAAGAGCATTACAGGACACAAACATGTTGAAGGCTGTGCAGCTACTCTTGGTGAAAGTCAGCAATGGTTCTTTGACATGAACCTCTCACCACAGACATTGAGAAACATGGCCGGCCTTTGATAACCAAGTTAGCAGCACAGTGGGAACTGCAGTGACAAACCGTTGACAATGGGGCTTTGAACCCACAACCTTAAGATTGGTAATCCAGCACCTTACCAATGGGCCACCACTCCTCCAATTATGATATTTTTCCAATTTTAGACTCCAATCAGAATTTAAATCTCACTGTGACTGATTTCATACATGTTTTGACACACTATACTGTACTGTATATACTATGATTGTGGTTAATTCCCATAAACAGATGAATTTTCCTTTAGCTGGTGAAATGCTCTTGAAAAATATTATTTTGTGTGAGAGAGTAAATGTCAGATAAGGCAGAATCTAGGAAGCCTCAGGAATGCTGCAGGAGAACAAGAACAAATGTTCGACTACAGAAACCCAGGAGTACCGTTCCTGCTACAGCCTTCCTCATCCAACACGGCAACATTTATAGAGTGAACCACCTCAGATTCATCTCCAGATTTATGAGTAGCTGATACATTTTCCTTTAAAGGACAGATACTTTATGGGGACTATGTTTCAAACCAAAATGGAGTGATTTCTACTTCATTTCTAATGCACCCAATAGGCTGTTGAACTGGATAAAGTGTAAAATGGGGGCAGCCGTGGTCTAATGGTTAGCGAAGCAGCTTTGTGTTTGAAAGATTGCTGGTTTGATTTCCGAACCAGCAGGAAAAATGGGTGGTGGCAGGGAGGGTAACCCTCCTCCATTCTCATAGGTGAAGTGATCTTGAGCAAGGCACCCAACTGCTGTCCGGGCTCCATGATATGTGCCACTGCTGCATGTGCATGTGTGCTTACCTTGATTATTTCCCATGTGGAATTAACACATACAAACAAACAAAAAGTTAATTAAATTGGCGAAATTGTCAAGGACATTAAACAATAAAAAATTAGGGTCAAAGAGAGAGAAATGAATTGATGTTTTAATAAATTCAATGAGTGGGAAGTGGTGACTCTGTGTTAAGGCGCTGGATTACCGATCCTAAGTTGG
Organism: Plotosus lineatus; assembly: GCA_024760905.1. NCBI lineage: Eukaryota > Metazoa > Chordata > Actinopteri > Siluriformes > Plotosidae > Plotosus > Plotosus lineatus. The sequence continues at coordinate 17,565,519 of CM045728.1, forward strand.
GAGGTTCAAGCCTCACTGTCAACAGGTTATCACTGCTGTCCCCCAGTGCAGCTAACTGGGTTATCAAAGGTCGGCCATGTCTCTCACTGTCTATGGTGAGAGGTTCATGTAAAAGACTTCAGTCAAGAGTAGCTGCATAGCTGTCAATGTGTTTCTAGCCTGCGATGGCCTGACGAGCTGTCTGGGTGTACTTTGCCCTCGCCTAGTCGGCGGATATGGGCGCCAGCCTCCCTGTGATCCTAATTAGGATTAAGCGGTCAGCTAACTAGGACCAATAAACATCTTTTGCCACACTCCATGTTGGATTTCCTTCTTGGAAGAGTTTTGTATAATCTTTTCTATCACTATAATTGACAGTTCTCTTATTGGCTCTTATGTTGCCTTTCATTCCATCAAGTTCAACAGATTATTAAGACTTGGTACCATTCTTTTATCCGTGAAATAATTTATACTTTGGGTGGCACACTGGCATACTGGGTTGAACTTCCACTTCACAGCAAGAAGTTCATGGATTCAGACATTTCTCTGTGGAGTTTGCTGGTTCTCCTTGGGCTTGCAAGAGGTTCTGGGTATTCCGGTTTTCTCCCACAATCCAAAGACATACATATTAGGCTAACTGGCAGTTCCAAATTGCCTCTAGGTGCCAGTGTGGTTGGCTTAATACATTTTCACTAAACACTCACGATGTCAGTTTTGTTGGTTGGCACCAAGCAAAAAGTTGATGAAGATCCTGTAGGTACGGTGATTCTATTATTTTTGCTTGGCGTTGTGTATGTTGGGTATTGCATAGTCATATTTCTACCACACACTATAAATCTGTAACACTATAAGACTATAAATGTTTCCTTCTCACAAGCTTTTTGAAAAGGATCTGGCCTTGTTTTCAGGTTTATTTGCCCCCGGTTATGCAACAGAAGAGCTTATTGTTATCGAGGCAATTGCCTTTATAATAATGGCTTCAGTGTGGTGCATATCAGATTTATTCCACTCTATGGCAGCAGTTAAAGGTAACTCTATACAGGTAGACTCCTTTATATGCCTCAGGAGGAAACTGAGGAGAGAGAAAAAGAGAAGACAGAGGATGTGGAGGTTTTAATGAAGTCTCCTGAATATCACCAGAACATTGATAAATACTACTAACTCTCTAATCTATGTCTCTCTCAGGAGCTAGAAGGCTTAAATACAGGGAAACTGTATATACAAGACTTTATATCTACTGAAGGAACTAAATGTTATCATATTTTAAAGAGACACTTCACATTTCTCATTTTACTGAGGGTCACAATAATACATTTGAAGGTCATCAAGAATAGTCAAAAAGGAGCAACCATGAAACCTGCATGGCAAGATGATTAGTTCGGTTTATTATGTGTCTTCTTTATTTTTTACTTTCCTTTTCTGACAATACATGACAGTAACATGCAACTCACAATCTTTCTTGAGCCATGAACGGCACTTGAAATAGTTTCCCGCCACCTAGACAATGGATGGTGAATTATGTCTCATGGTAATGGTTCATGCAAAGAATGTATGATAAACATACAATTTAAAATCTCTTGTCGGCCACAGAAAATGAGTTGCTGGGTCAGAATTGGCCAATAGGCCTTATGTTTGACACCTGTGGTTAACATAGAGGTGAACCTGTCCATTCACAGCAGGAATATCTGGGTTTGAGTCCTGAGCTCGAGCATTTCTGTATGGAGTCTACATGTTAGCCTTGTCTATGGGTTTGCTCAGGGGTACTCGATTTAGGGTCCACATGGAAAAGGCAGCAATTTATGTGAGTAGGCTGTCCCAAATTGATCCTAGGAGTGAGTGTGAATGGATATGTGTGTTGGCCCACAATGATTTGGTGTACTTTGCCTTAGCCCAGTATCAGATATGCTTTAGCCTCCACGTTTGTGTAATGGATTAAGCAGATTAGCAAATGAGACAGAGAACATAAAGCCCCTTTTCATCTTGTCCTTTCGACTTTTCCCTTCAGGGGTCACCACAGCAAACCATCTGCCTCCATCTCACCCTATCCTCTGCATCTTCTTCTCTTTCACCAACTACCTTCATGTCCTCCTTCACCACATCCAAGAATCATCTTTTTGGTCTTCCTCGAGGCCTTCTGCCTGGTAGTTCTAACCTCAGCATCCTACTACCAATATACTCACTATACCTCCCCTGTACATGTCCAAACCATCTCAACCTAGCCTCTCTGACTTTGTCTCCAAAACAAATTTACATGTGCTGTCCCTCTGATGTGCTCATTCCTGATCCTATCCATCCTCGTTACTCCCAGAGAGAACCGCAACATTTTCATCTCTGCTACCTCCAGCTCTGCCTCCTGTCTTTTCCCCAGGGCCACTGTTTTTAAACCATACAACATTGCTGGCCTCAACACCGTCTTATACACTTTTCCTTTCATTCTTGCCAATACCCTCCTATCACACATCACACCGGACACTTTTCTCCAACCATTCCAACCTGCCTGCACACGCTTTTTAACCTCTTTTCCACACTCTCCATTGCTCTGGATTGTTGAGCCTAAGTACTTAAAATCCCCCACCTTCCTTATCTCTGCTCCCTGTAACCTCACCATTCCTCTTGGGTCCTTGTCATTCATACACATGTATTCTGTCTTACTGAAGCTAACCTTCATTCCTCTCCTTTCCAGGGCATACCTCCACCTCTCTAGATTTTCCTGCACTTGCTCTCTACTCTCACTACAGATCACAATGTCATCTGCAAACATCATTGTCCATGGGGAATCTTGTCTAACCTCATCTGTCAGCCTGCCCATCACCATAGCAAACACGAAGGGGCTCAGAGCTGACCCTTGATGCAGTCCCACCTCCACCTTGAACTCTTCTGCCACACCGACAGCACACCTCACCACTGTTTTACATATCTCATACATGTCCTGCACCACTCTAACATACTTCTCTGCCACTTCAGACTTCCTCATGCAATACCACAGTTCCTCTCTTGGCACCCTGCCATTTGCTTTCTCCAGATCCACAAAGGCACAATGCAGCTCCCTCTGAACTTCTCTGTACTTCTCTATTAACATCCTCAAGGCAAACACTGCATCTGTGGTGCTCTTGGCATGAAACCAGTGGTGGGTAAAGAAATGCAAAGTTAGTTGGTAAGACAAATAAAATGTAAATTGTGATGCATTTTTTTTAAACTTTAAAGGAATCACAGAAACAATGTGGCAATGCAGCCTCCCAACTTCTCCTTAATATCTAAATAACCACTGTAGGACAATTCTTCAATTCTCATCTTTCGTTTTAACATAATAATGACACAGTACTTATTTACATTGTTTTCTACAGAATTAAACCAGCAGCACATATGAATTAGTGTTCTTGTTTTCAATGTTGCTCTTTCTGGCCGAGGGCTAATTGAGGGCTTGAGCTCTCATCATAATTTATTCATATTTCACTTTGAATATAGAGTATTAAATACTGGAAACTATTCATTCATTTTCTGAGCCTATTTATCCAAATTAGGGTTCCAAGGATGCATCTAAGGTGACTCTAGGTGAGGGCAAAGTACACCCCAGAAAGCTCACCAGGCCATCACAGGGCAGAAACATGCTTAAGGTCACCCAGTGGCCTACACTTTATTATTATTATTATGGATGCTTGTATAGCACATTATTCATACACGCGTATGCTCAATGCGCATGAGATTATTGCGTTGTTCTATCCTTTTTGATGCTGAGCACCCAAACAACTCCCAAATTTTAACGTCATGGTATGACGCGGCCGGATTCGAACTCCGACCTTCCGGAGGATAAAGCGGACACGCTACCAACTGAGCTAAATCCCCAGTGAACTTATGTGAATTTATGAACAACAGCAATGCCTCTTTTACATGCTTCTTACAACAGTCAGTGAGGGACACGGATGGCCTTTGATAACCCAGTTAGCTGCAATGGGATGACAGCGGGGACAACTTGGTGATAGTGAGGTTTGAACACAAGCCTTCAGATCAGAAAGCCAGCACCTTACCACCGTGCCTTCACTGCCCCTACTGGAAATTATGCTCCATTATGCAGAGTTTATAAAGGCCCAGTAGGCCTCCGTCAGTCCCGAAGGACTATGGCTGCACTCTGGCTGGTATCCCGGCTGGTGATTCTGTCCAGTGCGCAGAGCCGGGGTAAGGAGTAATGGGGCTGTTACCCAAGCAGCAAGTCCCCGTTCTCGGTGCCACCAGAAGGATACAATGGAAAGGCAAGTGCCGATATGACTGGGTTCCAGTGCCACTGCAGGAGTTACCAGAACGTTACTGTGAACAAACTGCCTCAGGGGACTTCGACTCCCAATTAGAAACACACTGACGGCTTTGCAGCTACTCTTGTCGAAAGTCAGCAATGGTTGTTTTACATGCCTCACACCATAGACAGTGAGAGACATGGCCGACCTTTGATAATCCAGTTAGCTGCACTGGGGTGGTGGGGGTGGGGGGGCAGTGGCAACCTTGGGGACAGTGGGACTCGAAACCCCAACTATAGGTTCAGCGATCCTATGCCACTAGACCACCACTGACTCAACAAAGGTACAGGCAGGCTTAATACAAGGCAGCCCACAAAGCAGGATGGATAAACAGGAAAAAGGAAGTCCAAACAAAAAGTAAAAGTTAAAGAACCCAGGATTCAGGAAAAAAGGCTTGGACTTACTGTAATTGATTTCATAATAGGCTATAAAGAGAATAAATAGACATCTATAAATAGGTAAAGTAATCAGAACTTTCACTTAAAACGCCCACAAGTAATAATCATGTGGGCTTCTGAGGCTTCAAGACAACTCAATTATGTGGACGGCAGTGACTCAGACCATTTCATTTTATGTTATGTCATAGCACGTCCACCTTACGGCAAGAAGACCTGGGTTTGATTCCCGGGCTTGAGCGTTTCTGTTTTCTGTGTGGAGTTTGCATGTTCTCCTTGTGCTTTCGTGAGTTTCCTCCAGGTATTTTGGTGTCCTCCCACAGTCCAAAAACATGCACAACATATTAATTGGTGGTTCAAATCACCACTAGGTACGAGTGTGAATATTAATGGTTGTGTGTGCTGGCTTTGAGCTGGTCTAGGGAGCTGTCCAGGGTGTTCCTCACTCTACCCTCACCTAGAGTCAGCTTATATGGACACCAGCCTCCCCACGACCCTAATTAGGATTAAATGTATTAGAAAATGAATGAACGAATGAATAATATGTCATGTTATATGGCTTATAAATAAAGATACGCAGAAAGTAAGCTGCTTCAGGTCATGATTTTGTTGTCCTTCTCGCATTCCAGAATAGTTGAAGAATATCACATGATACGTTAAATACTGTATGCAACATATTACCTGTCAAGAGTACATGATATTTCACAATGTATTAACTTAAAGAAGAAGAAGAAGAAGAAGAAGAAGACAAGAAACTCGCCTAGGGATATGTAGGGATTAAAACAAATCTGTTAAAATCTTTCATTCCTTGGCAGTAAGGATGGAGATGGAAAAACAAAGCATTTCCAGGTGTGCTGAGAAATCCCAAAAATCACCCATGGCACGAAGTTCCCAAAGTTAGTGCAATTAAAAGGATAAAGTACTTATAGCCTCCCAAGACCTACACCGAAGCTTGGCATATCATGCAATTTCTTCATTCATTCATTCATTTTCTAAGCAATTTAATCCTGAATAGGGTCGCAGGGAGGCTGGTGCTTATCTCAGTCGACCCTGGACAAGGGCAGAGTGTCATAACACACACACACACACACACACACACACACACACACACATATATATGTGTGTGTGTGTGTGTGTGTGTGTGTGTGTGCGACTTCTAAAGCATTTGAACAAATCAGAATTTGTCCAAAAAATCCGGGATTTTTTTTGTCCCAGAAGTTGACCAAAATCCAGAAGTTAAACACTAAAAAAAGCACGAGAAAAAACGAGACCGATAGGGAGGGGAAATGTACGCTTTTCGGAAGTCCCGAAGTTGTTGATGCTATGCATCACCCTGATAAAGCTAGAGCTGTTCTGGGGAAGTCCGGAAGTTGTTGATACTATGTATCGCTGTGAACACCTTTAAAGATGAGGTCATGAGCCACTTCCGTAAGGTTTTGAAAAGAAGGCAGAAACAAGCCATGATAGAAATGTTCTTCAAGAAAAGAAAGGGACATCCTGAAGAAGAGTCATCCATGCCAAAACAAGTAGCAAAAGGAAAAAAAAAACTCCTTTGGCTGAGTTACCTGAAGCTGTTAGGGAAGGGGATCCACCTCCTCTCTCCCTCTCCAACATTTATGTATGCCAACTGCTTACTACCACAAAGGTAAAAATTCTTATCTTTATTGTTGTTATGCTTTAACTGCACTGTGTTTTTTATTTTAGTGTGTTATGGGTTGTGTTGTGAGAGACTCTGGTTTTTGCTCTCTCTCTCTCTCTCTCTCTCTCTCTCTCATTCTCTCTCTCTGTCCCTCTCACTCTCTCGCTCACGCTCTGTGTGCTGGAGAAGGGTGTGGCTGTCACACACGGGTGGAGCGCTAAACACACACACCTGATTCCACTTAATCACGGGCTATAAAGATGAGCAGAGCGCTCCTCCCGGTGCTAGAAGATTGCCCCTGTTCCCCATGATCTCTCTGGCTCTCAGCTTTGTGTTCCACCAGTTCCCGCTTTAGTTTGATTTCCGTGTTTCTCTGCATCTCTAACTATGACTATGATTTCCCCGTGTTCTAGTGCCTTCCCTGTGAACAATAAAGCACATCCGTTTCCATCACACTCTGTGTCCTGAATTTTTGGGTCCGGTTGAATGTTACTGGCATCATAAAAGGGCTAGAAGATTGATGATTTCTTAATGTGGGATTTTTCCCTACTGAATAATTCCCTCTTTTTTCATTAAGGTCTGATATTGTTAAAACAAACAAACAAACAAAAAAAAAAACCTCTGACTTTAAAAAGCTAAAGAAGCTAAAGAACATCCATCTTCATCAGGAGTGCCAATAATTATGGAGGGTAGTGTGCAATACTGTATATGTATATAGGGGGCAGTGGTGGTCTAGTGGTATAGGGTGCTGGATCGCTGATCCAAAGGTTGGGGGTTCAAGTCCCACTCTCCACAAGGTTGTCACTGTCCCCCCCAGTGCAGCTAACTGGGTTATCAAAGGCGGGCCATGTCTCTCACTGTCTATGGTGAGAGGCATGTAAAAGAACCATTGCTGACTTTCGTAAAGAGTAGCTGCAAAGTCGTCAGCGTGTTTCTGTCCCTTGCTAAAAAGGGTTGTGACAGGAAGGGCATCTGACGTAAAAACCTCTGCCAAAATCAAAAGTGCGAATCAGATGATTCGCTGTGGCGACTCCCGAGTAAAAGGGAAAAAGCCGAAAGGAAGACAGACAGTGTGAAATACCGTATATGTATATATATTGGAAAAACAGGATCAGAAATGAGTACATCAGAGGGACATCCCATGTAAGTGGTTTTGGAGACAATGTCAGAGAGGCTCGATTGAGATGGTTTGGACATGTACAGAGGCGGGATAGTGAGAATATTGGCAGTAGGATGCTGAGGTAAGAACTAGCAGGCAGAAGGCCTAGAGGAACACCAAAGAAGAGATTTATGGATGTGGTGAAGGAAGACATGAAGGTCGTTGGAGTAAGAGAAGAAGATGCAGAGGACAGGGTGAGATGGAGGCGGATGATTTGCTGTGGTGACCCCTGAAGGGAGCAGCCGAAAGGAAAAAAAGAAGGAGTATATATTGGGAAAACCTGCGTTCAAAAAAAGCTGAAGGTTGTAAAAAATGGAGGCGTTCATGTGAATGTGGTGGAACGTGATGATAGGGCTATCAAGTAAAACTGCAATCACTCCTCTGTTGATTTTAAACATTCAAATGCACTCAATTTCTTGTGTAATTTTTAGGAATTTCTTAGAACTATATGGTAGCTTCTGAGACATCCTATATATTTCATTCATTTTCTGAACTGCTTAATTCTAATTAAGGTCGTGGGAAGGCTGGTACCCATCTCAGCCGACTCTGGGCAAAGGAGTGGTACACCCTGGACAGCTCACCAGGCCATAGCAGGACCAACACTCACACAACGATTCATACTTTCACTCACACTGGCAATTTGGAACAGTCAATTAACTTATTGTGCATGTTTTTAGACTGTGGGAGGAAACCGGAGTACGCGGAGGAACTCATGCAAGCACGGGGAGAACATGCAAACTCCACACAGAAATGCCCAGGCTGAGAATCAAACCCAGGACTTTCTTGGTGTGAGGTGGATGTGCTCACCACTGCGCCACCATCCAAAATCCAGTGATCCCTCAGGACTTCATGCTTCAGTTTCTGCGGTTTCAGTGCTTCTTGGGTTTTTCAAAAATATTCAAAGAAAATTAAAAAATAAGAAAATTAAGAAAAAAATTGGGAGAAAGTTAAGGAAAATGCCACAAAACAAGGCCAATTATGCTAAAAACAAAAACAACCCCCAAAAAAAAAAAATAAATAAAATAAAATAAAATAAAATCCAAAAACCCCCAACAAAACTACTTACATTTTTATGTGAGGTGCACATCTGTGTGTGAGCGCGTGTTTATATTCATATTTTATTTACATCTTATACATTATTTTTGAATGTTTCATTGTTATTATAAGCATTTATAGTACTGAATATGTATTTATTGATATTAATTATTAATATACACATATACCTGTCTGTCAGTCAGAGGGGTTGATCCTACTTCGCAGAAATCGGCGGGGGTGTGTGTGTGTGTGTGTGTGTGTGTGTGTGTGTCTCGGTCCCCATTAACCGTGGAAAGTGAGGGATCCCTGTATTTATTTTATTTTGTTGTGTTTGTAAAACTATTTAAAAATAGTTTTCTCATAATTAGAACAATGCCACGTACCTGTTTTTGAACTCAAACTGTTGTTATGTCTTACCCGACAGGTATGTGACTGTAGCTGAACCATGCAACATTTAACAAGTAAGTGGACTCAGCCCACTTTGTTCAGATGGTGCTGCAGCAGTTTAGTGTTTAGTTTAGCTTTTTTTTCTTCCACACCTGAAGATGAGAATTTTACAAAGGATGCATCCTGAGGGGAAAAACACACTGAGGATTCAATTCAAATGGAAACTCTGCACATAAGTAAAAGCAAAGATTGAGCAAACTGGAGCAAACCAATTAAAATATTTTACAGTAGGTTAGACCTCTGGCCTGTTTAAGCCAGGAGACACGAACAGATAAAGGCAAAGGATGAAAGACAGAGAGAAACTGGTCATCATGATGAAGTCGATGCTTTCACCTCTCTACCGTTTTCCCTGCTCCTGGACATGGATGCTGCTCTCAGGCCTGTTGACTTACTGCTATAATATTAAGTATTAAATGGCTGATCTGTTCTCCTAATGCACACAGACCTGAAATACACTCCAGCACTGTTTATTCACACACACACACACACACACACACACACACACACACACACACACACATGCACGAGCACTTTGTTGAGACAGACATAACTTTATTCAGGACTGTAATTGAATACAGGCCGGCACTGTCTGATGTAGCTCCAGCTCAAGCTCTTTCCTCTGGAGGCTTGGCGTACTTGGCTGTGTTTCAGAAGGAGTATTTTGTGTTTTATTGCCCTCCCAGTCACAATAAACAATAAGCCTTAGCCTTCAGATCAGGCCTGGCCCCAGTCCAATCAACTAAAACACAAAGCACATGCATGAACTGCAAAGCATTTATGTCCCTTTTCGTTATGTATGGAAAATGTACAAATCACGAAAAGACAAACATAACACACACACACACACACACACACACACACACAGAAAAGTAAAAAAAAACTTCCGGAAATATAGAAAAGACAAACTTTTCATTCATTCATTTTCTGAACCGCTTAATCCTAATTAGGGTCTCAGAGAGGCTGGTGCCCAACTCAGCTGACTCTGGGCAACAGCAGAGTACACCCAGTACAGCTTGCCAGGTCATCGCGGGGCAGATTTTGGTTTTGGATTTTAATTGATAAATCCTGCACAATATATGTATACATGTGTGTGTGTGTGTGTGTGTGTGTGTGTGTGTGTGTATGTATGTGTGTGTGTGTGTGTGTGTGTGTGTGTGTGTGTGTATGTGTGTATGTATGTATGTGTGTGTGTGTGTGTGTGTGTGTGTGTATGTATGTATGTATGTATGTATGTATGTATGTATGTATGTATGTGTGTGTGTGTGTGTGTGTGTGTGTGTGTGTGTGTGTGTATATGTATGTGTGTGTGTGTGTATGTATATGTATATGTGTGTGTGTGTGTATGTGTGTGTGTGTGTGTGTGTGTGTATATGTGTGTGTGTGTGTGTGTGTGTGTGTGTGTGTGTGTGAGTGCAACTTGTCGGTCCATGATCTCGTCCTGATTAAGGATGAAAGATGATGTAAAAACCCGAAAACCACCAACATCAGCACTGAAAGTGAAACAGGCCCATGTGTATATCAGTCCAAGATCCCTCCATCATGTCCTCACATGTCACATGATCATATTTGGTCTGTATTTTACAAGACCATGCCTAATTAGGATGATGTGTTACAAATCATCAGAAAATGTTGATTTAAATTTATAAAGACAAAAAGAAAAAAAATATATTAGTATCCATACGTGCAAATGATCATACAAAACTCAGCCATAACATTAACACCACCTCAGAGATCTGCAACTAAGCAGCCCTATACACAGAACGAAGCAACGGGTGCAGTTTGTGCTACAGTAGTTCAGCGGTAGGATCAGACCAGACGTACCAGTCTACACTGCCCACCTCTACCAATGAGCACCCATCGTGCTACTTCGCTCGCTTTCATGGACCAGTAGGTACTTACTACAGCATACCAGGAACCTGGCATTTTTAAGATGAATAGACCCAGTGATTTAACTATCACAATATGGCCGTTGCTAAAGTCAAATCTTTACACTTGCTCATTTTTCCTACTTCCTCCACATCAGTTTCGAGAGCTGTGGCAGGTGATACTATCATAAGATACTTTTTCTTCCCCTTCACCTCTCAGTGGTCCCCCATAATGTTTTTAATGTTATGGCTGATTGGTGTATTTATCATTCATTTTCTGAAACTCTTGATTCTAATTAGGGTCGCGGGGAGGCTGGTGTCCATCTCATCCAACTCTGGGCGAGAGCAGAGTACACCCTGGACAGCTCGCCAGTCCATCGCTGGGCAGAAACACGCTGACAGCAATGCAGCTACTCTTGTTGAAAGTCAGCAATGGTTCTTTTACATGAACCTCACACCATAGACAATGAGAGACATGTCCGGCCTTTGATAACCCAGTTAGCTGCACTGAGTGACAGCAGTGACAACCACAGACAGTGGGGATTGAACCTCCAACCTTAAACTAAACTAATTCTTTATTGTCAAAGTACTTTTACATACATTGAAATTTGGTTTGTGCTCTGGGCACCTGTCGCCACTGTGCAGCGCCAGTTATTGTGTTGTTCTATCCTTTGATGCTGAGCGCCAAGCAGGAAGCAACAACTACCAAATTTTAACGTCTTATGGTATGACGCGGCCAGATTCGAACTCCGACCTTCCGGAGGATAAAGTGGACGCTCTACCAACTGAGCTAAAACCTTGCCACCAGGCCAACACTGTCCTGATTGGTGCATTTGGGCTTTTTTACACTTGAGCCTAGTGGCTCATCAGGCCGGTGCTTATCCCCGGTTTCTGTAGCGTGAAGCAACCGGGAGTTCAACTCCTCCTGGATGGGATGCTCGTCCATCACAGGTTACCTTCCCAGTATTTTATTTATTTTTTTTACTGGTACCCATGTATACTGCTGGATGAACAGACGCACACTTGTGGTTAAGACCTTGCCCCGGGGTCTTAGCACAGTGGAGGGCTAATTGGGATTTGAACACATAACCTCCCGATCATGAACCCAGTACCCTAACCACCATGCCACCAGCACCACAATTGGTGTATTTAATAAACCTTTATTTAACAAATCTTTATGGGAAATGAACATTGCAATAGATAAAAGAAATATGGAGAAAGGAGATGAATGGGAAATAAAAACAAATAAATAAATAAACAAATAAAAAAATATATTATTTTGAAGAGCCTAGTTAATGTCCTGATCTGAATCCCATTAAAATGCTGTGTTCGAACATGAAAAGGGCGGGTCTTGGCCTGGATTAAAATAATTTTGTAGGAAAAAAGCAATCTCCTGTTGCTCGAGCTGTTTGATTGCAGTTGTTGCTGCTGAAGGGAAACGACCATTTATAGAATTTATTCATTCATTCATTTTCTGAACCACTTAATCCTAATTAGGGTCGCGGGTAGGCTGGCGCCCATCCGACACGGGGTGAGGGCGGAGCACACCCTGGGCGGCTCACCAGGGTATCAAAAGGCAGAAACACGCTGACTGCCACGATAGACAGTGAAAGACATGGCCGGCCTTTCGTAACTCAGTTGGCTGCACTGGGGGCAGTCATTAAGTTTTGGGGGACAATACCCCCCCCCCCCCCCGTCTCTCTGTTATGGGAAGGCTTTCCAATAGGTTTAAGGGTGTGGCTGACGGCATTTGTGAGCACATAAAAGGTTCAGGTGCACTTTGTATTTGTATTTATATACAATCCTGAAATGCATTTCTTTGTGGCGCTTGTATGTTCTGCATGTGCTTGTTTGGGTTTCCTCTGGGTACTTTGGTTTTCCTCCAACAGTCCTGAGTCATACACATTGGGCTAATTGGCTGTTCCAAATCTGCCCTGGGTGTGAGCGTGAATGTCTGTGTGTGTGTGTGTGTGTGTGTGTGTGTGTGTGTGTGTGTGTGTGTGTGTGTGTGTGTTGGGTTTGTGATAGACAGACAAGCAAAAAAGGCTGAATGGTGGCTGAGATAGACTTCATATTTTCTTTGATCTGAGTAAGTTAAATGAGTTTGGCAAGTAAATAAATAAATAAATAAAAACATGCATGATAGTAAAAGCAACAGAGCATGGTACGGCTTAAACTCAGCAGTAAAGGCAGGAGTTGCAATGTACTCCCTTTTCGCTTCATTATAGAGTTCACGCTAACAGTGTTTACGTTTGTAAGGATGATTATTAAATATAAACACTTATACCCAATTTCTTTCAGCAAATACAAGGATCATTCACTTTCAGCGGTTAATTGGGACCGAGATCTCCATCATGAAACAAATATGTATTACAATTAGATCATTAATATAAACCCTTCAATTAAATTCATTCTGGATTTTTCTTTGACCTTCTACTGGTCCTTCTCAAAAAATTAGCATATTGTGATAAAGTTCATTCTTTTCTGTAATGTACTGATAAAAATGAAACTTTCATATATTTTAGATTCACTGCACACCAACTGAAATATTTCAGGTCTTTTATTGTTTTAATACTGATGATTTTGGCATACAGCTCATGAAAACCCAAAATTCCTATCTCAAAAAATTAGCATATCATGTTCAGGTAGTCTAAACGAGCTATTAACCTAATCATCTGAATCAACCAATTAACTCTCAACACCTGCAAAAGATTCCTGAGGCTTTTAAAAACTCCCAGCCTGGTTCATTACTCAAAACCGCAATCATGGGTAAGACTGCCGACCTGACTGCTGTCCAGAAGGCCATCATTGACACCCTCAAGCAAGAGGGTAAGACATAAAAAGAAATCTCTGAGCGAATAGGCTGTTCCCAGAGTGCTGTATCAAGGCACCTCAGTGGGACGTCTGTGAGAAGGAAAAAGTGTGGCAGAAAACACTGCACAACCAGAAGAGGTGACCGGACCCTGAGGAAGATTGTGGAGAAGGGCCGATTCCAGACCTTGGGGGACCTGTGGAAGCAGTGGACTGGGCTACAGGTGCCGCATTCCCCAGGTCAAGCCACTTTTGAACCAGAAACAGTGGCAGAAGCGTCTGACCTGGGCTACAGAGAAGCAGCACTGGACTGTTGCTCAGTGGTCCAAAGTACTTTTTTTGGATGAAAGTAAATTTTGCATGTCATTCGGAAATCAAGGTGCCAGAGTCTGGAGGAAGACTGGGGAGAAGGAAATGCCAAAATGCCTGAAAGCTGTTTTCTGTCAAAGGTTAACACTCCAAAATCCTCTCGTAATCAGCATCACGGTCCGAATCTGAAGATCTGAACTTTAGTGGCTCAGATTACCGGCCATCTTCAATTTAAATGTTTCAGAAGTAAAGCGTGCGATAGTGATCTACACATCATTCGAGCCAAAACCATTCTAGAGTTCAACGTCCAACCAGTGTGTACATATACAGGCACGCCATTAGCCACCTGAGTGTGCTACGCTAGCGAACCAGTTCCTGTGACGTTTTGCAGTAGGAAATCTTATTAATAATTATCGGTGAGGTGACGTCTGTTGGATTTTTACACCCGAACCTCGTGGCTCATCAGGCCGGTGCTTATCCCCGGTTTCCATAGCATGAAGCAGCCAGGAGTTCAACTCCCCCTGAATGGGACGCTAGTCCATCACAGGTTACCTTCCCAGTATATTTTTACTGGTACCCATTGATACTGCTGGGTGAACAGAGGCACACTTGCGGTTGAGACCTTGCCCAGGGGTCTTAGCACAGTTTATTTTATTTATTTATTTAAGGGACAATGTACAGGGACATTAAGCTCATAGAGACAGAGATGTACTGTACCAGATTATAGCTTAATAGCTAGTTTCCATCTGTAGTCCCTAATTTAGAACGGCCAATTAACCTACAGTGCATGTCTTTGGATTGTGGGAGGAAACCGGAGCACCCGGAGGAAACCCACACAAGCACAGGGAGAACATGCAAACTCCACACAGAAACGCCCAGGCCGGGAATCGAACCCGGGCCTTCTTGCTGTGAGGCGGACGTGCTAACCACTACGCCACCGTGCCGTCCGTGGGGGTCTCAGTGGGATTCGAACTCACAACCTTCCGATCATGACCCCAGAACCCTAACCAATACACCACCGGCCCCACTTAATAATTATATGATCTGATTTCAATGCGCATATCGGCAACATCTACAATAATGTTTCAGGTGTATCTTGATCAGATTGCTGAGAATAAAGTTAGAAACAAGAACTAAAATAAACAGGATAGCCAATGAACATGGAGGAAGTCACATGGTACACTGTATAGTGTATTAAATGATAATTCTGGCTTATTGTACACCACAGTAAAGAAAAGTATGGACTATACATTTATACAATCCTGAAGAAGACTGTTTTAGAAAGATTTATCAATTTATTTTAATGACAAGGAAGAAAAAATAAAAGAAATACATGGTTTTCATCAGAAGTTTTTGAAAACCTAAATACGGAAAATGTGTTTTTTCCCCGAAATAGATAAATGAGGTAACCACTGGTGACATTCCTGAAGTATAATATACCCGAAATGACCAGTCTTTTTCATTAACATGTACCTTTAACATGTGTTAAACTCTAAAAGGGCCAATGGTGGCCTCAACAAGTTGTCACTGTCCCCCCAGTGCACAACTGGGTTATCAGAGGCCAGCCATGTCTCTCACTGTGTACGGAGTGAGGTTCATGTAAAAGAACCATTGCTGACTTTCATCCAGAATAGCTGCATTGCTGTCAGTGTGTTTCTGCCCTGCGATGGCCTGGCGAGCTGTCCAGGGTGTACTCTACCCTTGCCCGGAGTCGGCTGGGATGTGCGCCAGCCTCCCCGTGACCATAATTAGGATTAAGTGGTGACAGAAAATACACTACAAGTCTTTTTCACCATCACACATTTTTACTGCTCGTTCAGGAATCAAACCAGCAACCCTTTAGTGCCAAAGCCACTTCCATAACCATCGGCCCACAGTTGCCCCCACATACATAAACCAGAAACAACTCGTCCTTGTCTATCAGAACCACACAACAGTCAAACATTCACACATCAGTACTACATCTTCATTCATTCATTCATGTTCTGTAACCAATTAATGCTAATTCGGGTTGCAGGGAGGCTGGCAACCATCCCGGCCGACTCCGAGTGAGGGCAGAGTACACCCTGGACAGCTCACCAGGCCAACGCAGGGCTGAAACACGCTAATGGCTTTGCAGCTACTCTTTATGCAAGTCAGCAATGGATCTTTAACATGAACCTCACACCATAGACAGTGAGAGACACAGCCGGCCTTTGATAACCCTGTTAGAGCACTGGGGGGACAGTGACAACCTTGTGGAGAGTGGGGCTTGAACCCCGCCAACCTTAGGATCAGCGATCCAGCACCTTTGCCACCAGGAAACCACTACTCCTGGGTTTTTCAAAAAAAAAAAAAAAATTCTGGGTGCATTTCCTTTTAACTTTTGAAACAAATAACAGTTATAATTAAAGTCTGCTTAAAATCTACACCAATAAACACCTTATAAATAACTCTGCAGCTGCAAAATATGCATTAAAGACATTTGTTTGTGAGTGCCAGTGAAATGACACTAAACTAAATTAATGGTTGTTTTTGTATCAATAAGTTTTTAAAACTCGACTGCAGATATGCAGTAATATATTCTTAAACTATCATTATCCTCCAACAATAACAAACACACGCTGAATTATTCCAGACTTGTGAATATGTAACACTATCTGCATGAATAATTTTTTATAGATTTTCTTTTTGGTAATTCGCCAGCGCCTCACTTTTCCAGGACACTGTAATTTATTTATTGTTTTTCTTGAATAATTAATGATTGTTTTTTTTTTTTTTTTTTGCATTTTTCCAATAAACAATTTATCTGTTAATTAATACGATCAGATAGGTGTGACGCCTTGTTGAAAAGAAAACCCGCTCATCCAGAGCTCATCGCCTGTGCAGGTGGAGGCCCAACAACCCCCCCTCACCACACACACACACACACACACACACTTGCCTTTTGTCTCTCACGTTCTCCCTCTGGCTGTGTGCATCTGAAGCATGTATTTGATTCCGTTCATCAGTATTGATTTAGATGTGCAAAATCAAGTAGGTTTCAGAAAATAATTTTTATATTATAATTATAATCCATTTAACATTTTGCATCTGAGTTAGGTGCTTATGGAAATTCTGTTGAACAGAAAATCTTAATTTGATAACTTGCGCGTCTCTGCGTGACTTTCTTCCTGTACATGTGTAGATTTCCTTTGGGTGATCAGGTTTCCTCCCAAAATCCAAATAATTGCACAATATGCTAACTAATCTTTCAAACTGCAACTAAGCATGAGTGTGAGTGTGACTGTGACTGGTTGTGTGTTGGCCCTAAGATGATTTGGTAAGTGTTCAGGGTGTACCCCGCCTTCACCACCCTGCAACATTAGTAGGATTCAACGCTTTGATAACTGAGTGTGGCAGTGGTGGCCTGCTGGTAAAGGTGCTGGATCGCTGATCCTAAGCTTGAGGGTTCAAGCCCCACTGTCAAAGGGCTGTCACTGTCCCCCCCAGTGCAGCTAACTGGGTTATCAAAGGCCAACCGTGTCTCTCACTGTCCGTGGTGTGAGGTTCATGTAAAAGAATCATTGATGACTTTTTTTGACGAGTAGCTGCAAAGCCGTCAGCGTGTTTCCATCCTGCAATGGCCTGGCGAGCCGTCTAGGGCAGGGGTGGGCAATCTTATCCGCAAAGGGCCGGTGTGGGTGCAGGTTTTCACTTCAACCAAACAATAGTCACACCTTCCACCTGTTTCCACCAATCACTGATCAGCAAAAGAAAAGAAAAGAAAAAACCTAGATTGGACATTACTGTTTCAATTCTGAAGTGCCGCCATCTTTGTGAGATCACCTTGCTTTAAGTCTTTAACAGTAATGTCATCTCACCAAGATGGCGGCACTTCAGAATTGAAACAGTAATGTCCAATCTAGGTTTTTTCTTTTCTTTTCTTTTGCTGATCAGTGATTGGTGGAAACAGGTGGAAGGTGTGGCTATTGTTTGGTTGAAGTGAAAACCTGCACCCACACCGGCCCTTGGCGGATAAGATTGCCCACCCCTGGTCTAGGGTGTACTCTACCCTCGCACGGAGTCGGCTGGGATGGGCGCCAGCCTCTCCGCGACCCTAAGTAGGATTAAACGGTTACAGAAAATGAATCCAAGCTTCGATTTGCCAAGAAATCAAATTCACTCCACGGTAATGAACATGTGACAAAGAAAAGCTTCGAATTTTTTTTTTCTGAAGCTTGTTAGAAATTAATCAGCCACAGCGCTCATGTTTCCTGTAATAACACCTGCTCTGCTCACCTGTTTGTCACTTGTCGGATTCATCACTACATCGGTAACTTTTCGACCTGTGCTTCACACTCTTTTGAAGATCAGACACAGTGTTCCTGTCGCCACGACAACGCTAACTCTCCCATGCAAATCTTTCAAAAAAAAAAAAAAAAAAGTTTTTAAAATGAGAAAATAAAGAAGAAAAAAATAACTGACATTTTCTTTTAGCCTTCCCATGTGTAATTTCTCATTTCAAAATAAATAAATAAATAAATGAATAGATTCTGAAGACTCAGACACAAGCAGAGCGCACATAAATATCTCTGTTCTTTTCCGTTTTTTTTTTTTTTTTTTTTGGGTTCTGCTGGAGCATGTCTCCTAATCATACCACTGTGTTCCCAGCTCCTGACATATGGTGCTTTCATCCCCGTGTCTCCGCATTCTCTTACTCGGTTAGTAATTTCATTGTTTTGATTCGTCCCCTTTTGCTTCTCTGTCTCTTCTAGAAAGAGAGACTGACTTAAACCGTGTGTAATTAGTGACTATGATGAATTACAGTGAATGTGTTCTCATGGGGCCGGAGTAGAAGTCACACTTAAAACAATTCGCCTTTCCGCCATCCTAAATGAGCTGTTTCTGCTGACAGAGTCAACAGGCATTCTGGGACTTTCTGCCTTCTGCTTCGTGTTGGTAAAAATGCTTAGCAATTACAGTAGAGTGCTGTTGTGTGTAAATTAAGATATCATATCTAATTAAATCTCCCAAAAGTCACTTGTTCTATCTCGTGACTAAAACAGCAGTGTCTGTATGCTCGCTGCACCCGTTCTGTGCTCGCCATGAGGTCAAACTTTTTTTTTTTTTTTTTTTTTTTTTTATAACTCTTTACACCTGAGAGGGGCAAATCCTGACGCCAATCCAGTACTAAAGGTTTCTGTTATACAGGTGATTCCGTGGTGGTTTGTCATGAGTTCCACGAACTCCATAAAATGTTATGACTTTCCAAATGCTAAGAAATGGGATGTAATAGGTAGAAAGTGAACAGTTGAAGTTGAGATGTTAGAAGCAGGAAAAATGAGCAAGTACAGGGATCCCTCGCTTTCCGCAGTTAATGGGGACCAAGACCCCCCCACAACCACCGATTTCCACCAAATAGGATTCCCCCCCCTGACTGAAGTATACGTACATGTATATGTATATATTTCTGTCTGCCTTCCTTTCGGCTTTTTTCCCTTTTACTCGGGAGTCGTCACAGCGAATCATATGATTCGCACATTTGATTTGGCGGAGGTTTTCACATCGGATGCCCTTCCTGTCACAACCCTTTTTTTGCAAGGGACAGAAACACGCTGACGACTTTGCAGCCTACTCTTTACGAAAGACAGCAATGGTTCTTTTACATGAACCTCTCACCATAGACAGTGACAGACATGGCCCGCCTTTGATAACCCAGTTAGCTGCACTGGGGGAGACAGTGACAACCTTGTGGAGAGTGGGACTCGAACCCCCAACCTCTGGATCAGCGATACAGCGCCCTATACCATTAGACCACCACTGCCCCGTACATGTATATGTGTATATAATATCAATAAATACATATCCAATGCTATAAATGCCTATAATAACAATTAAACATTAAAAAATAATGCATAAGATGTAAATTAAATATAAACACACACACATACAGACATGCGCGCACACACACACACAAAAATGCAAGTAGTTTTGTTGGGGGGTTTTGGGTTGTTTTTCTTTTCTTTTCTTTTCTTTTGTTGCCATAATCGGCCTTGTTTTGCAGCATTTTCCTTAACGTTTTCCCCTATTTTTCCTCAATTTCCTTATTTTTTATTTATTTATTTTTTTGATAAATTTTTTAAAAACCGGCGATGAAGCTGCAGAAGCTGAAGCTCGACGTAGCGAGGGATCACTGTATATGTATAAGTAACTTTGACAAGGGCCACACTGTGATGATGAAAGGACAGCGTTTATTAATCCCCAGGGTTTGTGGCTTGTGGTTTGTTTGGCCAGTGGCATAGTGGTTATGGTGCTGGGCTCATTATCGGGAGGTTGTGGGTTCAAATCCCTGTTTGAGCCTCAGTGTACCCTGGGCAAAGTCTTAATCACAAATGTGTCTTTGTCCAACCAATACTATAAATATATACCGGTAAAAATATACTGGGAAGGTAACCTGCGATGGACTAGTGTCCCACAGTGGTGCACAGTAGTGGGATCACCAGCTGTGGTCTAATCCTATAGAAGAAGCTATAACAACTCATAATGGCCATGATGGGAAGACTCGGAACACTCAGAGCATTGCATCATGTTGTATATGGGGCTGCCTTCCCACAGACCACTCAGGTTGCATTAATATCATGGCTCATTGATGTTTTATGCTTACACTATATCCAGCTTCATGTAATGTATCTACTGTATAGATTCAGAGAGAAGAGGAAGCGGATAAAGATAACTATGACATTTTAAATGCAGAGTCTTCAACTAAAATCCTCTGATAGGAATTTTTTTAAAAACAAGGTTTAACACCCAAACTCATAGATGGAAATATAATGAGTAGCGGGAGCAGAAAGCGTGACTGTGTTCACTAATATGGCTGAAATAATAAAAAAAGAACTTAATGCAATCCCATAGTGCAATGAGAGATTAAGCCCTTTTTAATTACTACCAATCTCTCAGGTATTGTCACACAGTCAAATGAAAGTCAGAGGACAGAGTATCAAGAACTTTGAATGTAATAGATTATGTACTGAGCACTTATTTCTGGCATCTTTTTTCCCTGTTGATGAAATCAGTTGGAATTTCCCTCCTTTCCATCAAAAGTTCTGACCAACTACTAGTAATTTAATTCATTCATTTCCTGAGCCACTTAATCCTACTTACGGTCTCAGGGAGGTTGGCGCCCGTCCGATCCGACTCTGGGCGAGGGCAGAGTACACATTGGACAGTTCGCCAGGTCATCACAAGGCAGAAATCTGTGGACGGCAATGCAGCCGACTTTTGAGAAAAGTCAGCAATAGTTCTTTTACATGAAACTCACATCACGGACAGCGAGAGACATGGCCGGCCTTTGATAACCCAGTTAGCTGAACAGAGGAGACAGTGGTGACAGTGTGGCTTGAACACCTGACCTTGGGATCAGTAATCCAGCACCCTACCTCCCCACCATCACTAATGCAACTAGTTGACACCTGCAACTAATTTCATTAAATCATTTTAAGAAAAAAATAATTTGTGAGAAAGATAAAAAAAACAAACAAAACCCAGCTGTTTGGTTCTAACACAGTGTGATGTTTATTGACTATTATTTATTATTTTGCACATTGGCTTTTATGCATCTATGTGCTGATTGGCTTTAATGCATCATGATGCTGATTGGCTATTATAAATCGTGATGCTGATTGGCTGTTGTGCATCATGATGCTGGTTAGCTGTTCTGCATGGCAATGCTAAGGTACTCTTATATATTGTGATGTTGATTTACTGTTATGCATTGGCTGTTATGTGTCATGATGCTGATTGGCTGTTATGAATGGCGATGCTGGTTGGTTGTTATGTATTGTGATGCTGATTGGCTGTAATGCACCCTGATGCTGGTTGGCTCTAATGCGCTGTGATTTTGATTGGCTGTTATGCGTTGGCTGTGATATGTCATGATGCTGACTAGCTGTTATGAATGGCGATGCTGGTTGGTTGTCATGCATGGTGATGCTGATTGGCTGTTATGCACTCTGATGCTGATTGGCTCTAATGCATTGTGATTTTGATTGGCTGTTATGCGTTGGCTGTTATGTGTCATGATGCTGACTGGCTGTTATGAACGGCAATACTGGTTGGTTGTCATGCATGGTGATGCTGATTGGCTGTTATGCACTCTGATGTGATTGGCTCTAATGTATTGTGGTTTTGATTTGTCTGTTATGCATCATGATGCTGGCTAGCTGTTCTGCATGGCAATGCTAAGTTGCTCTTATATATTGTGATGTTGATTTACTGTTATGCATTGGCTGTTATGTGTCATGATGCTGATTGGCTGTTATGAATGGCGATGCTGGTTGGTTGTTATGTATTGTGATGCTGATTGGCTGTAATGCACCCTGATGCTGATTGGCTCTAATGCACTGTGATTTTGATTGGCTATTATGCGTTGGCTGTGATATGTCATGATGCTGACTAGCTGTTATGAATGGCGATGCTGGTTGGTTGTCATGCATGGTGATGCTGATTGGCTGTTATGCACCCTGATGCTGATTGGCTCTAATATATTGTGATTTTGATTTGTCTGTTATGCATCATGAAGCTGGTTAGCTGTTCTGCATGGCAATGCTAAGATGCTGTTATATATTGTGATGCTGATTTATTGTTATGCTTTGGCTGTTATGTGTCATGATGCTGATTGGCTGTTATACATGATGATGCTGATTGACTATGCACTGTTTGGAAGAAATGTGTGGTAACATCTGGAAATGTAATTTTTAAGTGTATCATTTGCTGTTGCAGTTTCATTTTGTTTTACCGAAATAACTTTTAAATGACAAAAGGACATCAAAATATTTTTGACAGTGCTTCTACTGATTTTTTCAGAGAACACGCCTTAAGAATTAAAGTACTCAGTCATTTATTTTCTAAAACGCTTACTGTATTATTAAGGACTATAAGGCACACACTCAAAGTCCTTCTCAAAATTGACGGTGCGCCTTATGTATTGACGAAGCCGCACCACTTGATGGATTGTCGGAGCATTACGGTTATCATAGTCAGGTGCCTCTCTGAGTAATAGGAGGGATTAATGCAGTATCTATACACACTACAGGGAACGAGAAGTCATTTTTCACTGTAGTACTCGGCTGCCAGGCTAATGGCCAGAAACTACCACCCATGGCCATTTTCAAGAAGAAGAAGACTTTGCCCAAAGAAAAGTTCTAACCAACGTCGTCGTCATCATCAAGGCGAACCTAAAGGGCTGGATTGACGAGGAGAAGATGGGTAAATGGCTTGGAAAAATTTACGTCAAGGGACCGGATGGCTTTTTCCTCACAAATCTCTGTCCCTATTGATCTACAATTCCATGTGTGCACATGTCTCTGATAACATCAAAACTCAAGTGAAGCAAATAAATTCGGAGGTTGCCATCATTCTGGATGGATTAACCAAAGAACTCCAACCGCTACCAACACACATTCACCAAGACAGGAAGGAAACGCCGGGCGAGTTACACCACAATCTGCCAATTAATCTCAGTTGCTTAATGTACCTTATAATCTGGTGCGCCTTATGTGTGTGTGTGTGTGTGTGTGGGGGGGGGGGGGTTGTGGTCCGGTGCGCCTTCTAGGCTGCAAAATACGGTAATTAGGAGAGGCTGGTGCCAGTTCATTTTCAGATCATTTTCTGTAACCGCTTAACCCTAATTAGGGTCATGGGGAGACTGGTGCCCATCCCAGCCGACTCCGGGTGAGGACAGAGTACACCCTGGACAGCTCGCCTGGCGATTGCAGGGTGGAAACACGCTGCCGGCTTTGCGGCTACTCTTGTCAAAAGTCAGCAAAAGTCAGCATTTGCAGCCTCACACCACAGACAGTGAGAGACATGGCGAGCCTTTGATAACCCAGCAAGCTGGACTGGAGAGAACAGTGACAACCTGTGGTGAGTGGGGCTTGAACCCCCAACCTTAGGATCAATCATTCAGCACCTATACCACTAGGCCACCATTTCCCAAGGTTGGTGTCCATCTCAGACAATTCTGGGCAAGGGCAGGGTACACCCTAGGCAGCTTACCAGGTCATCCCAGGGCCAATACTCACACAACCATTCACACTCACACTGGGGGAACAACCAATTAGCCTACTGTGCATGTTTCTAGACTGTGTTTGAAAATCCACCGGAAGTAGAATCACCAGAAGAAACCCATGCAAGCATGTCGAAAACATGCAAACTCCACACAGAAATGCCTGCACTGGGAATTGAACCCAGGCCTCCTTGCCATGGTGGTAGGCCTCCGTCAGTCCCGAAGGACTATGGCTGCGCTCTGGCTGGTATCCCGGCTGGTGATACCCCCAGTGCGCAGAGCCTGGGTAGGGAGTAATGAGGGACAGGCTGTTACCCAAACAGCAAGTCCGTCCCCCCCCCGTCTCGGCGCCACCGGAAGGATCCAATGGAAAGGCAAATGCCGATACGACTGGGTTCCAGTGCCGCTGCAGGAGAGAATCTACGGTCAATTTAGAACGGCCAATTAACCTACAGTGCACGTCTTTGGATTGCGAGAGGAAACCGGAGCACCCGGAGGAAACCCGCACAAGCACGGGGAGAACATGCAAACTCCACACAGAAACGCCTGCACTGGGAATTGAACCCGGGCCTCCTTGCCATAAGGCGGAAGTATTAACCATTGCATCTACGTGCTGCGAGAATTAAAACATTCACAGAATAATTTATTAGTTATAAACAGAAAAAAGCCAGTGTACAAAAGTCAGAAAGGGAGCTTTGCTGAATGTTAGCTTATCGTTCATTATAGAAATAAGCAGGATATCATGGCAGAGCATCTCACCAGACCAGAGTATTCAATAGTTTCACTTCAGTTTCAGTTTATTTATTTGAATGGCACTTTTTACAACTGACATTTACAAAGTACAGAATAATTAAACATTTTCTACACCCGCTGCACATCGTAATGAGCATCTCCTGCGACAACAGCGGAAAGGAAAAACTCCTTGAGAGGACTCGGGCCCAAAAGGGAAACCCGTCCTCCTTTGGTTGGAACCATAAGGATAGAAATCATATCAAAGAAACTTCATTACAATAGCTTCGTTGTTTATTGTATTCGATATCTAGGCTCTCCATCCTAAGTTTTCAGTTAATAATCCACATGTGATTCCTCTTGATGTCCAGTATCCGCCATCGAAGTTCCTGTGAATAAGATGTTACGCCGGCAACAGTAAAATGTGAACAAGATCAAGCGCATCAGTATAAATTTGTAATCGAATGATAGAAAATATGGGTAGTGGTGGCCTGGTGGTAAAGGGTGCTGGATTGCTGATCCTATGGTTGGAGGCTCGAGTCCCACTCTCCACAAGGTTGTCACTGTCCCCCTAGTGCGGCTAACTGGGTTAACAAAGGCCGGCCATGTCTCTTACTGTCTATGCTGTGAGGTTCATGTAAAAGAACCATTGGTAATTTCGACAAGAGTAGATGCAAAGCTGTCAGCGTGTTTTTGTCCTGCGATGGCCCTGTGAGTTATCCAGGATGTACTCTGTCTTCACCGTGAGTCAGCTGGGATGTGCGCCAGCCTCCCCGTGATCCTAATTAGGATTAAGCAGTTACAGAAAATGAACAGAAATGATGATAGAAAATATGGGCAGAGGTGGCCTGGTGGTAAAGGGTGCTGGATCGCTGATCCTAGGGTTGGGGGTTCAAGCCTCACTCTCCACAACGTTGTCATTGGTCCCCCCCCCCCCCCCTTCAGTGCAGCTAACTGGTTTACCAAAGGTCGGCCATGTCTCTCACTGTTTATGGTGAGAGGTTCATGTAAAAGAACCATTGCGGCGTTTCGACAAGAGTAGCTGCATAGCCGTCAGCATGTTTCTGTACTTTGCTAAAGTGTTGTGTCAGGAAGGGCATCCGACGTAAAAACCTATGCCAAATCAAACACGCGATGATTCGCTGTGGCGACCCCTGAGGAAAAGGGAACAGCAGAAAGGAAAAGAAAACAAAGCAGAATGATAGAAAATGACTAAAAACTTTCTGACCAATCAGATTTGAGGATTCTGTAGTATTGAGTGCAGGTGTATTACGTCCATAGCTTTGAAGTTTCTGTGTATGAATATCTCATTGTGCATGTATTTCAGCACCGGTACACATCTTCCACAGCTGTTTGACTAATCACAAAGAGATCAGATTCTTTGAAGAAGAAGAAGAAGAGGACAAACACCTGGATGTCTCTTAACTGAAGTGCTGAAATGTAACCCTGCATCGCTGCTGATTTCTAATTCTTGTTTCTATGAGATAATTGACACTGTTTTATGAATCATCCTTCTGTTCTATGAGGAGAGCTTTGGAGCCTCTTCAGGTGGTTGCGCAGGTGTTTAACTGGGCTGGATAAGAAAATTGACTTTCCCTTAATCCCGCCCTTAAGGAGAGAAGAGGCTCATTTAGGCTGTGAGAGGAAGAACTCCCAATAAATGTCCTTTATTTTGCATACAAAGCGCGGATTAGTCGAGCTCTTGGGGTGGTTCTGCGGGCAGACCGGAAGACTTTTTTTGTATGTTTGCTGGAATTTACGTATGGGTGTCAATATCCTGATTAGAGCCAGGTCTTTTTACTATGCAAAATAAAATATCCTGAGCACGACTAGCCCGAGTAAACAAAGGAAAAGAAAAGAAAAGAAAAGAAAAAAAACATCGGCACAAGAATCACAATGTGTCAAGGACAAGTAGGTGTATAAAGTGCCTGACTCAGTCTATTGATCATGGGGAGAGAGGCCGTATGGAGATGGGCCGGCCGCAGGTGGCTGAGTGATGAGAACACACGGCCTGGCTCACCTGTGCCCGGCAAGAAACCGAGTACCATGCCATCTGACTGATGAGGACACTCATGCATGTGGACAGTTGGCCCATGTACACAGAGTAACAGGGAGGGAAGCTGGCTCTTCATCAAGCCCTGCCTCTACTGGGGATGTGTCAGCAGAGAGCGAGGGTGGGAGAGAGAGAGAGAGAGAGAGAGAGAGAGAGAGTGTACAGAGAAAAGAGAGATGAGGATGGAGAGACCTCTTATCTAACACTGTGATGTATAATGCACTTGCTCTGCTTCTGTGTGTAGGACAGAGAGAATTGTAGATGGAGGCTCTGGAAAGCATTCATTACGAAGAGTTCCTTGAGGGAAATATCGATCAGAAAAAATACGGTACATTAGTTGCCGGGAAAACATGTCTGAAAAGACCTGAGCTGGCTTAATTGTCTTAATTAAGGCATGGATTTGTTTAAGGGCATTCGCAAAAGCAAATACTGAGGACTGGTTTGGTCAAGTTCAAAGTTAGTCATGTTTTATTGTCATTAGAACAAAAATATGAATGATATGAACTAGTTTTGAGATTCCTTGAAGTTAAATCTGTGGAAACGTCTAACAGAGAGGTAGGTGCAAAGTGAGAAAGCACACACACACACACACACACACACACACACACACACACACACACACACACACACACACACACTCACACACACAACCCATTCACACACCCACACACAGCCACACACACACACACACACTCACACACAGCCACACACACACACACATACAGACATACACACACACACACATACAGACATACACAAAACACACACACACACACACACATACAGACATACACAAAACACACACACACACACACACACACACATACAGACATACACAAAACACACACACACACACACACACACACACACACACACACACATACAGACATACACAAAACACATACACACACACACACACATACAGACATACACAAAACACACACACACACACACACATACAGACATACACACAAACACACACACACACACACACACACACACACACACACACACACACACACTCAAATCCCTTTCAGAAAAGCTCATAATGAGTATTTGCGATCTGCCATTGTAAAATAGATCAGTATCTGAAGCCATACTTTACACAACCGGCCTACAACAAAAATATTTTTGCAAAAGCCATGTTTGTGTTGTATGAAACTCACTTTTTATCTTCTTCTTCTTCTTGGCCTTTCGGTTTTTCCCTTCAGGGGTCGCCACAGCGAATCATCTGCCTCCATCTCACCCGATCCTCTGCATCTTTTTCTCTTACACCAACTGCCTTCATGTCCTCCTTCACCACATCCATGAATCTTCTCTTTGGTCTTCCTCTAGGCCTTCTGCCTGGTAGTTCCAACCTCAGCATCCTACTACCAATATACTCACTATCCCTCCTCTGTACATGTCCAAACCATCTCAATCTAGCCTCTGTAACTTTGTCTCCAAAACGTCTTACATGTGCTGTCCCTCTGATGTACTCATTCCTGATCCTATCCATCCTCGTTACTCCCAAAGAGAACCTCAAAATTTTCATCTCTGCTACCTCCAGCTCTGCCTCCTGTCTTTTCCCCAGGGCCACTGTTTCTAAACCATACAACATTGCTGGCCTCAACACCATCTTGTACACTTTTCCTTTCATTTTTGCCGATACCTTCCTATCACACATCACACCGGACACTTTTCTCCAACCATTCCAACCAGCCTGCACACACTTCTTCCCCTCTTTTCCACACTCTCCATTGCTCTGGATTGTTGAGCCTAAGTACTTAAAATCCTCCACCTTCCTTATCTCTGGTCCTTGTAACCCCACCTTTCCTGTTGGGTCCTTGACATTCAGACACATGTATTCTGTCTTACTGAGGTTAACCTTCATTCCTCTCCTTGCCAGGGCATACCTCCACCTCTCTAGGTTTTCCTGCACTTGTTCTCTCCTCTCATTGCAGATCACAATGTCATCTGCAAACATCATAGTCCATGGAGATTCTTGCCTAACCTCATCTGTAAGCCTGTCCATCACCATAGCAAACAAGATGGGGCTCAGAGCTGACCCTTGATGCAGTCCCACCACCACCTTGAACTTTTCTGTCACATCAACAGCACACCTCACCACTGTCTTACATCTCTCATACATGTCCTGCACCACTCTAACATACTTCTCTGCCACTCCAGACTTTCTCATGCAATACCACAGTTCCTCTCTCGGCACCCTGTCATATGCTTTCTCCAGATCCACAAAGGCACAATGCAGCTCCTTCTGACCTTCTCTGTACTTCTCTATTAACATCCTCAAGGAAAATACTGCATCTGCAGTGCTCTTTCTTGGCATGAAACCAAACTGTTGTTCACAAATGCTGACCTCTGCCCTTAGTCTAGCTTCCACTATTCTTTCCCATAACTTCATCGTATGGCTCATCAACTTTATCCCTCTGTAGTTGCCACAACTCTGCACATCTCCCTTGTTCTTAAAAATGGGCACCAGCACACTTCTCTTCCATTCCTCCGGCATCCTCTCACTCTCTAAGACCTCGTTGAATGTTCTTGTCAGGAAATCTACTCCTTCCTCTCTTAGACACTTCCATACCTACACCGGTATGTCATCAGGGCCAACTGCCTTTCCATTCTTCATCCTCTTCAATGTCCTCCTCACTTCACCCTTACTGATCTTTGCTACTTCCTGGTCCTCAACACTCACCTCTTCGACTCTTTTTTCTCTCTCATTTTCCTCATTCATCAGCTCTTCAAAGTACTGTTTCCATCTTCCCAGCACACTTCTGTCATCAGTCAATACATTTCCCTCTCTGTCCTTAATCACTCTAACTTGCTGCACATCCTTCCCATCTCTATTTCTCTGCTGTGCCAACCTGTATAAATCATTTTCTCCCTCTTTACTTTCCAACCGAGCATACAAGTCATCATACGCCCTCTGTTTGGCCTTTGACACCGCTACCTTCGCCTTACGCTGTGTCTCCCTGTACTCCTGTTTACTCTCTTCGGTCCTCTCAATGTCCCACTTCTTCTTAGCTTACCTCTTCCTTTGTACACACTCCTGCACTTCCTCATTCCACCACCAAGTCTCCTCATCTCCTCCCCTTCCAGATGACACACCAAGAACTCTCCTAACTGTCTCCCTGATCACATTTGCTGTGGTTGTCCAGTCATCTGGAAGCACTTCCTGACCACCCAATGCCTGTTTCAACTCCTCCTTGAAGACAACACAACACTCCTCCTTTTTCAGCTTCCACCACTTTGTCTTCTGCTCTGCCTTTGCCTTCTTCACCTTCCTCACCATCAGCGTCATCCTGCACACCACAACCCTATGCTGTTTGGCAACACTCTCACCCGCTACTACTTTGCAGTCACTGACTTCCTTCAAATTACATCGCCTACACAAGATGTAGTCTACCTGTGTGCTCCTACCTCCACTTTTATAAGTCACTCTATGCTCCTCTCTCTTCTGGAAGAAAGTATTTACCACAGCCATTTCCATCCTTTTTTCAAAATCTACCAACATCTGTCCTTCCGCGTTTCTGTGCTGGATACCGAACCTGCCCATCACTTCCTCGTCCCCTCTGTTTCCTGCACCAACATGTCCATTGAAGTCTGCCCCAATGACTACTCTTTCATCTTTGGGGGTATTCTGCATCACTTCATCTAACTCACTACAGAATCTCTCCTCTTCTATCTCACATCCTGCCTGTGGGGCATAAGCACTAACAACATTGAACATCACACTATAACTTGAGACTCATCACTCTGTCTGACACTCTTTTCCTTTCTAGAACATTCCTGACAAACTCCTCCTTCAAGATGACTCCTACTCCATTTCTCTTCCCATCCACACCATGAAAACACAGCTTAAACCCTGCTCCTATGCTTCTAGCCTTGCTACCTTTCCACCTGGTCTCCTGAACACACAGTATGTCCACCTTCCTCCTCTGCATCATGTCAGCCAGCTCTCGACCTTTTCCTGTCATAGTTCCTACATTCAAAGTCCCTACTTTCAGTTCTACACTCCTGCCTCTCCTCTTCTCTCTATGCCAACGGACACGCCTCCCGCCTCTCCTTCTTCGACGTCTTCGACCAACAGTGGTCCAATTTCCACCAGCACCCTGTTGGTTAACAGCACTGATGGCGGTCGTTGTTAACCCGGGCCTTGACCGATCCGGTATGAATTTTCTTGATATGACTCGCATGTTTTATTATGCATTTGTTTTACAGCGGATGCCCTTCCTGACGTAACCCTCTGCATTTATCTGGGCTTGGAACCGGCATGAGGGAGAGACACTGGCTTGTTCCCCTCCCTCACGGCTGCATTGAAACTGGCGGCATGGTGGCGTAGTGGCGTAGTGGTTAGCATGTCTGCCTCACAGCAAGAAGGCCTGGGTTCGATTCCCGGCTTGGGCGTTTCTGTGTGGAGTTTGCATGTTCTCCCCGTGCTTGTGTGGGTTTCCTCCGGTTTCCTCCTGCAGTCCAAAGACATGCACAGTAGGTTAATTGGCAGTTCTAAATTGCCCGTAGGTTCGCATCGTGCAGAAGGCAATGGCAAAAAATTGCACGTGATGCAGGGACCCTTGGCAGAGCAGTTCCGAGTGAGCTGAAAGGGCTACCCTGCTAAAAGAAAACTGAATAAATAAAACTCACTTTTTATGTTTTTTTTTTTATTTTTGAAAATGTTTCATGCCATGTTTTGAACATGATTCTTATATTATGTGGTCCAAGGAAGGATAAAAGACGACAGGCTCCTGGATGCTCAGCGGTTTTTGATACATATGAAGAGTGAATGCTTTGCTCAGGTTCAGTCCTAAAGAAGGGCTGCTGTTGTAAACACGGCGAAAAGTTAATGCTTTCTATCATAAAAGGGCTCAAAATATACAATGCATCACAGCTACACATGATTCTGCATTGCTGCAGACTGCTCAGAATCCCCATGCTTGACCCTGGTGCACTCTTTAAAGTGCCTACATTAGGCATGGGAGCATCAGAACTGTAAATTTAAACTGTACAATTTGTAGTAATTGTATCCTGATCTCAACCGGGAAGTCATGCTTGACTCGCTAATACTTTGCTTGTGCTAGCGTGTTTGCATAGCATCACTCTGTAATGTTCTTACTCACCCACTCACTCATTTACCTAATATATACTAATCCTATTACAATTGCAGGGATGCTGGAGCCTGCCTCAGCCAACACTAGGAAAAGGCAAGGTACACCCTGAACAGCTCAACAGAATATTGCATGGCAAACACACACAACCATTCACATTCATACCTGTGGTCAGTTTGGAACAGCCAGTTCGCTAAATGTAAATGCTTTTTGGACTGTGGAAGGAAACCGGATTCCTGGTAGGAAATGGACACAAGTGTGGGGAGAACATGCAAACTCCTCAAAGAAGCACCCGAACTCGGTACTTGAGCCCAGGACCTTTTTTTTTGCTGTGAGACAGATGTGCTCTTCAATACTCCAAGGTGTCACTAACTCTGTAATGTTCTGCAAGTTAATAAATAACGTGACATAATACAAAGCTCAAATTAATATGAGTAGATATAAAATGATACATTTAAGTATTACATTTGTAACTTACACAAAATGCAGCCGTGAGGGGGAGCACAAACAAGTGTCCGTCCTCATGCCGGTCCCAAGCCCGGATAAATGCAGAGGGTTGCGACAGGAAGGGCATCCTGCATAAAACTTTTGCCAGAATACAGAATGCAAACCGTCGAAACAAATTTCATGCCGGATCGCTCGAGGCCCGAGTTAACAACGACCGCCATCAATGCTGTTCACCAACAGGGTGCTGGTGGAAAT
The DNA here is from genome assembly GCA_024760905.1 of Plotosus lineatus. Lineage (NCBI taxonomy): Eukaryota > Metazoa > Chordata > Actinopteri > Siluriformes > Plotosidae > Plotosus > Plotosus lineatus. The sequence continues at coordinate 17,598,057 of CM045728.1, forward strand.
TGGACTAATGCTGGTCAAAGAAGGAGAGGTGTCCGTAGGCAGAGAGAGAGAAGAGGAAAGGCATGAGTCTCGGACTGAGAGGAATGACTTTGAATGTTGGAACTATGACAGAAAAAGGTAGAGAGCTGGCTGACATAATGCAGAGGTAGAAGGTGGACATACTGTGTGTTCAGGAGACCACGTGGAAAGGTAGCAAGGCCAGAAGCTTAGGAGCAGGGTTTAAGCAGTTTTATCATGGTGTGGATGGAAAGAGAAATGAAGTAGGAGTCATCTTGAAGGAGGGGTTTGTCAGGAATGTTATCGAAATGAAAAGAGTGTCAGACAGAGTGATGAGTCTCAAGTTAGAAATTGAAGGTGTGATGTTCAATGTTGCTAGTGCTTATTCCCCACAGACAGGATGTGAGCTCAACGAGGAGAGATTCTGGAGTGAGTTAGATGAAGTGATGAGGTGAAAGAGTGGTCATTAGGGCAGACTTCAATGGACATGTTGGTGCAGGAAACAGAGGGGACGAGGAAGAGATGGGCAGGTTTGGAATCCAGCACAGGAACACAGAAGGACAGATGTTGATAGATTTTGCAAAAAGGATGGAAATAGCTGTGGTGAATACTTTCTTCCAGAAGAGACAGGGTGACTTATAAAAGCGGAGGTAGGAGCACAAAGGTAGACTACTTCTTGTGTAGGCAATGTAATTTGAAGGAAGTCAGTGACTGCAAAGTAGTAGTGGGTGAGAGTGTTGCCAAACAGCATAGGCTGGTGGTGTGCAGGATGATGCTGATGGTGAGAAAAGTGGGACATAGAGAAGACCAAAGAGAGTAAGCAGGAGCACAGGGAGACAGAGAGGGAAATGTATTGACTGATGACAGAAGTGTGCTGGGAAGATGGAAAGAGTACTTTGAAGAGCTGATGGATGAGGAAAATGAGAGAGAAAAAAGAGTAGAAGATGAGACTGTTGAGAACCAGGGAGTAGCAAATATTAGTAAGGGTGAAGTGAGGAGGGCATTGGAAAGGATGAAGAATGGAAAGGCAGTTGGTCCTGATGAAATACTGGTGGAGGTATGGAAGTGTCTAGGAGAGGTAGCAGTAGATTTTCTGACAAGAACATTCAACAAGGTCTTAGAGAGTGAGAGGATGCTGGAGTTATGGAGGAGAAGTGTGCTTGTGCCCATTTTTTGGAACAAAGGAGATGTGCAGGGTGTGGCAACTACAGAGGGATAAAGTTGATGAGCCATACGAAGAATAGTGGAAGCTAGACTAAGGGCAGGGGTCAGCATTGTGCCTTTGTGTATCTGGAGAAAGCATATGACAGGGTGCCAAGAGAGCAACTGTGGTATTGCATGAGGAAGTCTGGAGGGGCAGAGAAGTATGTTAGAGTGGTTCAGAACATGTATGAGAGATGTAAGACAGTGGTGACATGTGCTGTCGGTGTGATCGAAGAATTCAAGGTGGAGGTGAGCCTTCATCAAGGGTCAGCTCTGAGCCCCTTATTGTTTGCTATGGTGATGTACAGGCTGACAGACGAAGTTCGACAAGATTCCCCATGGACTATGATGTTTGCAGATGACATTGTGATCTGTAGTGAGAGCAGAGAACAAGTGCAGGAAAATCTAGAGAGGTGGAGGTATGCCCTGGAAAAGAGAGGAATGAAGGTTAGCCTCAGTAAGACAGAATACATGTATATGAACAACAAGGACTCAAGAGGAACGTTGAGGTTACAGGGAGCAGAGATAAGGAAGGTGGAGGATTTTAAGTACTTTGGCTCAACAATCCAGAGCAATGGAGACTGTGGAAAAGAGGTGAAGAAGCGTGTGCAGGCAGGTTGGAATGGTTGGAGAAAAGTGTCCGGTGTGAGGTGTGATAGGAAGGTATTGGCAAGAATGAAAGGAAAAGTGTATAAGACGGTGTTGAGGCCAGCGATGTTGTATGGTTTAGAAACAGTGGCCCTGGGGAAAAGACAGGAGGCAGAGCTGGAGGTAGCAGAGATGAAAGTTGAGGTTCTCTTTGGGAGTAACGAGGGTGGATAGGATCAGGAATGAGTACATATCACAGGGACAGCACATGGAAGAGATTCTGGAGATAAAGTCAGAGAGGCTAGATTGAGATGGTTTGGACATGTACAGAGGAGGGATAGTGAGTATATTGGTAGTAGGATACTGAGGTTGGAACTACCAGGCAGAAGGCCTCGAGGAAGACCAAAGAGGAGATTTATGGATGTGGTGAAGCAGAACATGAAGGGAGTTGGTGTAAGAGTAGAAGATGCAAAGGATAGGGTGAGATGGAGGCAGATGATTTGCTGTGGCGACCCCTGAAGGAAAAAGCCAAAATGAAAAGAAGAAGAAGATTTGTAATTTACACAAATTTACAAAAAGTCTATATAATCATTTAAAAGCAGGAGGTTTATGTGAATCTGCAAAAGTGTTTACAAGTTTGAACCATTAGAACCCTTTATTCTTTCTGCAAGCAATGTGATATATACACTCACTATTCGACTATACACGAGTTACAACCACCCATACTTACGACCACGTCTAGCAGATGCCTATTATGAGTTTACTGTATCTGTCCGGCAGTGCAGCACGTAAGATAGTTGTGGTTGCACAGCATCCCAGCATCTTACACTCTCAGCATTCTACCACTACTCTCAGTGACTAGATACCGTCGCAGCAACATCTCTTTAACAGTACAATTTTACATTCATTAACTGTACACCGTTACCATGGCCCCCAAGACGAAATCTGATTCATTAGATGACAATTCTACCAAGAAAGCAAGGGAGGTGCTGTCATTGGAGACGAAGATGACAGTGAAAGTGAGATCTCCATCTCTCTCACTCCACGGTGTCGACAATTTTGAAGGACAATGACCACATTAAGGAAGCAGTGAAAGCAGCAGCCCCAATTAAGTCAACTATCATCACAAAACAGCGTAAAGGACCGATTGCAGAGATGGAAAAGTCGCTATACATGTGGTTGGAAGATAATCGGCAAAGAAATGTTAAAGTGATGTGGCGAGCGAGTTTATTTCGCATGTTGAAAGAACGTGCAGGTGAAGCATACACTTCGCATTAATTCATAGCGAGTGCTGGGTGAATGGGATCCGACTTACAACCAATCTGACTTACAACTGGTTGGTCGGAACTGATCTCGGTCTTAACTCGCATAGTGAGTGTCGTCGCTAAAGTGAAACCAGTTAAACAAAGGATATTACTCAGTAAGGGTGGCATGATGGCATGTGATTAGTGCAACTGTCCCACATCAAAAAGGTCCTGGGCCCACGTCCTGGGTTCAAGTGTTGATGTGTGGTGTTTGGATGTTCTCTCCATGCTTGCATAGTTTTCCTCCAGATAGTCCTTCCAGTCCAAAGACATGTACTGTACATTAAGCTATTTGGCTGCTCCAGATTGTTGGCCGTGTAATGCTTTGGCAAGTTGTTCAAGGTGTACTCTGCCTTCACCCAGAGACGGTTGAGATAGGCTCCAGCCTCTCCCACCCTGATGATGGAATGGTTCAGCAAATGAATGAACGAGAGATGATTTTTTTTTTTATTCCTCAAGAAATAAAACTTTTAATACTTATTAAAATTATAATTCTGCGTTTTAAGGTATTCAACAGGTTGCAAGCACAGCTGCGGGTTTTAACTATTTTAATGCATCAGCTTGTTTAGTTCACTTTACCGTATTTACTCCACACTGTAAACATTATTAACATTGGGGGTGATGGGAATGCACAGCCGAATGGACTAACTGGCTTTGCTAGTGTGTGTGAGTGCATGCACACACACACACACACACACACACACACACACACACACACGCACACACGCGCCCTTGGAAGAATTTATACAAAGGACAAATAAGTGTTGGGGATAATTGACCTGTTTTTTGGAATGTGTAATTAATTCTCAGGCTTGCCGAGACTTAACCTTGCTCATCACACAGGAGAGCTGGATAAATCATCAGCCCTAAGGTGCCAGACAGACTCAAATAGGGTTGTCTCTGTGTCTCTGTTTAGCACCAAAGGGTGCCGGGTTAGTGCTGAGTCCTTCACCGCATTGCCTTTTGGTTTGACGTATCTGATCAACAGATAAAAGTTGAAGTAATTGGCAATCTACATCAACGCACATGTCCATTCATTGCCATGAATAAGGGCCTGAAAATGAATTCACTTTATGGAGGCCATGCCTATACAAACCGAAGCCACCACATATTTGCTCCCATTGCTGAAATAAGGGTTATTAAATCACCCTCTGGTGTTTGAATGGAGAGACACACACTCACACTTTTACACACAAAACCCACGCTCTGAATAAAACATTAGGCGACCCTCTCTCCTGGACACTTTGTATAGAAAAGAGCACAATGCCTTTTATTATGGCTGCCTCAAATGTGTCGCCCCTTCTGCTCCTCCTACACCTCCACCTCCACTTCCTTCTCTTCCTCCTCCTCCTGCTCCTCACTCGAGCTGTCTCAGGGGAGCTAACAGCTCCAGGCTGTTGCTGTCCACCTTCTATGGCCTGCAGGAACCACACACACACACACACACACACACACACACACACACACACACACACACACACACACACACACACATACACACATACATGTACTAGCAGGCAGCAATCATACTCTCATCTATCCTGTTGCAGCTCTGGAACTCCATCTGCAAAAGAACATCGACCCTGAAGCAATACTTTGAGGAGGAGTGGAGTATATGTACTGTGATGGAGAATGTATTTCTATTGATAAAAATGCATGAATTCCGATGAAGCACTGGCAACCCATAAAAAAGCTTTACACGATTTTGTGTTTCTAGGACATCTGCACGTATGCTTGAACAGAAAAGCACCCAAAATATAAATTAAGCCTAAAATAAACCTTCATATTTATTGGTGAACAATTTCTGACATTGATCTAGAACCTACTAAATAAAAAATAAACTCCAAAAACATGTATATCCTGATATAGGATATACAGTTCAAGTATTAGGTTCATTTTATTGTCATGTTTTCAGTGTAGGGAAGTGCATCTCAAATAGTGGGGCTTGCGGTGTGATGCCGCGGCGGGGATTGGGGGGTCGTAGTGTGATGCCCTCTATGACCCTGCGGAACATGCTTTTCTGGAATTGTGTATGAGAATTAAGTGTAATTGCACCTCCACTCCACTAGTTGGCAGTGGCGCTCTCATTGTTACACTACATTGTCATAATTTTGCGCATGAGCAAATGATATGAAGTGCAGTAAACAACCTCTCAAAGAACACCGGTAATTTTCTGACAGGAACGAAGAGAAAGGTGGAGAGAGATGGAGATAATAAGACATAAATAAGTTGAAGTGAGTTTATATAAGGATGATTTTTTTTTATTTCAGGCACATTGGTGCACTTTCAATATTTTCTATTACAGATTAAAAAACAATGTTCATGAAGTTTTTCTTTATTGTTAGTTAAATTATATTTCTTTCTTTTTTATTTTTAATGTTAATAAAGATACAATGTTATGCAGAGGTGTACTGAAAACAATTTTATAGACAAATAATACTATTTATAGTCGCTCTCGGGGCAGGGGGGCATGAAATATTTTTTCTTCCTTGAGGGGGCGCCACAGAAAATAATTGAGAAGCATTAGTGTAGGGCAGTGCTTCTCAATTATTTTCTGTTACGCCCCCCCTAGCAAGAAGAAAACAATTCGCGCCCCCCCACCACCCACTTTCCGCCGCAACTATAAATTATAACTTTTTTCTATAATATAGTTACAGGTATATCTCTTCATTATATCGTATCCTTGTTAACATAAATAAAACAAAAAGAAAGAGATATAGTTCAACTTACAAGAATAACTTTTTTAACATTTTTATTAGTCTGTAAAAGAAAGTGCATCAATTTGCCTTAAATTTAAAAATAATAATATCCTTGTTACATTTTTGACAAACTTACCACACCATTTGCTGCTGAAAATAAAATCAATAAATAATTAATTCAAATTGACTTCAGAAACATTAACTCAGGAGCACAATATATAAACACTTTAACCTACAAAACAAGAACAAATAGAACAATTTGTGCTGATTTTTTTTTCTCAAAATGAGGAAGCCAAGATTAATGGCTACAATGAGCACGTTTTGCAGCGCACAGCTTCTCAAAGCGAGGTTTGAAGCAGTTGAAGAGTTAATACTCGCTGCGCACAATGGGCAATGAGGGCGCCACTGCCAACTACTGGAGTGGATGTGCAATTACACTTTCTTGTAGTACGGCGGAAAAAAAGCATGTTCTCCTGGGTCACACGCGCCCCCCTCAGCATCCCATCGCGCCCCCCCCAGGGGGGCGCGCCCCACTATTTGAGAAGCACTGGTGTAGGGTGACATGGTCGCAGAGTGGCTAGCATGTTGTTATCATTTTCAGCTCAGTCCTTGGCCCGGGTGAGTTTCTGTGTGGATGTTGCAGCTCATTTCTATTCTTTCCTCTGGGTGCTCTGTTTTCCTCCCAGTCCAATAACTTGGCTCTTTCAAATTGCCCCTAGGTGTGGTTGTGTATGAATGGTTGCATGTGTGATGGCCTTGCAATGGTCTGGTAAGCTATTGACGGTGTACCCCACCTTCACCCGATATCTGATGAGACAGGTTTCAGCCTCCCTACGACTCTAATAGCATGAAGTGGTTTGGCAAATTAGTGACTGAAAGTAACTGTGCAGTACACAGAGGAGCCAATTTTTTTTTTTTTATGCAACAATAATGCTGTTATTGAGCTAACGCAAGGCACACAGAACGTGAAACTGATGATATGATGGTGATGACACAAGTAAGAGGGCCATTACCAAGCCGAAGCTGATTATTTTTCTATAATAGCCTCTCAGAATGGTGTAGTTCTCCTAAATCACAGCAATCTGCAATTTTATTAAACACCTCATATTTTTCATCTGTTTATAGATAGAGAACATCTGTGATGCAGTCTGGAAAAAAAAGAAAGCAAAAAAAGGAGGGAATAGCATCAGGGTGAGAAAAGTTGTAGTTGGAGTAGTGAGAATCGACAAATGGACAGATATTCGATTATTTCCACCTGAACTAGCTATCTGGATTTTTACAACTGGTTATGATTATAGTTTGGGTGCAAATACATTGTTGGCTATGGACACTTGGGGGCCTTTTTTGTGTATCATCACCGTCCTCATCAGCGGCGGTCGCCCAGCATGCCAGTGACTCCAAAATATTCGCTCAAAAATACTAGTCAATGAGCAGCCATGGCCTAATGGTTAGAGAGGCGAGTTTGGGACTTGGACTCAATTCCTGAACCAACAACAGGAAAAAAATGGGTGGCAGTGGGGATATGAGCTGCACTTTCCCTTTCACCACCTTAATGGCTGAAGTGCCCTTGAGCAAGGCACCCAACTCCCAACTGCTCTCCAGGTGCCACAGTGTGTGGCAACCCAGTGCTCTAAGTGGGTTTGTATGCTCACCTTCGATGGGTTATACCCCATTTCACTGGAGCACGGCAAGCAATGATTGCGATGGAAAGGCGTGGAACGCAGTGTACAGAACAGCTTTGGCATTTTTACACGGAAAATGGGTGAAAATCCTACGGAAAAGTGGAAATTCTTACACTCTCGGAACGTTCACAGCATGTGCGACACAGGTACGCCAAAGTGACCCCACGGAACACTCACGGAATTTTTTTTCCCGTGAACGTGCTTTTGAACATGTTCACAGAATATTTTAGCCTCTCGGAAGCATATAGAAGTGGAGGAAGATTTGAGGGATGACTACGGAATCACACGAAATGACACGCAAGATGAGGGAATAATTGTGGAATGTTTGCGGATGACAATATTTTTGCTTCTGTAAGTCTGCCGTGCTCCAGTGAAATGGTGGTATTAAATGCAGTGACAACAATTTCCATTGTGGGAATAATGCAGCTTTTACGAAACAAAAGTGTGGCTGCCAGAAGGTCAACAATCTTATAGGGGGATAAAAATGGGGGTGTACATGCTTCAGTGTGAGGGACAGTGTTCTTTGGGTTATGAGGAGTCTGATTTGTTTGGAGGACCTTCGTCCATATGTTCAGGGAGTCTTCCTCGGGCCTTTTGGTAAATGTGCTTTCTTCTTTCTTTCTTTTTTGATTTTCTTCTGTGCACGCTGTGTGTAAAATCTCGCTTCATAGAATTTTCAAGGGTTTCGAATTTGTTATATAAACAAGCCCTGAATTCTACTTCCCCACAACTTTGCCCAGTTCTTTTGACCTGATTGAAGGCTTGCTTGGTTTTCATGACCTAATGATCTTCATCTTGCTTGGTGCTCGGAGGCGTCTCTCGATTATTGTGTAAACTATTTTTATTTCACTGCATCAATTTGAACCATTTTATGTAGGTTCTTTACATAAAACCCACAAAGATTCCATTTGGATTATTTTACACAACTACAAATTTGAAAAAAAAAAAATGAAAAGGGGCTGAATACTTTTTCCACTGTATTAGAATGAGCATATAAAGCAGGTGATTAACAACAGTCGGGTATTATAACCAGATAGGGAAACCAGTCCAGCACAGGGGGAGGAAACCATCATGAAGGACATGTACCAAAACCTATACAGACCTGTATTTACCTGTGTTCAGGTAAATTAGACCCTATCTGCTGTACAACCATTATATTCACATCTTTACAGACGCTCCCCAACTTACGTTTTAGTTCGGTTCCGGACAGCCGAATGAAAGGTGAAAAAAAAAAAACGTAAGTTGTTACTGTATGTTCCAGTGACGTATGACGTTCATATTGTACTATACATCCATAAATACCATTACCATGTCTCCTAAAACACCCCTAAATCATTTATTATAAACATAACATTGTAAAATAATATCAAATATATGAAATAATATCAACATTAATTTCAAATAAATTAATTTCAAGCAAAATAATTTCAAATAGATGAATTTTAATCAAATTCACTCATCAAATATAACCTTTAACATTCTCTGTGATGCGATCTTTTTGCTTGTAAATGGTTCCGATGGTCGACGGAGCCATTTGGAAGAAACGTGCAACATTCACGTGCTTTTCACCAGCATCGATTTTCTTGATAATAGCCATCTTCGTTTCTAACGAGCTGGCTTGCCGCTTTTTCTGATTACCACGATCACTAGTAGGCTTACGCCTCTGACCAACCATATTTGCTTAGGGTTACAAAAGTCCGCAAAACAGTGTAAACACAAAGATCACAGAGACGACGTCTTAACACAAGGGTAACACGCGGTGAACTGGGAAGAAGAAGGGGCACGTTCAGTTTGTCGTTTGTAAACAATGGACGCAGCATCATTACATCAGCATACTACGTAGGTACGTCTCGTACTACAGAGAGCACACTAAACTCATAATTAAAAAAAAAAAAGTAAAAATCGAAAAATACGTAAAATAAATGAACAGGGAGAGTCAAATCAAATCAAATAGATGTCAAATGGAATGTCATCAAATAGATGTCAGGGAGCGTCTGTACACCATTCATTTATCCATTTCTCAAGCTGTTTAGTCCTAATTAGGGTCGTGGGGGGACTGACCCTGGGTGAAGGCAGGGTACACCCTGAACAGCTCACCATGGCCAGGGTTGTATGTATGTTTGCAGGGTCAACACATATACAACCATTCACAGTTCAACAGCCAATTCGTATAATGAGCATGTTTTAAGACTGGAGGAGGAAACCGGAGTACACGAAGGAAACCCATGGAAGCATAAGGAGAACATGCAAGCTCCCGGGATCTTCTCGCTGTGAGGCGGATGTGCTCGCCACTACACCACTGTGCCGCCCACATTTATACAATGCAAGACAAAAGTAAAAAAAAAACACCTTCTAATTTAATTTGAATGGGTAAGTGTTTCCAAACTTCTGACTTGTGCTGCATTAAAATGTACAAGCACTGCACACTGATTCATTTATCGAAATTTACACTGACATGAATATGCATGTTGGATTTTAGTCCTGCCAGAATGCACATGCAGGTCTGAAAGATATGGAAGGTGCTGTCATGCAGAACTAACCATGCAATAGTGAGCAAAAACTAAAGAGCCCATTTCACTGATGTCAGTGGTGTGATGGAGGGTAAATTGAGCAAAAATAAGATCGGCACTAATTTCGGCTGAGGCTCGTCAGCACAGCAGCTCCTCACATGGGTGAGTGGGGTGGCACATAATGGAAGAGGGTGAGAAGGAGGGGGTAATTGGCAGGGAGAAAGGACATGAGTGTTTGGATGGATGGAGAAAGAAAATATTCCTTGTTAATTCACACGTGCTATATACAGTCCATGCACATCGCACATCACATGTACACTGCGTTTTCCATTTACCTGGTGTGAAGAAGTGAAACCCATTTCAATTGGTTGGTGGATTTAAAGGATTTGATCGGCAGGGGCTCCATGACATCAATTAAGCAATACTGCCTGCATGTCACAAAGATGATGAAGAGCCAGTAGGGGTCCTGTGCCATGGTATTGTGTGTGTTGATATACAGTACACGTACAATAAACAATACACACATACACACCCCTCCCCTCCTCTGGTCCCAAGACATACCCTTGCTCGATCAGTCCAAAAAAAAAAGGATTGTGCCAGGTTTGTGATGGCACTGTAAGATTCCAAGTAAACTAAATCATTCATGAACCCAAGCTCCATCACCCTCCATCACCATCCTCCTCTCAGCCTGCCTGCACGTATGACTGACATTAAATGGGTCACGCTTGACAGCCTTTGCAGCAATCAAAGACAAACCAATTCCCCCGCCTTTCCCCCATCCTGATCTCACCCCACACTTATTTCTATCCATTTGCATTTCTTCATGGTCTGTTGTGCAAATTCACTCGCTCCATTTTTTTTTTTTTTTTTTTTTTTTTTTTTTTTATTTTGGGTAAGATAATACCATCTCTGCAGTGCTCTCCCTCCCATGACTCCTGTCCAACATGCAGCACAGCTCCTGACGTTCTGATTAACAAGGATATATGGTTTCATTAAAGTAGAGCTGATGAAAATGATTATTTAATCTTTTTATTAAGCAGCACTAAAACAGGAAGTGTGTGATAGATGGCTGAGAGGGCCGAGGTCACTGCATTAGGTTAATTGGGGGCTCAAGGACTGTGCTTCACCTTGACTGGACTCCAGAATAAGCAGTTCACTGACAAGATGATACAGCACAATAATATACATGTGTGTGTGTGTGTGTGTGTGTGTGTGTGAGATGGCAAAAGGTTTTAATTATTTATATACATCACCTCTGTTTTTAGAAGGAATTTTTTTGGTACATCACTATAAAATCATGAAATTGACATGCAATCTGTCAATTAAGTCATACCACAGTAATGCTAAAGGCCAATTTGTACTTCTGCATCAAATATACACTATATATAGGGTACAGTATTATACTTACCATGTTTTCCAGACTATAAGTCGCACTTTTTCATACTTTGACTGAAGGTGCGACTTATACTCCAGGGTAACTGAAATGTGAAACTACAGTGGTACCTCACCTTACGATCGTCCCAGCAAACGAAAAATCCAGGTTACGAAAAACATTTTCCAAAATTTTTTGTCTCTGTATACGAAACAAGTTCTCCTTCCGAAACGTGCCATTCAAACATTTAAACACACCATTCAAACATTCAAACAATGCACGAGCTGCTCTCCCATTGACTATCTTCCAACATCCCGCCCCATTGGCTTCACATTGGCTAGGAGGGATGATGCAGCTCCCTCCCATTGGCTATTTCCCAACATCCCGCCCCGCTGGACTCCTATTGGCTAAGAGGGATGAGGCAGCAGCTTGTTCATGAGTTTTTCAAGTGTGCTCATTGCAACTTTATTCTTTGGCTCAGGCTTTTAACCTTGCATAAACATTTGTAAGATTATAACTCTGCTAAGAAGACATGGTCAACACAAAGTAAGTACTTTAAAAGGTATGCTTTCATAATTTTTAAAGGGTAGTATTGGGAGCCTTGGAACGGATCATGCATTTTACACGTAAAATGCGGTTCTACTTACGAAAAGTCCAGGTTACAAAAAAGGCTCTGGAACAGATTAATTTCGTAAAGTGAGGTACCACTGTATTACATATAATTCTGTTCGTCATAATAATAAGACATCATTTCACATATTTGTTATTTTTACACTCACAACCACAACAGGACACTCTAAGCTTGGGTACCAGTACCTGCTCATCCACCATTGAAGAAATGTCCCAACAAAGAAAATGCTATTCTGCGGATTACAAGCTGCAAGTAATGAAATATGCAGCACAAAATGGTAATCGAGCAGCAGAAAGAAAGTTTGGAGTGAATGAGAAACTTGTGAAGGATTGGAGAAAAGCAGATATTATTATTACTGCAATAAAGAAAACAAAAAAAGCTAATTGCAGGCTAAAAGCCAGATGGCTACAGCTAGAGGAACAGGCTCGCAAATGGGGGCTTGAGCAACGTGCTGCAGGGAGAGGCTTGTGAACAGTGCAGTTGCGTCTCCACACCCAGGTAGTTGCCAAGGAGATTAATAGAAATGACTTTGCGTGAGGACTTTCTTGGTATTATTGCTTCATGCAACAGACCTGCCTGTCTATCAGAGCGAGGACCACAATGTCACAAAAACTACCAGCAAGATTTCTAAGCCAAAGTAGACAGTTTCCATGAGTTTGCGACTTATAGTCCAGTGAGACTTATATATGTATTTTTCTTCTTTATTATGCATTTTTTTGCCAGTGCGACTTGTACTCCGGAGTGACGTATAGTCCGGAAAATACGGTATATGGAAGGTGCATGTGTCCTACAGGAGGTGCTGTCGTATGAAGCACATCAGTACTTGTTACTCTTACACACAGAAGGAAAATGGATGTGAGCATTGTTTCACTGTAGCATAATACCATAAAAAGTAAACAAAACAAAATTTTAAACAAAACATTTCATGAGTAATTAGAAACAAGGTGAATTCTCAGTAAAAGCATTTCTGAAGAGTATTAACTCGTCTGTATTCAGCAGTGGGAGTGGTTTAAATTATAACTAGGGTAAGATCAGATGCAGGATTAAACTGGGCATTGTGATGAAGTACCACATAGCAGATATAGAGCCTTGCAGTTTATCACAGTTACTGAGGATTAGATCAATGTCACATCTAATTAGATTTCTGGTGTAGGATATGCAGCTACGCTGTACCCCATGGCATGGGTTCTACAGAAAAGTGTAAATTGTTCTTAAGTGAATTATTTTAACACCAATCAACCAAAACAGAGGCTTGGATTTTTACGAACGTGATTGGTCAGAGTCTGACATTTGTTTATTTCATCTCATTCCTCATCTATAAATATATATAAGCTTGATTTACAAACATTACTAATTGGTCGGTTTGAAACAGACCACACTGTTACATAAGATCGGTGTTCTACTGGATCATGGCATGTTCCAGATGTGTGGAAACTCGAGCCAATCTTGCTTGTCTTCACTGGGAGGCAGGGTATACTCTAACAAGTCACCAGTCTATCACAAGGCTAACACGTTTACATCTATGGGCAATTTAGAGAAGCTGGTTTGCTAAATCTATACGTCTTTGGAAAGTGACTAGAAACTCCAATAAAAACCAACACAGACATAATGAAACTATGCAAACTACACACCAAAAGGCGACAGTCACCCACCAGGGTTGATTCGAGTGGTCACTGGTGTCTCATTCAAAGTGTCTGGTGTAAACAGTGGTGTTTCATCAGTCCACTTATAGTCAGAGCTCTTGAGATGGATGTTAATACCTGGTATGATTGAGGTCGAAGTGATGACAGGAGATAAATTATTTCACAGATGTTACACAGTATTTTACAGTTTAACACTACAACACAGACAGCACAGTGGCGCAGTGGTTAGAACATCCATCGCACAGAAAGAGGGCCTGGGGTAGATTCAGGGGTTTCTGTGCGGAGTTTGCATATTGTCCCCATGCTTGTGTGCATATCGTCTGGGTACTCCGGTTTCCTCGCATTGTCCAAAAACAGGTATACTAGGCTAATTGGCTGTTCCAAATCACCTATAGGTGTGAGTGTGAGTGTGAATGATTGTGTTGGCCCTTTGGTGTTTTGGTGACCTATTCAGAGCAAAGTTGGCCAGCCTCCCCGTGACCCTAATTATTATTAACCTGCTTAGAACATGAATGAATGACAATGAAACAAGTAAAGTATAAGAACCCTCGCTACTTCCTGCTTCAATTCATGCAAATTCAGTGCATCGCGTTCTTTTTTTTTTTTTTTTTTAAATATTCATTGAATTAAAAATTAAGAAAATTAAGGAGAATAGAGGAAAAAGTTAAGGAAAATGCCACCCAAAAAGGCCAATTATGCAAAAAAAAACAACAAAACAAAACAAAAAAACCCCTAAACAAACACAAAACAAAAAACAACCCAAAATCTCCCATCAAAACTACTTACATTTTTGCGAAGTATGCATCTGAGTGCGTGCGCATGCATCTGGATGTGAATGCACAGGGATCCCTCGCTACTTCTCGCTTCAATTCATGCGGCTTCAGTGCATCGCGTTTTTTAAAAAAAATCTTCATCGAAATAAAAAATTAAGAAAAAATAGGGGAAAAAGTCAAGGAAAATGACACAAAAACAAGGTCAACTATGCAAAAAACCCAAAACAACCGAAAACAAAAACAAAAAGACCCCGAAACAAACAATAACAAAAACAACCCAAAACCTCCCATCAAAACTACTTACATTTTTGTGAGGTGCATGTCTGTGTGTGTGTGTGTGTGTGTGTGTGTGTGTATGTATTTATATTTTATTTACATCTTATGCATTATTTTTCAATATTTAATTGTTATTATAAGAATTTATAGCATTGAATATGTATTGATTGATATTATATACACATATACATGTACATATACAGTCTGTCAGTCAGGGGGGCTTGGGGGGATCCTACTTTGCAAATTTCAGTGGTCGCGGGGGGATCTCGGTTCCAATTAACAGCGGAAAGTGAGAGATCCCTGTATATATATATATATATATATATATATATATATATATATATATATATATATATATATATATATATATATATGTGTGTGTATGTATGTATGTATGTATACTACCATTTTCATAGTATATTGTATGGTATTGTTTTTGTTTGTTTGTTTATTTGTTTATTTATTAAAAAAGAGCATATTAAGAGGAATAAATATACCATTGTTATATGATCTATATGGTGCATTTATTTACAGTTTTTTTTTAATAGACCAAATCTAATTTCACTGCACTTTCTACATCCTATTATGAACATGTCTACTGTGGCCCAGAAGGGCGGGGCTAACTTCTCCCACATTTCCCCTGGTTGGCCACCATACGTGTATGTATTCCAGCATTCTGAACTTTGTGTGCTTTCACTGATGATTTAATCAGCAAAGGCTTGCAAGAGATTTTGAAAAAGAAAAACATTACTTGAGGCGTTTAGTGAACTCACACTGACTGAGACAGAGAGAGCGAGAGAGAGAGAGAGAGAGAGAGAGAGAAGTAGGGCAGAGGGGAAAGTCCTGACAAGAAATATGTCACATGATAAATCCGTATTTCAGGGCAGCACATATAAACGCTGTCAACTTATTTCTTGATGCTGTTTGTTCTGAAACCTCCACGAGTAAAATGATTGTAAGGGATACAACATGACAGCGCATGTGGTTATGAGGGAAATAATCACCGAAGGGGTTTTCCGCCAACTGCACATTTCACATGTTTTATAACTTTAATACTGCTGAAGTTATGAAAGAACTCCATGCTTTGCTTATACCTCATTTATCGTACATATACAAGGATCCCTCACTTTCCGCGGTTAATTCGGACCGAGATCCTCCCCGCGACTACTAAATTCCACGAAGTATGATCAACCCCCCCCCCCCCCCCCCAGATTGATGTATACGTACATGTATGCGTATATAATATCAATAAATACATAATGAATGCTATAAATGTTTATAATAACAATTAAACATTAAAAAATAATGGATAAGATATAAATTTTATTATATATATATATATATATATATATATATATATATATATATACAGTAGACATGTTCATAATAGGATGTAGAAAGTGCAGTGAAATTAGATGTGGTCTACTAAAAAAAAGACTGTAAATAAATGCACCATATAAATCATATAACAATGGTATATTTATTCCTCTTAATATGCTCTTTTTTAAATAAATAAATGAATAAACAAACAAACAAAAACAATACCATACAATATACTATGAAAATGGTAGTATACATACATGCATGCATTGTGGGAGTGGTGGCCTGGTGGCAAAGGTGCTAGATCACTGATCCCAAGGTTGGGGGTTTAAGCGCCACTCTCAACGGGTTGTCACCCCACCCCCACCCCCCACGTCTCTCACGATCTATAGTGGGAGGTTCAGAAAAAAGAACCATTGCTGACTTTCATCAAGAGTAGCTGCATAGCTATGAGCGTGTTTCTGCCATGTCCTGGGTGCGGTCTGCCCTTGCCTGGAGTTGGCTGAGATGGGCGCCAGCCTCCCCGTGACCCTAATTAGGATTAAGCGGTTCAGAAAATAAATGAATGCATGTGTTTTACTTTATCTACCCACACCCACACACACACACACACACACATACACACACGCGCGCGTACACCAATCAGTCGTACGTGGCTAGGCAACCCATCATGCCACTTTGCACAGTGTGCTCTGACACATACATTTTGTGCACCCATGACACTCTTGCCACTTCACTGGCTCTTACCTCTGCATACCAGGAACACCCACAAGACCAGTTGAGATGAATAAACCC
>CM045728.1:17619849-17644849 GCA_024760905.1 Plotosus lineatus
GAGCTCACCTCAGATAGCTGAGCTTCTCACCCTACAGTGATATGAAAAAGTATCTGAACCTTTTGGCATTTCTCACATTTCTGCATAAAATCACCATCAAATGTGATCTGATCTTTGTCAAAATCACACAGATGAAAAAAACAGTGTCTGCTTTAACTAAAACCACCCAAACATTTATAGGTTTTCATATTTTAATGAGGATAGCATGCAAACAATGACAGAAGGGGGAGGAATAAGTAACTGAACCATCACATTTAATATTTTGTGCCCCCCCCCTTTGGCAGCAATAACTTCAACCAGACGCTTCCTGTAGCTGCAGATCAGTCTGGCACATCAATCAGGACTAATCTTGGCCCATTCTTCTTTGCAAAACTGCTGTAGTTCACTCAGATTCCTGGGATGTCTGGCATGAATAGCTGTCTTGAGGTCATGCCACAGCATCTCAATGGGGTTCAAGTCTGGACTTTGACTTGGCCACTCCAGAACGTGTATTTTGTTCTTCTTAAACCATTCTGAAGTTGATTTACTTCTGTGTTTTGGATCATTGTCTTGTTGCAGCATCCATCCTCTTTTTAGCTTCAACTGTCTGACAGACGGCCTCAAGTTTTCCTGCAAAACATCCTGATAAACTTTTGAATTCATTTTTCCATTAATGATTGTAAGTTGTCCAGGCCCCAAGGCAGCAAAACAGCCCCAAACCATGATGCACCCTCCATCATGCTTCACGGTGGGGATGAGGTGTTGATGTTGGTGAGCTGTTCCATTTTTCCTCCACACATGATGTTGTGTGTTCCTCCCAAACAATTCAACTTTGGTTTCATCAGTCCACAAAATATTTTGCCAAAACTTCTGTGGAGTGTCCAAGTGCCTTTTTGTGAACATTAAACGAGCAACAATGTTTTCTTTAGACAGCAGTGGCTTCCTCCTTGGAGTCCTCCCATGAACACCATTCTTGGCCATTGTTTTACATATAGTTGATGTGTGCACAGAGATATTGGACTGTGCCAGTGATTTCTGTAAGTCTTTTGCAGACACTCTAGGTTTTTTTTTTTTTTTACCTCTCTGAGTATTCTGCGCTGAACTCTTGGCGTCATCTTTGGTGGACGGACACTCCTTGGGAGAGAAGCAACAGTGCCAAACTCTCTCCATTTGTAGACAACTTCTCTGACTGTCGATTGATGAACATCCAGACTTTTACAGATGATTTTGTACAAATCAACAATTCTTGATCGCAGGTCTTCAGACAGCTCTTTTGAGCAAGCCGTGGTGCACATCAGACAATGCTTCTCATCAAGACAATTCTTACCAGGTGTGCGTTTTATAGTGGGCAGGGCAGCTTTAAGCCACTCATCAGTGATTGGGCACACACCTGACTTAAATTGTTTGGTAAAAATTGGTTTCAATTGCTCTTTAAGTCTCCTTAGGCAGAGGGTTCAGTAACTTATTCCTCCCCCTTCTGTCATTGTTTGCATGCTATCCTCATTAAAATATGAAAAGCTATAAATGTTTGGGTGATTTTAGTTAAAGCAGACACTGTTTTTTCATCTGTGTGATTTTGACAAAGATCAGATCACATTTGATGGTGATTTTATGCAGAAATGTGAGAAATTCCAAAAAGTTCATACCACTGTATCTCTAAGGGAGAACCCCGCCACCAGGTGAAGGAAGCTCATTTCAGCCGCTTGTATCTGCAATCTTGTTCTTTCTCTGGGTCACCCCCTTGAGCTAGGTCTGGTGGAGGGACTTGAAGGCAAATGCCTGGTGGTCAGGCCTTTGTCCATGGAGCGTAGTTGGGCCGAACCTGAAAAGGAAACATGAGTTCGCCCTCCCATGGACTCACTACCTGCGGCCGAAGGCATGGGTTCTGTCGGACTGGTCCTCGGCTACTGACTCTGACCATTGCGAGATGGAATGTCACCTCTCTGGTAGGGAAAGAGCCTGAGCTGGTTCGTGAGGTTGAGAGATACCGACGGGATATGGTTGGACTTACCTCGACGCATCGCTAGGGCTCTGGAACCACCCGTCTCGAGAGGGGCTGGACCTACATCGGAAGAGGCAGTGAGCCAGTGTCATGTTGGTGCCAATATGTTGAGGTTCCCCCCCGTCCCGGTAGACATAAGGTGGTGGGGTGGAGGTCCTGACTGTTGTTTGTGCTTATGCACCAAATGACAGCTCATAGTACCCACCCTTCTTGGAGTCTTTAGGGGGGTATGTTGGAGAACTGTCTCCCAGGGGACTCCTGCTTGTCCTGGGAGACTTCAGTGCCCATGTGGGCAATGGCAGTGTGGCGATAAATATATCTGTTGTTTATTTTAGTTATGTTGTGGCTTATGTTGTTGTTTTAGAATGTTCATACAATTTAGAATAGCCAGTCGCCTTTAGGGCATCATGGCTGCAACGTGATTCGCAGGTCTGCCTCACTGAAAGCAGGGTTCGAGTCCCCGGCGTGGGGCACGCATTTCTGTGTGAAGTTTGCATGTTCTCCTTGTGCATGCATAGACACGCCCACTGCCCATCAATACCCCATTCCTACTCCCAATCAGACTACTATTAATGTGCAGTAGTCAAGTACACATTCATAATTATTCAATTTTATCTATAATTATAATATTGTATAATTCAATTACTTATTCTGCCGCTTATTATTTTAACATCTAATTATATTATGTTTCTTTATTTTCTGCTCTAGTGTATTTTATTTTGGAGAGTTTCACAAACAGTACACACTAAATTATTATTATTATTATACTCACATGCTTTCCAGTGATTTTTTTTTTAATTGCAATATCATATGTACACAGTCTTCACCGTCTTAACAAACAACTCTGATTTGCGTTTCATTTCGGAATAACTGACGATGTTTCGTTATGTGCCAAAGCCGTGATGTAATTATTATTTTCCACACAACAAGCATCTGGTCCTGGAAGATAAACGACATCATAATCACTGAGATTATTTGTGTCCTTTGAGCTACATGTGTGTTCTTCTTCTTCTTCTTCTTCTTCTTCTTCTTCTTCTTCTTCTTTTAATTACGCATTGTCAGTGATGTGGCATTGTATGCTAATGAAAACCAGCTGCTGCTTTCCTTGGCTCTTGAAAATTAAAGTGTGTTATACAGTTAGAGAAACAGAAACACAAAATTTTCTGTTTGTGTACGGAAGGCAAAGCCCTGATCAACACCAGCTTTGTTTATTGGATTCATTTTGTGTGTGTGTGTGTGTGTGTGTGTGTGTGTGTGTGTGTGTGTGTGTGTGTGTGTGTGTGTGAGCGAGAGAGTTGTGAAAGGAGGACATCTGAGGAGGCAATCAAGATTGATGACTGGAAGCACCGACCTGCACCCATAAAATCAAAACCTCCGCAAGCGCTCAGCTAAGGATGGAGATTACATTTTGAGAAACAGGTCAGACCCCACCCCCCTCGCTTCACCCCCGACCCCCCATTTTTTCCATGCAAAATTATGATAATTGGAAATCAGATCCATAAATGTCTGTCTACTTTAAATGCTCTAAATCTACAAGGCAGACCAATCACATTTAGTCTTAATTAGGGTCGCGGGGAGGCTGGCGCCCATCCCGGCCGACTCCGGGTGAGGGCAGAGTACACCCTGGACAGCTTGCCAAGACAACACAGGGTGGAAACACACTGACAGTTTTGCAGCTACGCTTGTCCAAAGTCAGCAATGGTTCTTTTACAGCCTCAGACTATAGACTGTCCCCCCAGTGCACTAATTGGGTTATGAAAGGCCGGCCACGTCTCTGACTGTCTATGGTGTGAGGTTCGTGTAAAAGAACCATTGCTGATTTTTGAGAAGAGTAGCTGCATAGCCGTCAGCGTGTTTCCGCCCTGCGATGGCTTGGCGAGTTGTCCAGGGTGTACTCTGCCCTCGCCTGGAGTCAGCTGGGATGGGCGCCAACCTCCTCGCAACCCCTCCCAACCTTATGATCAGTGATCCAGCTCCTTACCACCAGGATACCATGGCACACAAGGTGGACCAACCAAGTACTAATAGCTTGTATAAACACTGCTGATCAATGGAAATAATTCACCTGGATTTATCACCCATTCCTCGGAATGTGGGACGTGTATTTTACCGTTATATCCTTATAAGGATGAGAGATTATTTAAATTAAAGAAGGCACAGCATGATCTTCTTTCTTCTGAAATATAAACACTTTGGCATTTTTTAATTTACATGTTTGCAAAATGCTCTTCCCACTGATTGTTCTCACTCTCGGTGTATCTTGGCTTCGTGACTTATCGAGTGCTTTTAATAAACAGGTATGTAGTGATGTCACTTAAAGAGAATGTATTCCTCTCAGTAAGAGCGTCCCTAGATAATGTCGGTCGCCACTGTTTCCAGGTCAGTGTTGAATAATATTAAATAGATGTGGCCACGCTCAATGTTACCACAGACAGTGAGAAACATGGCTGGCCTTTGATAACCCGGTTAGCTGCTCTGGGGGAACAATGACAACCCATTGACAGTGGGACTTGAACCCCCAACCTTGAGATCAGTAAGCCAGCACCTTTACCACCAGGCCACCACTGCCCCTTTCATTTTTTTTTTTTTTTTAAATTTTAATTTTTTAGTAATTTTCAGTAAGGGCATTCCTGTGTGGAGTTTGCATGCTTTCCCAATGCTTGTGTTTTTCCTCTGGGAACTCCAGTTTCCTCCCACAGGCCAAATGCATGCACAGTAGCTTAACTGGCTCTTCCAAATTGCCCTTTGTTGTGAGTGTGAATGGTTTTGTGTGTGTGATAGACTGTCAATAGACTAATGAGCTGTTCAGGGTGTACACTGCTTCCACCCAGAATTAGCTGAGAAGTCGGTCTCCACATAACTTAGTACATCTGTTTTGTTTGGTGTTTGCTCCAGAGCCTAGTGGCTCATCAGTCCGCTTCTTATCCCGGCTTTCCTAATACCCCCATTTCACTGGAGTGCGGAATGCAAGGATCATGGCGGAAAGGCGAGGAACGCACTTTACGGAGGAGATTCGGCATTTTTACACGGATAATAGGTCAAAAACCTACGGAAAACTGCACCTTCGGAACACCTTTGGAACGTTCACGGAATGTGCGGAAAGGACACGGAAAGACCACGGTACAATGTCGAAATACATGCGGAAAGCGCTCGGATCACCTTCGGAACCAGTGTGGACGGCAAAGGAAGACCTTCAGATAATTCACAGAGCGTTCACGGAAAGGACGGAACATTTGCGGAACAACCACGGCACTACTCCTTTTTAGAAGGAAGACCCACGGAATGATCGCAGAACAGGCGGAATGAATGCGGAACTATAAATACGTGGAATGACCAAGGAAGCTCATTCTCTCATTCATACTATATGTTTATAATGTATAATATGTTTATAATGTATAATATGTTTATAATGTACAATACATTTAACTTTAACATATGTTAATATGTTTAATAACAATAATATCAATACGTTTCTTTTATTTGCACCTTAATCATTCCAGACTAAAAACCATGCACACAAGTCCAAACCACGGTGATTATAACTTTAAAACTTTATTACATGAACAGGAAAACAGAAAAAAAAAATAAAGTGAATGAACTGGAATAATTTATAGTATAAGTGACTTCCTTGAGTGTTTCACAAGTCTTCTGTTTTATCCGCAACCATTCCGCAAACGTTCCGCATGTATTCCGCAAACCTTCCGTGAGTATTCCCTGGGGATTCCATGGCTGCTTTTGACCACCCGAAAGAAGAAGAAATGTTTGCCGAACTTTCACGGAAGACTTGCGGAATAAAAGGAATGATCACGGAACGTTTGCGGAAGGACTGCGGAACGTGAAGGAACACTGTTGGAAATGTTTTCCGTGGACGTGCTTTTGAACATGTATTAGCGTAAAGCAACTAGGAGAACATTTCCTCCAGGATGGAACGCTAGTACATTGCAGGTTATCTGGCCAGTATATTTTTACTGGTATCCATTTATGCTACTGGGTGCACAGAGGTACACTTATGGTTAGGACCTTTCCCCAGGGCTCTGAGTATGGTGGGGATATCCAATGGGGCTTTAAACACATGACCTCCTGATCTCCATGGACCCACTACCCGTGGGAGGAGTTTTAGGAGTCGGGTGCAGTGTGAGTTGGGTGGCAGCCAAAGGCATGGGTTCTGTCGGACCTATCCTCGGCTACTTTGACCCTCGGGACATGGAATGTCACATGACTTAGTAGGACCAAGCAATTTTGCAAATGAATAAATGATTAAAGAAAATAATATTATTAAGGTAAGGTAGGGCAGTGGTGGTCTAGTGATAAGGGTGCAGGATTGCTGATCCTAAGGTTGGGGGTTTGAGTCCCCACAAAATTGTCACTGTCCCCTCAGTGCAGCTAACTGGGTAATCAAAGGCAGGCCATGTCTCTCACTGTCTATGGTGAGAGGTTCATGTAAAAGAACCATTGCTGACTTTTGTAAAGAGTAGCTGCAAAGCCTTCAGCGTGTTCCTATGACCTGGAGAGGGATGGGCTCCGCCAGGCCAAATCAGCCCAAGTCTCGCCATGAAGGCGCCCCAACAACATCCTCAGAATGTCAAGGGATAAGTGAAGTGAAGGTAAGGTAAAGTCCTTTGGGCTTTTTACACCCTAGCCAGAGTGATTCATCAGGCCGGTGCTTATCCCCGGTTTTCATAGCGTGAAGCGGCTACGAGTTCAACTCCACCTGGATGGGACGCTAGTCCATCACAGGTTACCTTCCCAGTATATTTTTATTTATATATTTATACTACTGGGTGAACAGAGGCACACTTGTGGTTAAGACCTTGTCCAGGGGTCTTAGAACATTAGGGGTCTAACTGGGATTCGAACACACAACCTCCCGATCATGAGCGCAGCACCCGAAGCACTACGCCACCGGCCCCACAGCAATATTATTAAAGGATAATAATAATAAATGATAAGGATAAGGATAGGGTGGCACAGTGGGGGCAGTGCTTAGCACATCTGCCTCACAGCAAGAAGGTTCTGGGTTCGATTCCCAACTCAGGTGTTTTTGTGTGGAGTTTGCATGTTCTCCCCGTGCTTTCATGGGCTTCCTCCAGGTATTCCAGTTTCCTCCCCGGTCCAAGAACACGCACCGTGGGTGAATTACTCTACTACAACCACTCACACTACCAGGTGTGAGTGTGAGTTTGAATGTGTGAGCGTTGGCCATGCCATGGCCTGGTGAGCTGTCCAGAATGTTCCCCGCCCTCACCCAGAGTCAGCTGAGATGGGCGCCAGCCTCGCCCAACCTTAACTAAAATTACGCAGTTCAGAAAATGAATGAATTATAAAGGATGCAGTTACTTTTTCACGCAGGTGATAAAGCTTTTCATGATTTTTGTCCTTTAATAAAATCACAAGATTTTACACATTTAAAAACCGTGTATTTTTTTTATTCACTTTGGTTTATATAATAATAAATAATAATAGTTGGAAAATCAATTCGTTTAAGATTAAGAAAGGATTAAGACTTAGGAAAGTGGCAAATACTGTTTTGCTGCAAATGTCAGAATAATATAAGGAAACAATTTCACATTTTTAAATATAATTTACGTCAATTTATTACAGTATTAGATTTAGATTTTCTGATACAACCTTGTAAATGTAACATAACAACAACAACAACAACAACAGCAGTAACAAGTATTAGAACAGTTCAGTTCATTTTCTGTAACCGCTTAATCCTAATTAGGGTCAGGGGGAGGCTGGTGCCCAGCCCAGCCGACTCCGAGTGAGGGCAGAGTACACCCTGGACGGCTCGCCAAGCCATCGCAGGGCAGAATCACGCTGATGGCTTTGCAGCTACTCTTGTCGAAAGTCAGCAATGGTTCTTTTACATGAACCTCACACCATAGACAGTGAGAGACATGGCCGGCCTTTGATAACCCAGCTAGCTGCACTGGGGGGACAGTGACAACCCGATGAGGGTGAGGCCTGAACCCCCAACCTTAGGATCAGCCATCCAGCGCCTTATACCACCAGGCCACCACAGCCCCCAGTATTAGAACAAATGACAGAAAATTAATCAACTGCTCAGGTTTGAAAATGTCACTATTAAAAAGCAAGGTTTTATTTCAATGTTAACGGTGCAGCGTGAATTCTGCCCATCCGAGGTGAAGTTTTATGGATAATTTTATACATGTCCTTCACCTCTGCATTGCATAAGCACATCCTTTAAACCAGTTAACTTTAGTGATGTAGGAAGATTGGCTGCGGGAGGCTTCAGGCTTGTTATCAGAGCATGTTCCTGCTGTGGGTTGCTGCTGGGCCACAGCGAGGCCTCACACTGCACCCACAGCATTAATTGGGCCTGCTGCTGCTCTGGTTCTCAGGCGCTGGTTAATAAAATGACGGAAACCCAGGTTTATTTTTGCATTCATTGATTTTCTTTCTGTTTTCATTTCCCCTTTGCTCACATGCTCGCTCTCTCTCTCGCTCTCTCTCTCTCGCTCTCTCTCTCTCCTTCTCTCCACTCCTCTGACATTTGCCGCAGTAGCTCCTGGAGCAGGATTTTGTTTTCATTTCTGCAGTGTGAGAAGGTACGAGCATCCTGGCAGCCACCTTCTAATTAATCTGAGCAATCAACGGCTGCTGCCTGGTTACGTGTGGTGAAGCGCTGCATGAGTGCCAACACCTGTTGAACACATTCACTACAGGAGTGTGTGTGTGTGTGTGTGTGTGTGTGTGTGTGTGAGAGTGTGTGTGTGAGAGAGAGACAGAGAGTTTCCTTGTTGGGCTCCTGATCTTATAATGCTACATCTGGGATAAGAGTATATCATATAATTTTGAGGTGTGGCACGGTGGCGAATTGGCTGCCAAGTCCACCTCACAGCAAGAGAGACCTGGTTTGAGTCCATGGCTCGGCGGGCTCGTTTCTGTGTGGCGTTTGATGATCACCCCATGCTTCTCTGGATGGGATACTCCAGTTTCCTCCCCTATCCCAAAGGCATGAATATTAGGCTAATTGGTGGCACCGGATTTCCCACAGGTGCGAGTTTAATTGTGAATCCTCTTTTTTTTTTTTTTTTTTTTTTTTTTTTTTGGGCGTTTTACACCCGAGCCATAGTGGCTCATCAGACCGGTGCTTATCCCCGGTTTCCATGGCGTGAAGCGACTAGGAGTACAACTCCTCCTGGATGGGACGCTAGTCCATCGCAGGTTACCTTCCCAGTATATTTTACTGGTACCCATTTATACTGCTGGGTGAACAGAGGCACACTTGTGGTTGAGACCTTGCCCAGGGGTTTTGAGAATCATTGTGCTTTGAATGTATAGATTGGGGCACTGGTGGTCTAGTGGTATGGGGCGCTGGATCGCTGATCCTAAGGTTGGGGGTTCCAGTCCCACTTTCCACAAGGTTGTTACTGCACCCCCCCCCCACCAGTGCAGCTAACTGGGTTATCAAAGCCGAGCAATGTCTCTCACTGTCTATGGTGTGAGGTTCATGTAAAAGAACTATTGCTGACATTCGTAAAGAGTAGCTGCGAAGCCGTCAGCGTGTTTCTGTCCCTTGCTAAAGGGTTGTGTCAGGAGGGGCATGTCTGTCTGTCTTCCTTTCGGCTTTTCCCCTTTTACTCGGGAGTCGCCACAGCGAATCATCCGATTCACACGTTTTGATTTGGCAGAGGTTTTTACTTTGGATGCCCTTCCTGTCACAACCCTTTTTAGCAAAGGACAGAAACACGCTGACGGCTTTGCAGCTACTTTTTACGAAAGTCAGCAATGGTTCTTTTACATGCCTCTCACCATAGACAGTGAGAGACATGGCCGGCCTTTGATAACCCAGTTAGCTGCACTGGGGGGACAGTGACAACCTTGTGGAGAGTGGGACTCGAACCCCCAACCTTTGGATCAGAGTTCCAGCGCCCTATACCACTAAACCACCACTGCCCTGTGTCATCCGACGTAAAAACCTCTGCCAAATCAAATGTGCGAACCATTCGCAGTGGAGACCCCTGATGAAGGGGAAAAGGCGAAAGGACATCTCTGTGTTGTGAATGTATGTGTTGGCCCTGTGATGGACTGGTTCAGTGTGTACCCCACCTTCACACAGTGTTGAATAAGGCTCAAGCTAACCTGAAACACACGTAGGATTCAGCAGCTCAGCAAATGAATGAATGAATGAATGAATGAATGATTTTGGGGTCGAGGTCTGGTTAAGGATTGTATTTGATTGTGTTTGCTGTTGATTTGTGTGCGTGTGTATTCACTTACACATTGATCTTTGTGCACCGAGACTGTACGTCTATAAAAGAAAGCACACAGCATGCAGCTGTTGGCGTTTAAATAGAAGGTGAATGCAGGAATGCATACATGAGGTGCATAAGTTATGTGGACAGCAGGGTGCTGCAAGCGTTGCTATGGTGAAGTGTTTGAGTTGTGTTTGCTTCCTATTGACCCATACACACATGCTTCCAGAGAGGCACAAGGTTTCTCATACCTATATTAAACAGCATGAGATGGCCAGTCTACCTGATATATAACAAATCAATCTTTTTATCCATTCATGCCTCTTATGTAACAGGGATGGAGGAAAAGCTGAAGGCGATGCCAGCTGACATTAGGTGAGATGCAGGTAAATTCTGAATAAGTCACTTGTCTTGTCTCTGACATTTCAATTCAGTTTTATTTATATCAAATTTTTTACACTTGACATTGTTGCAAAGCAGCTTTACACAGTAAAAGAGTTTAAACATTTTCCACAACCCCTACACATCCTGAATGAATGTCGCCCACGGCAACGGTGGCAAGGAAAAACTCTCTCAGTAGATGAGAGAAAGAAACCATGACAGGAACCAGGCCCAAAAGGGAAACCCATCATCATTTGGGTGAAACCATAAAGATACAAACATATATACCACAAACTCATTACAGTCCAAAATGTAGTGCAGTTGGTTATACAACGGTAAGTCCTAAATAATTGTGGGGAAGAGAGTTAATATCACCAGCCACGTAGAGTCATGTTCACAGCCTGTTAGTCTACATTGAACAGAGTTGCAACCATTCAAACTCCCATTTAGACCTATAGACAATTTAGAGTGGCCCAATGACCCAGCTCTGGGGATACCTTTGAACTGTGAGGAGGAATTTGGAGCACTCAGAGGAAACTGGCATAAGCATGGGGAGAACATGTATATATATTCCACACAGAAAGGCACTTAGCTAAGGTCTGAAAGCACTTTGAGGTTACAACGCTAATCACAGCTTCATTGTACCAAATATATATATATATATATATATATATCATGGACGTGGTGAAAGAGGACATGAAGGCAGTTGGTGTAAGAGAAGATAAAGAGGATAGGGTGAGATGGAGGCAGATGATTCGCTGTGGCGTCCCCTGAAGGGAAAAGAAGAAGATATATATATATATATATATATATATATATATATATATATATATATATGTGTGTGTGTGTATATATATATATATATTCTTCTATAATCACCTGAAGAGAGAGGATGGTTTCACCACCCCTCGAAACAGATCTGTAGTGATAAATGGAGTTTCAATAGAAAGTCTTTGTCCTGTCCTTTTATTTTTATTATATATATATATATATATATATATATATATATATATATATATATATATATATATATATATATATGTATATATATATATATGTATATATATATATAATGTATATGTATATGTATATATGTATATAAATATACATATATATATATATATATATATATATATATATATATATATATATATATATATATATATATATATATATATATATATATATATAGAGGATTTTCTGAGTAGATCCTTCCGTAGGAGAGTGCTCAATACTTTTGGTAGAGCAAATAAACAAAAGGACAGGACAAAGGCTTTTGTCCTGCCTTTTGTGTATATATATATATATATATATATATATATATATATATATATATATATATATATATATATATATTTCACTTCCCCATGAAACGGGGATGTAGAAGGACAGTGAGACAGATATATGAGTCCGAGAGAGAGAGAGAGAGAGAGAGAGAGAGAGAGAGATTTCCTTTCGGCTTTTCCCCCTTTTCAGGGGTCGTCACAGCGAATGATTCACACTTTGATTTGGCATAGGTTTTTACGTTGGATCCCCCCCTTCCTGACACAACCCCATTTCAAGGGACAGAAACACATTAATGGCTTCGCAGCTTCTTTTTACGAAAGTCAGCAATGGTTTTTACATGAACCTCACACCATAGACAGTGAGAGACACAGCCGGCCTTTGATAACCCAGTTAGCTGCACTGGGGGGGACAGCAGTGACAACCCATTGAGAATGGGGCTTGAACCCTCACCTTTGGATCAGTTATCCAGCACCCTCTAACACCACTGCCACCTAAAACATAATACAGTATATAGACATGGGCACTACCACAATAATATAATTGCATCATTAATAATAACAACATCACATCACATGACCTGACTGTTACATGCCTCTTGTTCTCTATATTATTCTCTCTTTCTTACATTTTTTCCTTTATCATGATAAAATATTTTCAAAAAATAATACAGGGTTCCTATGAGTACAGGACATACACTATATGTTTTCCTTCATGTTTCCAAAGCATCTCAATGGTTAGACACTTTATCTTATCGACAGAGCTCTGCTATTAGTATCTGCCACATGGGAATGGCGGTAATTGGTCCACTAGATTGGAATGAAAAAATATGTTCATCAAAAAAGTTGACACTCAGTCACTTGGAGTAGGTGATGTCATCATTATCACACTTTAAAATGGAAAAATAAGCAATAAAAATCTTGACTTAGTTTGTTTCTCAGAATAGTATACACTAATCCACATTTACAGGATATGGTTTACATCCATGCTGGTGTAGTATGTACTGCACTATATTACTCTGAATGATTAGTCTAAACTGAAACTGTCAGCGACGCAGCTCAAAGCCCACCTGACCTGCCTCAGTCAAGGTTAAACTACATTAAATATGAACAATAAAAGTTAGTTTGCTTTACTTACCTGTCATGATTTGAAGAAAAAAGGGAGGAAGCCATACATATCTAGCTTTACTGTGCTTTTAGCGTATGTCCATGTGTAATATATACTGCAACAATTACAGCAATGGATTCTTTAGCACCATCCACCTTGTCTTCAGCGTCTGGTTAATTCAGCAGCACAATTCCACTTGTGAATGAGAATGAGAATCAGCACCTCCAAGTCCGAGGCCGTGGTTCTCAGCTAGAAAAGGGTGGAATCCACCCTTTGAGTCTGGAATGATGTTCTTCCCAAACTGAAAGAGTTTAAGTATCTCAAGGTCTTGTTCACGAGTGAGGGAAGGATGGCGCGGATCTGCTGTAATGCGGAGCTTGTACTGGTCCGTAGTGGCGAAGAGGGAACTGAGCCGCAAGGCAAACCTCTCAGTTTACCAGTTGATCTAAGTTCCAATCCTGATCTATAGTCACAAGCATTGGGTAGTGACCGAAAGAACAAGATCGCGGTTACAAGCGGCTGAAATAAGCTTCCTTTGCAGGGTGGCGGGGCTATCCTTGAGAGATTCAGGAGGCGCTCTGAGTAGTCACTTGAGGTGACTCGGGCATCTGGTTTGAATGCCTCCTGAAAAGCTGCCTGTTGAGGCGTTTTGGGCGTGTCCAACCGGGAAGAGACCCCTGAGTTGACCAACAACATGCTGGACTAGGGATTACATTTCTTGCCTTCCCTGGGAATACCTTGACATCCCATCAAAAGAGCTGGGGGAAGTTTCTGGGGAGAGGGACGTCTGGACCTCATTGCTTAGGCTGGTGCCCCCGCGACCCGACTCTGGACTAAGTGGAAGGAGATGAAGATGAATTCCACAAGTTTTCATTTTTATTTGAACTGTTTATTTGTTTGATGTTTACATTTCATAGAGCAGCAAAGATTTTAAACTGCATAAAACAAGCGTGTGTTTTAAAACCTCAGAAAGATATCTCACTATTCACTCGGATGCGCTAGAATATTCTACAGGGACAGCTGGGGAGTAGCACACACTAATAATTTAAATGCACTCATATCCGTACCGGCATTTCTCTTTTATGAATTTAAGACAACAGAAGTGAAGAATATTTATAGTTACGCATGCCCTTTTAAAACGTTTCGGAAAAATCAACATTAATATATTCTACAATAATTAACAAAAAGATAAAACAAACGGTACAGATAACTACAGAAAGGAAAACATACACATTTCTAGATGAGAAACACAAGAGAGAGAGAGAAAGAGAGAGAGAGAGAGAGAGAGATAAAGAGAGAGAGAGAGAGCGAGAGACAGAGACAGAGTCAGAGAGAGAGAGAGAGAGAGAGATAAAGAGAGAGAGAGAGAGAGAGAGCGAGAGACAGAGACAGAGTCAGAGAGAGAGAGAGAGAGAGAGAGAGAGAGAGATGCCTGGTTGACTTCATCATAAAGAAGGAATAGAAATCATCAGTCCACATTCTATGTACAGTTCTCAGATACACACCATCTTTTTCCAAATCAAGTAATAGTTCTTTTTTTTTTTCTTTATCCACTTTATCAACTGGAAAAGTTTCCGAGAGTAGATAAAAATAAAAATATCAAAGATGTATTCAAGTCCAAAGTACCTCAAATCATCACTTTATATATATAAATATATACTATACTGTATTATGGGAAGTTATTGCCTTTGCATTTAACTCATCTAAAGTGAGCACACACACACACACACACACACACACACACACACACACACACACACTCTCTCTCTCTCCTGGCGCCCGGAGAGCAGTTGGGCGTTAGGTGCTTTGCTCAAGGGCGCTTCAGCAATGAAGTTGGAAGAAGAAAAGGTGCAGCAAACCACGCAACAGTCAAGCATTCACACATCAGTACTACATCTTCATTCATTCATTCATTCATTCATTTATTTTCTGTAACCAATTAATGTTAGTTAGGGTAGCATGGAGGTTGGTGCCCACCCCAGCCAACGCTGGGTGAGGACAGAGTACACCCTGGACAGCTCGCCAGACCATTGCAGGTTCTTTTACATGACTCTCTCACCGTAGACAGTGAAAGACATGGCCGGCCTTTGATAACCCAGTTCGCTGCACTGGGGTGTGGGGTGTGTGTGGGGGGGTCCAATTAACTGCAGAAAGTGAGGAATCCCTGTAATAATTATATAGCTGTACTATCTGAAACATGTAACTGTCAAAATGAAGTACCATCAATACCATCTGAATCTATAATGTCAAAAATCTGATAGATCTTCCTGGGGTCATAAGTGACCCCGCATGAGTTTGGATTATACTCGCCACACGGATTGGCCGATCCTTACAAAATTCTATCAACAACCGCAGGACAAATAGATTGACAAATTCTTAGTAGGAAACTTTTTTCAGATTAAAATTAGAAAAATGGCACCTGAATATATATGCCCGGGATTATATATGACCCCACTCGGTCGCTTGAAGGTTAAAGACCCTTTCTAAGTCACACTAGTTACGATTATCTGCGAATGCTGTAAATGTTACAGGTATTTTCCCAGGAATTTGATAAGTTTAATTCAGCTTGAAGTTCCAAGCCACTTACTAAATATAAACAAGATGATAAATGTACTTATAAAGCCTGAAGATGGTGTCGAGTTTTTAACACAGTGCAGCTGGAATAACGAAGGTCATGCTTTCGCGGCATGTTGCATAAGAACAAGACAGCCAACATGTTGCTATGATGCTGTTCCTGGAGCTCTGATTGGTCAGTAGGTTTGAAATCTGCTGCATGGCTCAGACGCTGATCATAAATAGAAGGCACCGCTTACAAAGTCTATGGAGGACAATGTAAATTAATCACCAACATGATCTCTTAAATTTGGCCCGAACAAAAGATAGGAGGTGTTTACTCTTGCTAATTTGGTCCAATATCTTATTTACTTTATAGTACGAGTGCTATATACACTAGATGAGGGTGAGATCAGTGTTAGTCAGCACGCACTTTGTGTTTTATCTTGCTCCGAGTGTACACTTGAGGTGAGAGAGTGATGTTTATGAACTTTTCATTGCTCTCATCAAGGACACGCTTCCTTTTACACAGCGTTCAGACATCTCCATGGCAACAGCACACAGACTGGAGATAGTCCGCTCATGTATGTATAAATTCTAAATGTGCTCATTTATGTATAAATTAATGATACAGGATGAGCTCTGATGATGTTGATCATATAAATGTGTATATGAGGGAGAGAAGAGAAGCCAGCACTGAGAAGCCAGTACAGAATTAAATGGGTAAACAAATGCATGCCAAATTTATAATTACTATTTGTGAGAATTCACCTGTGTTCTGTGTTGTGATATGTTGTGTGTGTGTATAACTGAATAGCACATTATAGCTTGTTAGTTGAAAACAATATTATGGAATAATCATTCACTCGTTTCTCGAATGGCTTGATCCTCTTTAATGGTAGCAGGAAGGCTGGAGACTATCTCAATCCTCAGTGGCTGAAAGCAAGGGTATACCCGTACCAGCTTGCCAGAGTGGTGCAGGGCGCCATGAGCGTGTCTTTAGATTGTGGGAGGATCCCCAGGTACCCAAAGGAATCCCATGAAAGCACGGTGAGAAATGCAAACCCTGCACAGAAACAACTGAAATAATTGAACCCAGACATTTCTTGCAGTGAGATGGATGTGCTGTCCACTATGCCACCATGCTGCCAACCTTCAAACAAACAATCCAATACAACCTGCTTTGCAGTGGTAACAAATCATAATGGGATCTGTATGAAATATTTTATGCACTTTTATACAGCAGCAAAGAGGAAGTCTTACTTCTCAAGTGTGTGCTTGAGATCAGTGGATCCTCTCCTGTGACCAGTTGCCCAGTTGCAGAAAAATACAACAAG
Source organism: Plotosus lineatus (assembly GCA_024760905.1). Classification (NCBI taxonomy): domain Eukaryota; kingdom Metazoa; phylum Chordata; class Actinopteri; order Siluriformes; family Plotosidae; genus Plotosus; species Plotosus lineatus. The sequence continues at coordinate 17,636,715 of CM045728.1, forward strand.
GAGATTGCATACTTACAGGCAGCATTGTGTTTAATATATGCTAAGATAGATGGTTAACATATCCAACTCATAGCAAGAAGGTCCTGAGTTTGATTCCCGGCTCGGGCGTTTCTGTGTGGAGTTTGCATGTTCTCCCTGTGCATGTATGGGTTTCCTTCAGGTACCCCAGGTTCCCCCTACAGTCCAAAAATATGCACAGTAGGCTCTATACAATTGGCTCTATGCAGTTGGATCTTCTAAATTGCTGCTAGGTGTGAGTGTGAATAGCTGTATGGCTGTTGGATTTGATGGCGAACCCAACGCCTGCCTCACGCCTCGCTTCACTGCTACGACCACTCCAGAAGAATGGAGAGCCATCACCAATTTCTGTAAGCTGGCCTACATCTGCAAGGCATGTCTCGCTGAGAGTAGCGATGTCAACGTTGTAGCGAGCCAATTCTCTGGCCACCAGTGCATTCCGTCTTTCTGGTCTGTCTGCTTTTACGTTATCAAGCAGGGTTCTTACATTCCATGCTGCTACGGTGAGCGCCTTTGTTTTCTTTTTTCTTGTGTTTCGACCGCTAAAAGGGATCCCTGCCTGCCACGGTATGCTGACCAGGGTGAGGTGAGACAGACTATGTTTGGGACACCTTTTCTAGCCCCTTCCTCATTCTAAGGAGGCCAGCAGAGCGATCCTAAAGAGGGCTGCTCGGTCACTCAGAAGGCTGCCGAACTCCACTGCTGTCTCTGTCTAGTGAAGAGCGACCACATGTCCTGAGCCGCCTGTGTGCAGGTTCATGACTACAACTTCTGGTGTATCCGCACCTGCTGCTTTGCCGCCCCCCTATTGCCACAGGATGTGATTCCATGACTTGCACTGAACTTTGAATAAAGAGAAGGAGACTTGCGCTGGATCAGCCTCACTCTCTCGACCTGAGACGCCGGGTCCAGTGGCAAGACAAGGTCAAGACGACTGGAGGACTCATCAGGATGCAGGCGCTGTCGGAAGGAGACAAGTACTGTATGCCATTCAACCACCTTAGGGGCCCCACTCCGGATTTTTTTGTCAGAGTTTACTCCCTGCCTTTTCTCTTGCTGCAGTATGCAGCTGCAGGATTTTCTGTCTGGGTTAACTCCCATAGCCTTTCCCCAACCGAGAGGTATCCACAGCAGCAGAAAAAGATGCAGGTAGTACAGTCTACTGTCATACTGTAGCAGATTGTTTAACCCTGACCTGACACATGGCTCCAATGCCATTCCTGCAGAAGTATACAAGACAGGCGGTCCAACCATACTTAACCAGCTCACCGGCCTGTATCAGAACATATGGAGCAAGGAACAGCTGCCTCAGGAGTTCAGAGATGCTATAATTGTTCACATATATATATATATATATATATATATATATATATATATATATATATATATATATATATATATATAAGCGGAAAGGAAATCGACAGTCCTGCGACAACCACAGAGGGATCTCACGCCTGTCCATAGCAGGCAAAATCCTGGCTCAAGTCCTTCTCAACCGCTTGTTGGAACATCTGGAGCAGGGTCTCCTCCCTGAAAGCCAATGCGGCTTCCGTGCAGGTTGTGGGACCACTGACATGATCTTTGTGGCTCGCCAGCTCCAGGAGAAATGCACTGAGCAGTACCAAGACCTCTTCACAACTTTTGTTGATTTGACCAAGGTTTTCGACAATGTCGAAATGACATTGACGGAATGACAGCCAGAGTTCTTGATGACGGCGAATTCTCCGAGGCCTTCCCAGTGACTAATGGAGTTAGGCAGGGCTGTGTCCTAGCCTCAACACTGTTCAGCATGATGTTCTCAGCAATGCTCTCAGACGCCTTCAGAAACTGTGAGACCGGCACTGGCATCAGGAACAGGTCTGATGGAAAGCTATTCAACCTTAGGCGTCTACAAGCGGTCACAAAGGTGAAAAAAAAACTGTCCTCAGAGACTTCTTGTTTGCTGACAACTGTGCCCTCAATTCCAGTGATGAGCAAGGGATGCAGCTGCAGATGAATAAGTTTTACTAGGCCTGTAAAAATTTTGGCCTTACCATTAGCACCAAGAAGACCAAAGTGATGTTCCAGCCAGCTCCAGGGAACCAGTATCACGAGCCACAGATACAGGTAAATGGACACACTCTTCAGGCAGTGGCGAAATTTACCGACTTGGGTAGCACTCTTTCCCGTAGTGTGACCATTGATGCCGAGGTCAACAACAGAATCTCCAAAGCAAAGGAAAAATGTCTGGGAGAGGAGAGGGATCAGCATTACAACAAAGCTGAAAGTCTTCTGTGCAATCGTCTTTACCATTACTTTATGGCTGTGAAACTTGGACACAATACAGAAGGCACGAGATTCAGATCAACCACTTCCACCTCAAGTGTCTTTGCAGCCTTTTTCACATCTGCTGGCAAGACAAAGTACCTGAAAAAGAGGTTCTGAAGCAGGCAAATATTACAAGTGCCACCACCACCATGCATAAGACTCAGCTGAGATGGGCAGGTCATGTCTCCCGTATGTCAGATGACCTCATTCCGAAACAGCTCTTCTACGGAGAACTCACTGAACGGAAGCGCAAGGCTGGAGGGCAGAAGAAACGTTTCAAGGACAATCTGATGGTCAACCTCAAAGACTTTTCAATTGATGTCGAATCATGGGAGAGGCTCGCTGTCGATCGCTCTTCCTGGTGCTGCATCATTACGTCAGGAGCCCAAAGAGCAGAGGAACAACTTGTCCAGCAAGCTGAACAGAAACACCAGCTGCAAAAGGAAAGAGCAGCCAGATCCAACAACACAGCTCCTACCCACTCCTGCCATACTTGTGGGAGAGGCTTTCTTGCCAGGATTGGGCTTGTCAACCATATCCGGTCACATTAGTCCAACTCGAATACCTAAAGTGATGCCTGTGGTCATACTCGAAGACGAGTGATGAACAAATGGCTGTTGGTCCTGCGAAGGCCCGGTGAACTGTCCACGACATACCTTGCCGTCTCCCAGAGTCAGGTGAGATGGGCACCGGCCTCTCTGCAGCCATAATTAGGATTAAGCAGCATAGAAAATGAATGAATTTTCTATGAAATAAAAAATACAGTACACCACAGGGATCCCTCGCTACTTCCCGCTTCAGGTCCTGCAGCTTCAGGGCATTGCAGGTTTTTCAAAAATATTCATCGAAAAATAAAAAAAATGAGGAAATTAATGAAAAATAGGAGAAAGGTTACAGAAAATGCCACAAAACAAGGCAATTATGCACAAAAAACCCAAACAAACAAAAACAAAAAAGAACCCAAAACCTCCCAACAAAACTACTTACATTTTTTATGTGAGGTGCACATCTGAGTTTGTGTGCGCGCGTGTCTGTATGTGTACACACGCGTCTGTATGTGCACACACGTGCATCTGTATGTGTGTGTATTTACATTTTATGCATTATTTTTGAATGCTTAATTGTTATTATAAGCATGTATAGTGTTGAATATGTATTTATTGATATTATATACACATATACATGTATGTATACATCAGTCAGGGGGGTCGATCCTACTTCGCGGAAATCGACGGTCACGATGTGTGTGTGTGTGTGTGTGTGTGTGTGTGTGTCTCAGTCCCAATTAACCGTGGGAAGTGAGAGATCCCTGTATATTCACACAAAAATCAATAAACTAACTTCTATTCGGTGTCATCATTATCATCATCATCATCATCATCATCACCTTCTTCCTCTTACCAGGTCAGGTCGCAGGGGCAGCAGCCTAAGCAATGAGGTCCAGACGTTCCTCTCCCCAGCCACTTGTTCCAGCTCTTCCAGGGGGACACTGAGGCGTTCCCAGACAAGCCGAGAGACATAGTCCCTCCAGCGTGTTCTAGGTCAACCCTGGGGTCTCTTTCTGCATTGTATATTGGTAAATGATAATAAAGTAACCCCCACCCATTCATTCTATACTCGAGTTGAAATACAAATAGCGATGACCCTAATTAGGATTAAGTGCCTTAGACAATGAAAGGATGAATGGCGAGACTATTATGTACTTTAGCAGTGGTGTCTCAGCCCATAAGGCAATGGGTTGTTAATCTGAAGGTTATTGGTTCAAGCCGCTGCCACTGTTGTTTCTTATCCCTCATTTGCTCAGTTGTACAAAAAAAAAATGAATTGTGAGTTGCTCTGAATAAGAGTGTCTGCCAAATGCTGGGAGTTGTTTTCTCAAAGAACAGAAATAATTATTTTAAAGCCATATTAATACCTAATTATACCATAACTTCACATCACAAGTTTTTTTTTTCTCTGTGTAATTTTAATAGCTGGCTTCTTGTATGAATATTTATAGTAGCATCTGTTCAGCCTCAGGTAGACAGCTGTACAAAGATGCAGCCAATACTCTATCAGATGATACCCATAAATGTATAATCGCATTCTTAGCTTTAATTCAACGTCGACCGGCTGTGACACACTCGCAGTCACTGCCAGCTTCGGGCTATTTTCTTGATCCGCACATACAGTATACCATGGATATTTGTCATGGTTCCATTGGTCTTATTACCCTATCATGAAAATGAGTAAAAACAAGACCGGCTCTATACCGCAGAGGTGCACTTACAAGAATATCATCTGACAACAGCTTTTTTTTCTTCTCTGTGGTTTTTCCTCAAGAAACCACACACAGATACATACAGGCATGTGATATGTGCAGGAGGACTATTTCAGGGGCTGAGGTCTGTTTTCTTGTCATAGGAGACACACCAGTATATATATGTGCATGGTTATGTTTGACTGGACACACACCGATCCATAGATAGTATTACAAATTAAGGGTTGGGGCACTTTCATATATATTTTCCTGTGTTCTCTGTTCTTTTTATTGTGGGGGACGACAAAATAATATTTCATATCCAACAATAATTAAAAAAACCCAAAAACAAACAAAAACACCATGGTTCAGTTTTCAGCCATTTATACAGTAATACTTAATATTGTAGATCATTCAAGTCCAGAAAGGGTTGGATTACCACTGAAGAATTAAACCTGGGATGATTAGAAACTGATTAGAAATTACAAAAAAGAAAGAAAGAAGAGATTAAAAAAAAAAATCTGGCACATGCCTTAAGCTGCAAGAACTCAGATGAGCATGTGTTGTTGGGCTCAAGTGGTACATCAGGGTTTTTCAGCCATAATTAACTTTTGTGAGGAACGAGCCAAACACTCTCACAGACCCTTGGCATCCCAGAAACCAGCAGATCTGCGTAAGAAGCCAATTCCAAGACTCAGCCTTGGTTGCGTGTAAACTGTGTAGGCAGTCTTGCGTATCGAGTTCTGGATGTTGGCTAAAAGAACAAGAAGCTCTGTCATTTCCAGTGATCCATCAATGTGTTTTCTGCCAAGATTTTTTTTTTTTTTTACATTTTAAATTAGAATACATGATGAATTATTCACATTAGAAAGTCAGCAAACCTAAAAAAACATCTTCAAGTGCAAAGAGGATGAAACTGGAAACAAATATATTTTTTTAAGAATCCTTTTTTTTTTTTTGGTTTACAGGGATCCCTCACTTTCTGTGGTTAATGGGGACCCAGACAGCCCCCCACCCCCACCCCCCACGTCCCCCGCGACCGCTGATTTCCGCAAAGTAGTATCAACTCCCTGACTGACGTATAATATCAATAAATATATATTCAATGCCCGGGCAGTGGTGGCCTGGTGGTAAAGGTACTGGATCGCTGATCCTAATGTCCTAATGTTGGGGGTTCAAGCCCCACTCACCACAGGTTGTCAATGCCGCCGCCCCGTGCAGCTAACTGGGATATCAAAAGCCAGTCATGTCTATCACTGTCTACGGTGAGAGGCTTATGTAAAAGAACCATTGCTGGCTTTCGACAAGCCGTCAGCGTGTTTCTGCCCTGCAATGGCCTGGCCAGCTGTCCAGGGTGTACTCTACCCTCATCCGGCATCGGCTGAGATGGGCACCAGCCCCCCGCGACCCTAATTAGGATTAAGCGGTTACAGAAAATGAACTGAACTGAATATATTCAACTCTATAAATGCTGATAATAACAATTCAACATTCAAAAACAATGCATAAGATGTAAATAAAATATAAATACACACAGATGTGCACCTCACATAAAAATGCAAGTTGTTTTGTTGGGTTGTTTTTTTTTTTTTTTTTAATTCTTTTTTTTTTTTTGCGTAATTGGCCTTGTTTGTGGCATTTTCCTTACCATTTTCCCTATTTTTCCTTAATTTCCTTATTTTTTATTTTTCGATGAATATTTTTGAAAAAACCCGCAATGCACTTAAACCGCATAAACTGAAGCACGGAATAGCGAGGGATCACTGTATTTTATTGTTGTTGTCTATTTATTTTACATTTTTTTTTTTTTTTTTTTTTTTTTTTTTTTTTAGCACATTATGGCTACTGGTTAATCTTTGGATGTCACAGACTAAAACATCTTGTTTTGATTTAATATTAAAATTGCACAATCAATATTCAGACATAACTACTATTTGGAGAATAGTGAGAGGTTTAAACAGGGGAGCAACAATTACCTTCCACAATATTCGCACAAATAAGACCCAATATTAAGCTGAGCATCTGTATTCGAAATTTCTGACAGTTTTGTATAACAGAAATATATTGTGCTGAAATAAATGGTTGGAAAATTGTTCCTATTTTAGTATACACTACAAGGAAATACCTGATAAATAAACTAGAACAAGATGTTTTCATTTTTTTTTAATATATATTTTAATGTAAAGTAAAGTATATTAAAGACTAATAGTAATAATGCTTTCTCCTCAGGCACCCATGAAAAAGTGTGAGGGTCTGTCATTTTGTTTCAAGAATTATCCGCTTGGAATGACAATTTATAATCCTGATGTAGTTGACCTATCAGATTACTCTGTTCCTCCGCTGTAGTATATACTACTGGGAATTATTCTCCTAGAGATAATGCATTCATTCATTTTCTGAACAGATTATTTCTAATTAGGGTCACAGGGAGGCTGGTGCTCATCTCAGCTGACTCTGGGCGAGGGTAGAGTATACCCTGAATAGCTTGCCAGGCTATAATAGACTCTTTACAAAAGTTAGCAATGGTTCTTTTACATGAACCTTACACCATAGACATTGAGAGACATGGCTGGCCTTTGTTAACCCAGTTAACTACACTCAAGGGCAGTTACAACCCGTTGAGGGTGGGGCTCGAACCCTAACCCAGCACTTTAACCCAGGAGTCCGAGAGATAATATTTGAACCAAAATGGTAATGGAAAGAAAACTCACATTTTGCCACTGTCGTGGATTCTGAAACCCTAAAAGTTCAAGAAAATGCTGCACAAAAAAAAAAAAAAGAATTTTATACAATATGTCAATCACACTTACATGGGAAGAACTAGTATTTGAATTTTTTTATTTTTTATTTTTTTATGAGTTTGAACGGATGCCATAATGAAGCACACATGACTATTGTACTGACCATTGCCGTGCTTTAATGATGCAAAAATAACCAAAAAAAAACAACAACATAATTTAAGTTCATGACATCATCATACTTAAATGCACAAAGAAATATGGATAAGAGATATGAAAAAATCTGACAGTCTATATCACTGAGACATTTCCTGCTAAAGTTTTATAACATCAAACAGTATATAATATGCATAAAGGACACAGGAGCTGCACAATTAAATAGCTTGTTCTGGACAAGTGTCTGTTAGTTATATTTCTCATTCAGAAAGAAGACTTACAACGTCAACAAACCAACAATATTCTCGATGACCGAAAAGTGGAAAAAACATTATAGAGGCTATAAGTAGATACTTATGTGCTTTGAGCAGCAGATTTAAATAGACCATGAATATGCTCGCCGAAGGAATATAAAAGCTCCCACTGCTCATCGTGAACAGACCTGCAGTCTGCACTGTCAGCATCTCATCCCAGTCAAACCCGGAATTTACCCGAATCAACTCGATAAAGGTGACGACAGATGAAACCTGAACCTGAGATGGTGGTATATGGCATCCAAATTTTATGATATTAAAATTATTGAGCGATATTCAAATTACCTCTAGAAAATTATACTTATGTATTTACAGTGATCCCTCGTGACTTCATGCTTCAGTTCCTGTGGCTTCAGTGCATCG